>OZ020168.1:9017063-9156941 GCA_963971145.1 Sussaba pulchella
TTCGTCATAGCACGGCAAAGATGGAAAAAATATTTTTCGCCTCGCGTTCATCGTCATTGTGTACACACGAATGGTTGATGCGGTGTACTCGCATCCTTTTGGAGCATCGGTTTGGACAAACGTACGTGAGAGGCGAAGAGGCGAGTGGCGGTGCTTACGGAATGGTTACGGGATGGTCAGTGCCGGAGATGGGTTGTCCAAACGGTGGACAACGAAGAAAAGGTATCCTCGGTGGTAGGGGCGAGGGATAAAGCGGGCTCTGGGAGATAATAAAAATTCTTCGTGTACAACACTGGGACGACTCCACCTGAGAATTTCGTCGATGTACGATTTTCTATATTTTAATATTTTTACGTTTCGAATTGATCGTAGGGTTTGATTGAGAATTCATTGGGACTTTTTCTCGCGTTTCGATGGGTATTGCGAGACAGAATTCTGTTATCGGGATGGTTATCGCTTTGGATTAATTGGATCAATGGGATTTTGAGGAATGATCGATTTGGTGGACGATCGGAGGCGGTCCTGATTGAATAGATAAGTAAAGTAGTGACTCGGTGATGAGTAGATTTATGGGTTGTCACTGCTGCGAAATATTCGATATAGATCGAAGGATCTAAAAGTAACTTCAAATCTTCGAGACAAATACAGAAATAATGAATAAACAAACAGACAGATATCTCGACAATAATAATATAAAACACGTGCTTTTTGTGATAAATAAACCTTTTGAGTTAATAGTTGCAGAAAATTGTGCACTATTGTCAATTATAAAAATAAAAAAAGACGATTTAAACAAAAAATATACTCAGAGCGATTCCAGCTTGACTCACAAAATTTTGAAAAAAGGATCAGTTTAATGAAAACTATATGAATAATTAATCCCCCCGTTACCTCGAAATTCGCTGGGGAATGTCAGGATAAGTCGTAGAATCAAATGCTAAAATCAAGTGGTGAAGATCGTGTTGGGCACGCACACGATAGGGTTCCATGACCATTCTCACGCATTCCAAAAAATAGTCATTTCTACATTTTTTATAAACTATTTTCACTTTAGTGTTCGTTATAATTTTGATCGAATATATGCACATTTCTGATCGAACGCATGCACAATGCTACATTCCTGATTTCTTTCCAATTGTTCGAATTGATAGTTCAGAAATTAGAGGGGGATCACTATAACGACGACTTCGAAAGCAAACGTCTCGGAACTCTAGGGTTAAAATAAAAAGGTCTCACATCTTCAATTGCATCTGAGTAGACTTGAAAAAAAAAAATACACCACACTCGATGAAGTAAACAGAAATAAAAATTTCGCCTTTGCTTCATAATCCGTGGGGGTGGGTCAATTTCATCGAAATTCCTCGAACGTTATCATTTCGGTTTTCGGATCATCGACCTACGTTGGTATACCAAATTTCATTTCAACCCCTACACAAATAACAGAATGGGAGCACTCCGATCCACATACGGACGGACGGAAATTCGGATCGACACCATGAGGTTTCGAACATTTCTACTTCACCCTAAAAATGAAAAATGCATTCTCGAAGCTCGTGAGTCACGATGCACCGATACTGCACGTCGATGAATAGAATTACGAAAGATGCGGATAAAATGAGGAACACACCCTCGGGACGTAAACGAGGATCGTTAAATCTTAGCCCGGCCACATGGCGCGGTTACGTCGAGGGGTAACAGACCCGGGTCATACACACACCCTCCTCGCCACGTCTGCCTTTGACTATCCCTCACAACAAAAAAAAAAAAAAGAAAAGATATATATATCAATGACTATGATTGGACGTACGTTTCTACTACGATTAGTCCACTGTCGCAACACGTTTGTGTGCGATCGTGTACGACGGATCGTAATGCAAAAAGTGTCCGTGGCTTGGCAGCGACGTCGCGGTGCCCGAGAGCCCATTCACGGAATCCCCCACGATTTATCGTTTCCACTAGCTATATCCAACTAAACCCCGACGATCTTCCACTATGATATTATTACGAAATCGTACTACATCCTACAATCCCACAAAGAGTACCTCTCTGCTCTCTCTCTCTTTCCTTTTATGGTTCTCTTCGTCTGGCGCATAGGAAACTGTCTATTTATTTATTTCTGTATCCATTTCTCTCTATTTCTCTTTGTGCGAAGTTATCTTTCTCTCTTTCTCCCTCTCTGGCGCATAAGTAACTGTCTAAGTACTTATCTATATCTCTCTTTCTCTCTCTCTCTTTTTGTTTCTTTCTGTCTGGGACATGAGAAAATCATTCATTTATGTATTTCTCTACCGATTTCTCTTTCTCTCTCTCTGTCTGTTTACTTCTCTTTCTCTGTATCCCTTTAGTGCATGATAAATTATTTATTTATTTATTGGTCTATTCATTTCTCTCTCTCTCTCTCTCTTTCTACTTCCCTCTCTCGCTCTCTCTCTTCCTGTTTCTTAATTACAAATTATTCATCTATGTATTTTTTAATCGATTTCTCTTCCTTTTTCATTACTTATTTCTCCCGCTCTTTCTCCCTCTATCGCAAAAGTAACTATCTAAGTATCCATCTCTCTTTCTTCCTCTTTTCCTGCTTATCTCTGTATAGCACATGAGAAACTATTCATTTACTTATTTCTCTATCCACTCCTTCCTCTTTCTATAAATACATATCCATCTCCCTCATAAGTTACTATCTACGCAACTATCTCTCACTCTCCCTCTCCACCCTCTCTCCTCTCTCTTTCATAATATATGAGAGACTTACATATAATTAAGTTAAGCTCGGACGTTAATGACCGTGGGCCCTGTAAAAGTTTAGCAAGATTTCACGGAATCGAGGACGGCGCTTTTCGTCAGCCATTCCCCAAACTACGAAATAAAACGGCATCCTATCCACTTAACCATCTACTCCCCCTCCTTCCTCTCACATCGATCGATATTTCGCTTTCTTCCCAACACCGAAATTCATGAATTCGTACGCGTAGTTTCTACCGCAGAATCGCTGTTGGGCGTATATCGCCCTCGCACGATTCTCGGCCGCCATTCACCTTCGTACTCAACGATTACACGGCAGATGACGCTCGCGCCACCCGCGTCCGATTCTGACGCCAAAACAAAGACACCGAGTTTACTCCAGACTGACGCATCGTGTGTTTCCGTAAACGGAGTATGATGTACTTGTGTGAATGTTCATTCAAGAAACTCGTGCAAAGTCGACTTTGGTGAGGTAGTAAAATTTATTTACGATCCGGGTTTCGATACTTCGATGTGATTTACTCGGGATCGGGACTGGATTTGTCGTAGATGTATGACTCGTGTGTTTGTACGTTCTTGGAAAATATGGCAATTGCGGTAACGCAATAGCAGAGTCAGAGCAAATAGCCTTTTATGGCGAAACTTGCCGCGGCGACGTCGTTTGATCGAATTATTCTTGGGTTGACTCCGATATTTTATCATCATTTATCTTGTTCTTATTGGAATTCGGTTATCACGGAGTTTCGATCAATGATTTGATTAATTTGTTTGAGTCAATTATCGAATGATTCAATGGGCATTAATTCTGATCACTGGTTCTTCCCGTTCGTTCTTTCTTTCACGGACTGACGAATATGAAATGTCCCTCAACTACTGCACGGTAAACGAGATTACAATCCAACCTCTCACAAGATCTAATTCAATCCGGTTGGTGTATCGTCGTTATCTTCGCACTCTTGTATCGTGAGGTCGAATCGACCCATGGCTTCACGAAAAATGAAAGATCTCATCCCCAAAATCTGGAAAAATTCATAAATGAAGCTCCGGGTTTTCTACTTTACGATGAAATTTTGAAATGTGAAGTCTCCGCAATTTATTCATTATAAAAATAACAAGTAAACCCCCACAGAAAATAGGGAAACTTTGGAATCTCGGCCTGGGTCAAATCGACCCCACGTTACACTAATCTCCGACTTTTTTTTCGACTTCGACTCCGAGCTAAGCACAAGTCGGACGTTATCGAGGCTATCGATAACGTCTGGCGAAAGTTTTTTTCGACGGACCCGGGGGAGGGGCTGAGGGGGTGGACTTTGGCCAGTCTTTAGTACCGCCACGATCGCCCGGTTATTTCGTCGGACGATCGTCGAAGCCCGTCGCGGTCGTCGGTAATTCTCGAAGGTCTCGATAAAGCGTTAAATAGCGTTGGTCGAAGACCGTGAAAGCGAGCGTCGCCGTTGTTCGGGCTCGTAGAACCGTACAAAGTTTATTAACGAGCGACCCGTGCCCGTGGCTCTCGATATCAACGCGCTCTGTATTCCAAACCTATTGTGACTTATATAATACGCTCGTACGCCCACACCCCGGGTTCCTTTGAAAACACCGTGGAAACTTGGTGCCTTTGTTGCACCGAGACTCTCCCCCACCTTCTTCCCCGCCGCCCGCTTAATCGTCCATCGTCGATATATCAACCTTACCCCGACATCCCCTCCCATCTCGCCAACCCCCTTCGCCCGGTACACGTTTATTTCGCGAAAATGTTCTATTATATTCGCATCTCCATTATCCGGACGTTCGGGAATAATAATCATCGTCGCGATCTACACAAAGGTCCTGTCAATGCGAATGTACATATGAAATAAAGTAATCAAATTGAAATATGTATATTGTATGATATTGAATTAAAAAATAATTGAAATAATTGATAATAATAATAATAATAATAATGTTAATTAATTATAAATGATCTTTTACACAGCAAAGAGGGAGTTATTATTATTATTGGATTATTCTTCATTATTATTTCTTATTTTTTTACTTATTCATTATTTAAATTTTAATGATTGAATAAATCATGAAAAACATAATTTTTGGCAAATTATTATTATTGATTTTTTTATTAGTTCAATATCACCGGTCCTCAATACAAAATTCGAAAAATCGTAAATTATTAAATATTGAATGACACAAAAATCTCTAATTTTTACAAGTCCCCATAAATTCATAAAAAATAGTAACTTATTTCCCTCGCATTATGAAAAGAAACAAATAAATAATACAAAAACGGAGAAAAAAGGGTCGAACGTTCACATCAAAACTTAGTCAACGACTTCATCCAACTTTTGTATCTGTTAAACTCTTCGAATAACGATTTTCGAAATACATCTGTGGGAGGAAAGAAAAAAAGTTGAGAATTTCGTGTCGACGGCTCTCGAGTATTTCGCAGTGTGTCACACGTTGTGAAAAACCGATGCGAAAGTGTAAGAAAAGCTGACGCGTCGACGAGAGACTGGTCTTCAACTTGAGGCACTCGACTCACATCGCCGCCCCCTCCCTCCCTCGTTTCACCCCTGTCCCTGCCACCTTCTGCCGTACCGTTGGGACAAATTCGGAAAATCATTCTGCAAGCACTCACTCTCGATTCTTTCGAAGTGGCTGGCCTCCGTTTTGTCGCACGTACCAAGACCCAACCCATCCTCGCTCGATACTCTCTTTCCCTCCCTTTCTTTCTTTCTATTCTTGCTTCCAGGTTTTTTTTTGTTTATATTTTTCCTATTCTTAAATATTTTTTCTCACGATTTTACCGCAGAAAGTCGTTTGAGATTGTCGCTGTTTTTTTCTTCTCAAGCCAACTTTGTCGTTCTCGATCTTCTCTCTCGACATTTTCCTATCCAACTCCGAAAACGTTACTTTCACGACCCTTCGTCGGAGATTTTCGCCGTTTCGCAACCAAAAAGTTGCAACCTCGTCCGTCGAACGCTCGCGTGCTTGCGGAGTGCCCGATGGTGCCCTTCGTGAAAATTGGCTTGTTACTTTCCAGTTTTCTTCGACGAAGAAGAGCGGAAAGGTCGGAGGGGGGACCACTCGTCGCACGAGTGCAAAAAATAGGAAAAAAAAACACCGAAAAGTTTTCATCCATCTCGATCGTCGTTTCGTCGCTCGCTCCGCGGAGTCTCGCGGGGTTCCTATGGGCGAACAACTTTTTTCGTGTTTCCACTTTTAAAGCACACACACACAAACCTACACAAACACACACGTAGTATCGTCATCTTGCTGCGTCGAGCTCCAAACGTGGTGCTTTGGAACTGAGCGAATGTGAGAGAAGGCGCGTGCGAGCGCGCCCCCTTTCGTTCGACTCAACGTCGAGCACATGCCGATGCTATACTGCAAGCTTGAAACTTATTGTTAGACCGGAGAGGATACGAAATTGTCGGTGCCAATATTTCAGACAAATTCGTGACCAATATAGCGTTTCAAAAGTCAGCCATGACAAGGGCTGAAGCCAGTGGAAGCTGTCGCCAATAGAGCCTGTTTCAAAAACATATGTATGTTGGAAAATATAATAATAATAATAATAATAATATAGTTTATGCTATATCTATATGTAATATGTATTTTAAAAATATTCACATACTATTATGTAATAACAATATATTATTATTCGCTACAATTTTGTTATATTATATTATCATTATCATTATTATACGCGCCAATATATATTATTGACATAGGCTCTATTTCTCTGAATTGCATACAATAATATTTCTCTGAATATTTCAGAGAAATAGATTCCACCGGATTCAGCCTCCCTCATGGCTCACTTTCGAAACGCTATCTCTAACGATTTAGACTTCATTCTTTTTTCTATTTCTCGTTCTTCGGATTCTCCCCATTAAAGTTCGCCCTTCTCCCGTCTAAGCTCCACGATTCCAAGCTAAAAGCGAAAAGAAACACATTCACGAGATTCTGCCGCTGCTGTTGTCGAGATTATTGGTGCTATTTCGGGGACATTTTTCCCCCCCCCCCAGTCTCTTATCCCATCGGAGTGGAAAAAAGTACTTAACTTTTCATTTTCCTCTTCTGCGTTTCGTTTCTTTCACTTTTTTATGTTCTTCTTTTTGCATTTTCTGGTACACTATCCGTGCGAGAGATTACCCACATTCCTGTGCCATTTCGCTCCTACAACTATTTTCCAACTATTGCGCCAGAGGGTAGTAGCGGCTCGACGGGGTAGGAGAAGACAGGCGCGGAGAGGCAACGGGGAGGATGCAACCACCGCGTTCATCCACGAAGCTGAACATGCTCGAGCAAACAGCGCAATGTTACTGTAGTCGCACATGTAGTTGCGGAGACGAGAGGTGGCGCGGCGCACGTAGGCCGGTAAGGCGAACGTGTGCACTCACTCTCTATCTGTCTCCGTGTGCTCGGTACAGCACAAGCGCATTACGTGCTCGGGTAAGCGTGTAAAACCGCCGTCGGTACACGCTCTTGCCACAATGGCTTTTATTTTATTATTATTATTTTTTTTAACATCTATTTTTCAAAACGTTTCGCTTATTAGCAAAACTTGGCTGAAGATGAAAAAAAAAAAAAGTTTGCAAAATTTGTTTCTTTGATAGAAATTATGCGCTGTCAGTTTGGAAAATTATGTGAATGGATGTATAATATGTACGTATGTATAAATTGCAATTTTTTTATAATTATTGAATACGGAAATAAATTATTGAATAATTAGCCAAACAAATAGCGAATCATCAATTACGTTAAAATTATATGAATATAAAATTTTGAAGTCGATTGAATTATTTATTGTTGTAATTATTCATTGATTGAATTTTATGTTATCTGATTAATTAATTAATTCAATTATTTTACTGATATTTTGATTCGTTATCTGTCTGGCAAATTATTTAATAACTTATTTAATTTATCAATAATTGTAATCTTTTCGTGAATTATATAGATAAATACGTATATTACTTGGTACTGGTTTGATCTTGTAAGACGACGATGTCTGCCCCCAGAGGATTTTATTCCCTGTCTTCTCCCCGTCTTCCATCACATCACCTTTGTCCACACTCTCTCGCCCTTTCGAAAATCTCTCCTCTGTGTATGTCCGTATCTGTGCGTTAATCTTTGAAGCGCTGGCCGAATTTAGGATTGAAAAGATTCGTCTCGTTCATTGCGAAGAGGATCCGATGAAAATCGTGACGTCAATGGGGTTTTCGAGCTAATTCGCGGAGGAAGTTGTAAACGAACGTAAAGAGTTCTTTTGAAAGACGTCGAAGCGGAAGCGGAATCGAGAAATGGCCGGCGTCAATGGATTAAGGGCTTCGCAATCTCTCTTTCTCCTTTTTTTCCTCTCTTTCTTTTTGATCTCTCTTCCTCTTATGCTCGCCCGGTTATCCATACCTCTTAAATATTCTTCGTGCTGCCCTTTGCATTCCTTTTCGTCATGGCTTCGGCGCAATGCGCCGTATTTTTTTAAGTATATACTCGTACAGCTTCTCTACATCCTCTTCGAAAGCCTTCCGATGTTTTTATCTCTCAATTCTCGAAAAATCGATAGAATTATTCGCTCGATTATAACCCAACGCAGTCTTTCACATATTTATCCCCCCTCCTGTCACCCTCATTTACCTCGACTTAATAATCCACCATTTTCGTCTCATTTTTAACATAAAATCCTCATCTTACCGTCTTTTAACGAGCATTCGAAGCTGTGATCAATTTTTGCCTCGTTTTTTTATTCAGCAAGAGTGAGCTTTTAATCGAAAAAAATCGAAAATATGTGAAAATCGCTTTGATGTCGGGAATTAAATTATAATTGGAATTTTCTGAACAAATCGTTTATTATTGTTTACTTGTTATTATTTTTATTATCATCATTATTATTATTATTATTATTATTTAAATCAAGAACTTTAAGAATAAAAAAAACTTCGATAGATCACAAGAACGCAATGTTACATTCTTTAAATCTGGTATTGCAAATAACTAAAAAAAAAAAATAAACCAATCACGCGGATTCGCAGTTGCGAAAGGATCGGATGCAATTTTCGGAATGAAATCAAAATTATACGCGATCATCGGAAAATTACGTCATTATAAATGTTTGCGGATGCGATCACACAAACGCGCAAAACGCATACGCACATTTACTCACACACGACAATTCCGTAACCAACCTCAGCAACATTCATACGATATTGGTTGTTTTCCGGGCACCGAGGCTCATTGGTGCCCAGAGGCCGGGGGCGAGGATGGGGAGGTGGAGACCCGAATGTCCATCGTACAGTCGGAATCAACGGAATGGTACACAACACTACTCACCAATTGTAAACCGCAAACATTGCACGTTTCACGTTTGTTCGTTTTTTTCCTTGCTTTTCGTTCGTTTTTTTTTTTTTTTTTACGGCTCATGTGGCGATGTACGCGTTTCGAATGAGGTACATTGTACGGAAAATGTGCAATCGGTATTCACGAGGATTGTTAATGGCCGGAGGCATGGTACTCCGCGTTCGTAGCATCATTGACCCAGTAGCGGCAACCGCGACCACCCTCGCCGTCACCGTGGCTCATTTCGCTCGTACGCTCTCGAGCCCACTACGGTCTCGAAATGGATACAACAGCGGCGACGAATTAATGTCGAGCGCGACCGAAAATCTGAGTATTTCGCGCTATCGAAATAACAATGGCGGACGATATTTTAAAAATGAGATTTTTTTTTAAGTTGTATTTTTTGGGGTTTTGTACCTCCGAAAGCAACCCTTATGAGGTCCTTCGCGTGTCTATACGTCTGTCACGGTCCATTTTTTTCAGAAACCATGCTACCTAGAAACTCGACATTCGGCATAGTAATGTATCTTGTTTTGCACTGGTTGGCACATGGAAATATTTTTGTGAGAATTAAAAAGGGCAAATTGGGTAGGTTCCATTTTTTTTTCTCGAATTTTATGTATCGTGTGGGGTATCATTTGAACGGGCTTGTTACGTGAAATACAAAAATATTTTTTTCGTAATTTTAAATAGCATATTTAAAAAGATATTATCAAAAATATGGACAAATCGAGCATCCCCTCCTTTGCTTCTGAAATTAATGGACCTAAAATTTGAAAAAAATCAGAAGATATACCGCCTTAAATGTAGTTCACAGGAAAATTATAACGAAACTCTTACGGCTTATAGATTGTCTAGAAATAAATTATTAAAAATATGATACGGAATCCGCTTAGTCCAAGTCAAATCGCCACTAGGCCGGCGTTTGATTTTTTTTTATCTATTGAAAATTCGAATGAAATAAAGAATTATGACGAATCAGGACGAAGCAGCGGATTTAATGTTGCGAGGGAGCCGTGGATATGTAAATATGGGACGAGTCCATGGCCCATTGACCGAAATAATAAATAAACACACGTGAGACCGAGCTACCGAGAAGCATGATCGTTACCCGTGGGGTTAGTCATTTCATCGGTCGGCGGTGGCGTCGTTGTACGGATGAGACGTTCACACCTTTATACTTGAGGTAACTCGGTCGTCCATGGGTTTACACACGCGAGGATCGAAGAATGCTTTGACGAGCCGATACGCACGCTTCGACGCCTTAATCCGACCGGGGCTATTGGCCAAGACACGACGGTCAGCGAAGCGTGGTCTCTCTCTTTCTCTCTCTGTCCTTCTCGCCCTCTCTCTGACTGAGCGAAGAAGAAAAATATAATAATTCAGTTAAATTGATTTAAATTATATGACAGATATATAAGAATTATTAATACGTATACTTTTTTATTAGAGCAATTATTACTCCTATAATTAATTGAATTGAGGAATTAAATCGAATAATTGGGAATTATGAAATGCATACTTGAGAATTATTTATATATATATGGTTATTGTAGTAGTAATTATTGGAATAGTTATGTAAATACTATTACACTTATTATTATTATTAATTAAATTGAATTAATGAAAATGGTGAATAATTTTTTCTGGTCGTTTCCATCTCTCTCTCTCTCTCTCTCTCTCTATTAACGTGTGAGGGTGAAATTGCACCTACGAGAATCTCCAAGTGTCGAATAACTTGAACTTCTGTCGATCAACAAATTCTTCAATGTAATATCGAACTCTTGACGACTCGCGGAACCCCAACGTAAACCTTTGAAGTGATTACTTCAAAGGTTCATATTCATCTTGGCTCAGTTAAATTCTTCTGAACTTTGGTATTCGGTTATTGCCGTAAGTCGTCGTGACTGAGAGAGCGAAACGTTTATGTGCGGGTGTGTTTTTTTTTCCTCATTTAAATCTCTCATGTTTGAGAAAGTCAACGACGAGGCATCGACTTACCTCGTTGAGATGAGGGAATTTGATGCTGACCGAAGAAAAATACGGTTGCTATGTGAACCCTTTTCCTATATTGCATCGATTTTTCTTCTTCGAGAAAAAAAAATATTAGCTGTTCGAAAAAGAAATAAATCAAAGAATTAGTTGAATAAAAAATATCTGCGTACTACGCAATACCAGCTGAATAAAAATGTGCACGAGGCTGTCGGAAATTCGATCCATAATGATTCATAAAAATCAAGGTTATAAAGAATCGTAATAATAATAATAACGATGAATAAAAAAAATGAAAATTTTTTTTAAACGATTAAGAAGTGTGTGGTTGTGGATCTAATATGTTCGATAATTCCGGTCCACCCGTTAGTCGACGATGTAGATAAACCTGTTTTCGTGATTGTGGTCGTAGTGAATGGCGGTGGGATTGGGTGCGGGCGGAGGGGAGGTCGGGGGGGGGGGGGGGGGGGGTCGGTAAGACGCGAGAAGAGCACCGGTCGTGCATTTGAATGTGTATGCATTTGAATAGAACCTGAATAATCCACGAAGATAGGAATAGCTTCGTGAAATAGTACAACGCCTTAACCGTCGGCCGAAGCATCGTCGGCTCCCCGCGCGCCCAGCGCGATCGTTCGTCCCTCGGCTTTTCGCCCACGCGTTGAAGAAACGTTGGCCTTTTTATGGGCCCCGAGGCTTTCGCCTCGACGCCGCGGTGAAATGTCTCTTACCATCGCCATTGGGGCGAGAGTTCGATGGAAAACGGGAACCCATCAACGAGGCTGCCAAGCCTCGGAATGTCGTGCCAGCTACTGCTGTACCGGAAGACATGGAAATGCTACGTTGTGAATTATATGAACGATGCAATAATTCAAACTTAAATTGTCTCGATAAAATAATATTTTTGCTTGACTTTTATCAAATTATTTTCGATAAATAAATAAATTTCGACTTATATTATCATATATCATATATTTTACATTACATTTATTTACATACAATTAATGTAATATATAACATGATATATTCAGCGTAAATCCTATTATATTTATTGCATTATATTTTTTTTTTTAAGAAATAAAAAATGCGATATTTTATTTCGCTCGATAGAAACATACTGGACCAAATGTTAACTCGATACATTTTTTTTTGATACTCGATATCAAAAAATGGATTAAAATACGAATTTTAATGCTGGTGTATGAAACTAACACTATTTTTAGGGTTTTTATGATTAAAATATAAATTTTTTTATGATCTTCCGTGGATTTTTCGTGAAACGGCCCATATGCGCGAGAGGATCGCGACCGCGAGTACGTCGTACACGTACGCGGGGGAATAAATATTCATGCTCGTCCGGGAAAAAGAATGCCCCGGTGAATTAATGACGGCCGCGATGCGCATCGACAGCACCGGGAATATTGCACAATCTTCGCCCATTTGTTTCGCAATATATCTACCGTATGCATCAAATCGCACGAGAGCGTCATGAGCCATCGATGAAATCCGTCGTTCGTTGAGTTTAACCGTCGAACAACATTTTCGCATATTGAGATCGAATTATTCAATGCGAAATTCATTATTATTATTATTATTGTTATTATTATCATCATCATTGTTATTTTCAATTTATTTTTGTGTACCAATATTCATCTTATTCCATTTCTCATAAATATTATTTATTCCGTATAAATATCCGAAGATTACAAAAACTGGACAAATTTAAATTGTCTAAAGAAAAAAAAACAAAAAAAGAATCGCTTTTCAAAAATATCTCATATCCAGCTCCATCCGAAAACTAATGACAATAATTTTATAAATGCATTTTTTCCATAATTTTTCCGACCGATTGTTCAACAGCAGACGGACAAAAAAAGAACTAAATAATATATAACGGGTGGTATCGTAGAAGAAGAGAAATGAATGAATAAAAAATTCGATATAAAAGAAATCGAATTAAAAAAATGGAAATCCGTGGGAGGAACCGTCTGGACGGATAATAAATGGTGGATAATGCTCGGCGTGACAGTAGTCGTAGGTGCGAGGCTCAACGGCGCGAGATATGCGTTTGGTTCTCACATATAATATATTAATATATATGTGTATGTGATATCGCGTGCCGTACGTCAACGTAACATCAATGCAATTTGTTACCCCGTTGCGTTTTCGTCGCACAGGATGCGTGAGTATCGTGCATCTCGTCGGAGGAAAGCATCGTGCCAGCTGTGCGCTCGCGCGATCACTCGGGCGGAACAGCGGCTGTGTGGCAGCGGCACGAGCACGCCGACAATTTTCGCACGTGGTGTCTCAAACTCGAGATTTTCGTGCTCGAACGCAACGAACAGCTCGAGCCAACACTCCTCGTGCACGGCCTTAAAGTAAAATCTTAAATTTATTGCGATAACTCGGCCTAATAATTTTTTTCTAATGACAATTCAATTATTCACATTAGAAAATAACTTTACCCTGTAAATTATTCATTAGGAGAAGCAGAAAAAAATATGCACGAATGTATGATATAATATAATATGGGCATATATTTAATATTTGAAAACGTGAAAGTATGTTGGTTTACGTATCGATCTTTACAAATTTGTTACCATTCAATTTTCTTGAAAATAATTGTACAAAGAAATACACGGAGTAATATTTTCCAAAGCCTTAGAAAAATACGTACAAAACCTCGCTACAACTGAATCCGCCCTGGGTTTTTGTGCTCTTCTTTTTTTTTTACCATAATCGACAATCACTTGATTTATTATTCCCATTTGGTGAAATTGCGATTCGTCGATTTTCATAAATTGAATTAATTTCTGTAGTTATATCACCGTTCGCATACATGTAGGGATCAATGGATTTCCATATTTACATTGTGGAAATGAAGTAAATCCAATTTACGATTATTTCCACCGGACAATAACGCTTGCACTTCCGGTCGAGTGATAAATATACCTCACGTGCGCGTCGATGAATACATCTACATTAATATATACGTACAATATTCACATACTCATGAATAAATAAATATATGTATAAATTTTTATATATGGGCACATATAATCATTGTTATTAATTATGTGATTATTAATATACATATCCATAAAGTTATTATTAATTCTATCGTTGAAGTACTCTTTTTCCCTAACGTTTATTAAATTTGCCACTAAGGAACTTTCAATTGAGTGAATCCCCTATGGAAGAGGATATTAGTACGTTATAGCGAAAACAGAGTGTGGATTGTTTTAAATGAAAACATTTTTTGTCTATTCAACCGACCACCGTAGGGACGAGTCGTTCCCTCTCTCCCCCATATATGTCTTCGCAGAAGCAGAGAGAGATCAACTCCTAATGTTGGTGGGCAGAATATATCCATACATATAAAAATATATATATATTCTGCAAGCCACCATTAGGAGTCTCCCTCTCTTTTCTCTCTCTCTTTCTCTCTTTATGCATATATATATATATATATATTTCGAGGCTGGCTGGCCGTTAATGACTCGAGCAGCCACGAGTTAGCCAAGCCACGGCGAGATAGTCGACCCGCCGAACGCTGGAATGGAGAACGACAAGGGTCCCGTTCTTCGAGCTCGGGTCCAGCAGCGTCTATATCCGGAGATGGCCTTCGGTCTCGTCTCTACCGCCAATTGAAAGAAGAAACTACGAAGATGAGAATTAGAAGCCCGGTCGAAGTCTCGTGCGTGCACAGCAGCAACGAAATATCCGTTACCGTATTCGTCAGAGACCTCGGAAATGTTCCATCCCGTCCGTGAAGCGCGTTCTACTCGCTTATGACTCGGCATCGCGACGCGCATAATAAAACGTGTACCGATGGCCCGATGGACTGCCGGAAGTCGATGAGCGAGTCGAGCTGGATTTCTTACGAAAGATTGAAATAGAACGAAGTACCCGACGATTATTAACTCACGCCTGCGGGGATTTATTCGCTTTCCGGCTTATCATTGCTCAATGACGAAGATTGTGCGAATTGTTGGAAGCCATTGTCGAGACTGTGATTTCGAGTTCTTTCGCGACTTTACGGACCTACGTTCGATTCTTCAATCGTTTGTCAAATAATAATAATAATAATAATAATAATAATAATAATAATAATAATAATAATAATAATAATAATAATAATAATAATAATAATAATAATTATGAAATTTGTATTTTAACGTGGAACTTTTGAGAGAACTTTGTTTCATTCTCAAAATGGTTATAATGGACAAAAAACTTTTTTCAATGCATTCATCGTCGAACATGAAAACCGATTTTCAATTGAAACTTTTGAAAAAAAAAAAATTGAATAAAATAAATAATAAAAGAAAATAGAACGGAATAAAATCGTAACACTCGTGTGAGCAACCACGTGTGTGTGTGTGTGTGGGAATCAAACTCCACGAATCCATCGTGCGCCACAACGGAAGAAGTTGGGGCGTTGGGGCGAACCGACGATGTTTCGCGACGATGGATATCGATGAAGGCCGTCGTCGTCGTCGTGGCTGCGCCAGTTATTGGCAAAACGTGCTTCTCCCTCAATATTGCAGTCTATAATTGAACCCCCATTGCCGCGTCAACGGAAATAGAATAGAAATTGCTATGGAAATGGCTGCCTCGTTCCTCACCCCTCGGCCTACCTACCCTCCCCTCTCTCCTGTTTCTGATGCTTGATGGCCTGGGGGAAATTCCCTTCACCGGCTCGCCAGTGATTTCTCGCTATATCGCTTGCACGGTTGTATAATAGTTGCACCTATACATATATATTACGCACACACGCATACACAAACATGCAAAACACACGAACGCCGCTTGCCTTTAATATTTCACGATTCTCACGAATATTTCGAAGGCTTTGGGATATATCGATCACCGAAACTCATTCATACTTCCATCGTCGCTGTGCTCCAATAATATTTCAATATTTGCGACGTACACCGTATACGTGGAATTGTTATTACCTCGTGATTTCCTCATACCCCGTATCGCTACCGCACATTCGCAATCAATTATAGTATTTTTTTTTCTTCTTTCTTTCTTTATTTATTTTTTTTGAATATTCTTTTATGTTTTGCGAAGCCTTTGGTCGAAAAGAACGAAAATATGGAAAATATTTTTCGGTGCGAAATTCTTTCGGGGCTTTTGGCGAGCCTCGGTGAGTTCGATCGACCTATTTTTCTTTTTTTTCTTTCTTTTCATTTTTCATCGTCGGTGCAGACTGGAATTTTTGGACAAAAGTACCATTTGCAAATTATCAAATGAAAATCATTTGAACGTTTTTAAAAAATTGTTTCAATGTAACAGAATTGATGGGATTTTAATTTATAATTAATGAGATGAAATTTCTCCATGCCACGTCTCGCCACCGCATATTCACAATCAATTGGAGTTTTTTTTATTCTCTTTCTCACTTTTTTATAACGTTCCGAAAAGCCTTTGAACGTAGGCGAAAAAATGATAAAAATATCTTTCAGTACAAAATTCTTTCGAGGCTTTGAGCGCTTTGACGTGTTTCGTGGTCCTACTTTCCTTTTTTTTCTTTTGCCCTTTTATCATCGGCGCAGATTTGAATTTTCAGACTAAAGTAGCATTCGAAAATTATCGAATAAAAATATTTTAGATTTTTCCTTGTTTTTTTCACTATAATCCGACTAATGGAATTTCAATGCTCGTATAAATCAATGTCATATAATTTTTAAAATCCGCAAAGTATGTAACCAAAATATATAAGTATGAGTACATGATACACGCTAATCACGCGGCATTGCGGGGGCGTAATAATCAATCAATTCGAGTTACGATTGGTTGAGGACATGGAACAAATATATCAGTGAAAACCCGGCGTTTGAGGTTCAACGATCATTGCGGCAAGTACATCGTAAACACCCGGATTCTCGTTGCATTTAAAAAGGTCTTTCGTCGTTAGTCGGGCGGAATTGCAAACGTGAGTACTCGCTTGCTCGTCCCTCCCTCTACCCCAAACCTACTCCTCCACCCGCTCTGCTCTACGATCGGGTAGCTCGGGGAATTGAAACCGTGATGTGAGCTCCATGGTTGGCAGCTACTTCTCGTTTGCGAGGAAAGCTGAGACGAGGACAGGACGTCTCGCCAAATCATCTCGTACTGAAAAGAAAATCTCATTCTTTTTGTCTGTCTCTCTCTCTCTCTTCATCTCTTTTCCACTCTTTTTCTTCTATCTATATCCTAGTCTCTGTCTCTTTTATAATATATTTCTCGCTCTGTCTCTACAAAAATATATTTCTGTCTTTCTTGCTCGCTTGTCATTTCATTTTTTTTCTCTCTTTCTTTCTCTGTTATTTTTTCCCTCCTGTTATATGTTCCGTCTTATTTTTTCTCTCCCTTTTATGATACGTTTTTCTCTTCCTCTCTTCCAAAATATATTTCTCCCTTTCGCTCTCTCTCTCTTTCTCAGTCTCTCTTGCTTAGAGAGCGCAAGGAAGCAAGGATGCTGCTTGTTATTTTATTTTTATTTCACCCCCCCCCCCCTCCTCAGGCATACAAGCGAAAGTTCTGTGTCGTTTATACCCTCTCTACGGTTTTTATTCCTCGATGCTGGAGAGCCAGATAAAAGTTTATATCGCTCGGTGCAATTGCCAGGATACTCGTCGAGGCGCCGCTTGGCTGGTTACACAACCGAGTGCAGTAAGATTCCGGATTTCTACTTTGCCAGGACACCCTTGAATCTGTGTGTAAATATATATATATTCACGCACTACGAAAGGGTTGAAGCTTCCTTTGAAAGAGAGCAAACCAGGAATTCCGCAGCACAGAGCCAAGTGCTCGTAAAATTGTAGATTGATAGAACTTTTACGTTAGGTTCTTATGGCATTCGTTATAATTATTCCGAAATTATGCATTTTGGAAAGTTTGCCGATTTTCGTAATTGTCAGATTCGTAATTTCAACAAAGCCCAAACAAACATCAGTTTCGAAGAAATCACCAATTATTAAAAAAATTATATATTCCTAAGAAAAGTACAGACTTAAATTCTTTTTTAATACGGATTTTTAAGGAAAAATACATAATTCAATAAAACTACAAGTTCCAACAAAACCACAGTTTCTGAAAAAAAAAAAATTCCAACAAAAAATCTAGATATCGAACGAATCAGAGACCTCAATAAAACAAAATTCGAACGAAAATTCAGATTTCAACCGAACGGGTGAGACAATTTTTGGGCAAATTCGTCAATTATTCGGAGCAACCGGCAACCGAGCAGAAGCAGCTCGTTCCAAAGATTCCCGTTGACTTGATAGCGGAGAAGGATGGACGAGGAATGATTTACTTTGGGAAATTGCTTTCCCAAAGTTTAACCGTGTCCCTCGTGCCATCCTCGGAGCGTGGCACTTTATGGCGCACTCCGATTTCCCGTCTATCCTCCGGCAAGTCGACAGCGGCAGCAGCGGCATCACCAGCATCCGCAGCTGCATC
Organism: Sussaba pulchella; assembly: GCA_963971145.1. Lineage (NCBI taxonomy): Eukaryota > Metazoa > Arthropoda > Insecta > Hymenoptera > Ichneumonidae > Sussaba > Sussaba pulchella. The sequence continues at coordinate 9,035,583 of OZ020168.1, forward strand.
AACAGCACCTCGGCAATGGTCGCAGCGGCAGCGGCAGCGGCAGCAGCGCCATCGCGTTAAGAGCCGTTTCGACGATGGAAAGCAAATTCTCCTTCGTTCTATTGTCATAAAATGTCGAGCTGTGCTGGCTGACTAGTCGCGCTAGTGTCCGTCGCCATCTCGAACTCTTCCCTCCTCTGAACCACCCCCTCGTGCTCTTCCGCCCCTACCCCCTTCGCCAAACGATTTACCGACAACGCGTACTCTGCATTTCCGCAACGAGAACGAAACGTTACGCGAAACATTTTCAACCCCCAGCTTTTCCTTCTCATCCCACCCCCCCCCCCCCCCCCTCCCGCGACTAAGGAAATTCCGGAATTTCTGGCAACCAGGCGTAACGACTCGAGCGATAAAACCATCCACTTTAAATTTGTCGATTACGTCGGACAATCCTCCTTCCCTTGAATCTCCGTTACCGTACGCCCCCGCTCACCTCCCCCACGCCATCGGTCGAGGCTGCGACTTCGATCTGCATGGATTACCCCGTGGAACACATGCGGCCCTTGAGCATTCATTTGAATTTTAACGAGGCAGTCAAATAGCTTCGATCATTCTCTCGATGGACTCGAGTGAATGTCAAAATTGGATGGATAAAGAATGAAAATGTGGGGATTTCGATTTATCACGTTTGGGTGACAGGACTCGATTCGATGATCGTTGAAATGTTTGTTCAGCTTGAAAGTAGGGTTTTTCAATAGTCCTTTTCATTGACTATCTGGATGTAGATTGGTTTTTTTTTTCGAAAATGGATTTGTGTGATTTTATTTAATTTTTATTTATTCTGTTATTCATTTTTCTCTTCACGATTGAATCGTTTTTGGAATATTATGAAAAAAAAATTCTCTGTGCAAATAATAAACCGTATTCAATATTTTTTACTTCCAACCGCGGAAGAACATAAAAATTCTATTTTCCTTCTGTTATTTTCAAATCTCGATTTATTCGACTCTCGAGCTAATTAAGAAAATCTTTATATTTTTCGTGTAAAAAGTGAAAAAGTGATTTATATTTTTTTTCTTTTTTTTCTGTCTATATTTGTCTCACAGTTTAGTCGACTATGACGAATATTGAAATGGCTGAGAGGCAGCGATACGCGCAATTGGGTCACTCGTGCCACGTACAAAGTACCGGATTCTGGGTTATACACTCACAGCCTCACGAGTCTTTTGCCGCTGCAGTTTCTGTTCGCAATTGTTGTTGACCAGTATAGATGTTTCTTATCGATTATGATGCTCTGTGACATTCAAAGTATCCAATATATCATACAAGAGTGGTTTATCGCGAAAAAAAATGTTTTCGCGTAGTTCTTAGATTTGAATAATACAGTCTCAAAATATATCGCCAAATTTTAGCCCAATCGGAGTATTTAAAAGGTTCGACAGCCATTACATAGATTTAACATTTAATTAACCTGTGATAAAAATTGTTCGACCACTCGCAATCGATTTTGTCAGTATAAAAATTAAATTGAACCGATCAAATAATTTTTTTCACGTTCTAATGGAATACAAAATCGATATATATATATCTACATCATAATAAATCCCTTAAAATAGTCTGATTGGGCCTATATTCGACAAGGCGTTTTCCGATGTTATATATTTAAAATCTAAGAGCGCCGAAAAAAAATTCATTCTCACGGGACACGTTAATATCTGTAAATATATATAACATAGATATACAATAATTATATATTTATATATACAACGCAATATATATACGTCTTGCGTTCTACATATAAATGTTGATTAATTTATGTATAAATTCTCGACTTGTCTGACAAGTTCAGTCGGTTGTATCGTCGAGGCGCCACTCGTTCGTCATTAATATACCTCAGAGACTGAAAGGAACAACAACAAAAAACGTCGAAAGAGAGCAAAGAGAATGGAATTCATCGACTGTGCTTAAACGAGAGTCCATACACCTCAACATTCCCACTTGTTTTCGAGATTCCAGCTGGAAAAAGAAGAAAAAAAAAACGAGAAGGAAAGAGAAAAAAAACGGCGAACCGAGTGCGCTCGGTTTTTCTTCTGTACGTCCGGGCACTCGGTGAAAAATCGCCCCTCAACGATATTATTCTCCGGGTCAGCGAGCGTCGGCAATTTCGGAATGAAAAATTCTCGAGCAACCGAGGAGTCTCGCAAAAGCGAATGTCGGCCGTATAACGTTACCGGAAAATAACAAACGTACGTAATTACGAATTTTGCGAAACGCGAGGGTTCGTGCGGGAATATCAATGCTCATTCGCAAGTTCTATTACGACCTCCGTTTTTCATAACTCGATTTCAGCCTCGAAATTTTTTTTCAAGCTTGCGCTATTTTATTTTCGTTTTGTTCCATTGAAGAATATTTTTTTTTGTAATTGTACCTTTCAAGTATTATTTCGTAGCTGAAGCTAGCTAGAGTTTTTTTTAAAGCTAATTTTTGATATTTCGGATGAAGTTTCGAAAACATTCATAATGGTGAAAAATATTCGACGGGAGATCTCATTGTAGTGTTTCTACTATTCATCTAATTTTTTTTTGAATAATAAAATATATTTTAATTAGTTGAATGTCATAATAAAAAAATGATTAATAACGAAAAATCCTTTTTTCCTTCCTTGAAAAATCAATAGGGCACGAAAAATTGCATCAAGATTATCAAATTAATTATTATCCCTTCATAATAAAATAAATCTTAACACTAAAAATAATAATAATAATAAAATAAATAACATAAAATGAAATTTCACGCCATTTTTTCAATCCCATACTTGTCAAATCTCGAGTCAAAGATCTATTTTTCTTCTTTTCAATCCAATAATTTATTCGGTCGATCCATAATTATGCGAGCTTCTGATGTATTCAATCTCAATGCCGTTGTTTGAAACGTTGGGGTACGTCCCCATTGTGAAAAGCCCGAGATTCGAGCGTGGACCAGCAGAACCAGCATCCAATGTTTTGCTTTCACCCTACACCGACTCAACACTTTCTTTTTTTCTTTTTTTTCACCTCCCCTTCCCCATTCCCGAAGTTTCTTTTGCCAGTTCGTTTCTCTCGCCAGCTTTCTTTGCCACCTTGTTCAACACTTCTGGCCCACCAGACTCGTTCATCGACACAAGTAACGCACACCCACTCGCGGCAATGCGTTTCGTATTATGTCGCCGGGTTTGCGATCCGCATTGAACGCGAGTCGTGTGTTTCCAGAGAAAAGACGTTGTGAGAACGAAAAAAAATACAAGAAAGAGACTATGCGAAAAATCGAGAAAGCCGTCTGGAAAACGAGAGGGACGGAGTGTAAGAAAAAAAAAAAGAAGAAGAAATGAGAAGAAAAAAAATGGACATTAACCCTCGCTGTGAGGAAGGTTCGCCAGACGAGTTCTTCGGGGGTTGTTTCAGTGGACGGGAGACCGAGCTGAGGATTCGAGGGTGGAAGAGCGACGGAGATACCATGGGGCGGTGGAAGAGTTAGAAGGGGGAGAAAAAATAGACACAGTAGCGACGCGAAAAAGTGCCATTAGTCGACCTCGAATCCAGAAATGGGGGATGTCGTGTGTTTCGACGTTTTTTATTTTCAATTTTCTCACCCTTTCTTCATTCTCATTTCACTCGAGGTATTTTTTTTTTTTTTGTTTTTCGTTTTTTTTTCAAGATTTTTTTTATTTTGCGGCAGCCAGGAAAGAGACGAGTCTGCTTTTGGTTTCGTACACATCTCGAAATACGATTCCATACTCGTCTCACGGCCTCGCCGTACTCGTCGCTTTGTACATCGTTTTTTTTTTCTTCCTTTTTCCCAACAGTAGCGCAGAATCAGACTCTGAGGATTTTTCTTTGAGACAGGCGAAGAACGTTGTACTGACATACTGCTGCGGTCGTGTATTCTGTTATTCCAATCCCTTATTCCGTTTTTTTCTTCTTTATTGATTAATTTGGAATTACATGTTTGCAACGGATTTGCTACCTTAAGAATCAAAATTGAGCTCTTTTTATTTTCGTCCTCAATACGAGAACATCAAATTGGTATATCTTTTTTCTTATTGTTAAACGAATCATTTGGAATGAATCTTCGCAGCACTTGCTATTAGTTTTCAAATGAAGCCCACAATATATATGGCTCGATACGTAAAAAATAAAATTGCTATTATTTCTGTTTTCTTTTTTACTTTCGTTCAAATTCAACGTTAAAAAAATGTTCGTCCAGAGAGCTTCCGGCACATTTCATGAATAATTTTGCGGAAAAGAAGAATTAAAACGTTATCACGTAATTGCGAGAGTCGTTGGAAATTCCGTGACCGAGAACGATATCTCCATCGAAATAAATTAATCCGGGAGATTATTTTCGTCTCGTTGGGATTTTTCCAGGTCAAAGTATCGCGAGACTGACTCGCCACTCGTTCCCAATTATAATCGATCCATTTGAAAATAATTAAAAAGTCTATATATGTTTGTTATTCCCATCAGTGGAATTTCCATCGAGCTATTGAATCGATCTACGTGTTAGATTATGACAGATATTATCAAGCGTCGAACACGCTGCTACCAGCACGATTTCCATTATTTTTTTTTTATTGTTTTTCATTTCATTTGATTTTCGTCGGAGTCCAATAATGGTCTCGAAAATTTATTCTTCAGTCGGACGAGATAGTGTCGCCAGAGGTTATCGTTGCATCGCGACCCAACTTTCGCGTGACTGCGCAAACAAACTCTTACGTTTGCGACAGCTCGATGGATATCGACATTTTTTTTTGTGTCCTATCTTTCCCAGACAATTATCGACACAAACGTTCGTAAAATTTCGTCATCGCCTGAATGTAATGTGTCATGGGTCGCCTGTCTCTCGCATTGCTCAAAGTGCGAGGGAAACGGCTGAGTCTCTCCAAACTATCGTAAAACTGCTCGGTCGGTAACCGTAAACTGTAAAGCATTATTCTCATTCGCGATCAATCTCTCGCACGAATTATGAGAACGAATGACTGCATCCTAAGGTTCTGCAGTGAATCGTTCTCGTATTCCATCTGAAAAATGAATGGCGGCGGATAACAATACTTTGGGAAGATGTAGGTATCTTTCTCGTAATTGTGGAAGTCTCAGAAAGACGGACGTTATGTACCGAGGCTCTGTCCCTTCTCAAAATTGACGGCAAATACCCTATATGACCTTCTTGAAGTACAGTAATTAATGTGGGGCCGTGGAACTCTCCATAATAATCGTCAAAAGAACACCGCAAACGTGGCATGAGATGATCCTCACATGTATATTTTTTTTCGCGAAAGTACTGTCACACGCTATTAAATTTTTCCAGAAATAATGAGTCACCCCGCCAATAGAATTCCCTTAAAACAGAAAAAATTCCATGTACTTCAACGAGAAATTCATCTCAAATCAGCGCACACTAAGATTTCGACTAGAAATGTCAAATTAGGCTCAACATTTTTCTTTTACTAAAAATCAATCGAGTCGCATCCAAAATTTGAAAACGGCCCGAATAAAAACCACCCCAATCTGCAAAGCAATGGTTGAAAACCATCCCCACGGAATTTATCCGACGATCCAACGACCGACGAAGTTCCGATAAAAAAAAATAATAATAACAACAACTGCATGCACATCGTCTCAGTTGCCATCGTTAGATCGTTAACCACCTGAACTCGTTGCAACGATCGGGAACGCTGCAAAAGTGGCCGGCATACTCTCGGATCTTCATTGTTAACGGGTTGTTTTGCCGGTGATGCTGCGCGTTGCTGCCGTTCCCGTGTGTCTCGTGATCTCGATGGCGCGGTCACCGCATCGTTCTCCGATACCACATAGCCGATGCCGAAGACCGAGAAGCTCGCTGACCAGCCACGATCGCGCGCGCGCGCTCGCTTCGTCTCGCGAACGGTGGTGTGGTCACTTGCACGGGGGGTGCACGAGAAAACCGGTCCTCGTCGAGAGTGCTCCACTCGTCGAGGCTGCGGCCGCGCTGGATTGTACGATCGAAGGAAAGCAAAAAAAAAAAAGCAACGAGCGAGTGAACGAGAACGTCTTGCGAGGATCGTTTGCTACACGCACGATTTCAACGGGGCAGCTATTGCCTTCTTCGAGCTACGAAGATGGATTCGTTCGGCGGTTCGAACGACCACGGGATTCGATGCGAACCCATCGAACTATTTATTTCGAATATATTCTGCTTATTCAGGTACATGGATATGTACGGAAAATGTAATAATAATAGTAATATGTATGATATTGATGTGAGAAATCAATCAATAAAATTGCATGTATGTGGAATAAAATAATATTGATCGATACATATGATATAGATGGTATTAAATCATTTAATATGAATATGCATATATATACTTGCATAGGAAAATTTGGTTTTTTATTATACGAAAAATTCTGTTCGAGTGGAATTTTTCCGCAAAAAAAAATAGAGAAATTTTTTTGGTGTCATTTGGGTTTTTTTCTTCTTCGTATTTGTTTCCACGTTTCGGATAGACTTTGTTGAATTCGCTATTTTGTTCGATTCATCCGAATTTACTTAGCTTTCAATTATTTTCGAATAATAATGATAATAATAATACTGAGGAGGATAATAATGATAGGAGAGCTTACAGACAAGAATTCGAAATTGGCTAATTAACGCGTTAATTAAGCGGTTTACCGCAGGGAGCCTTCGGTGCCCCCTCAATCAATCCATAGTTTCCGCTTCGTCACTCGACGCGGTATTAGACGCACGTTTGCGGATGATTTTACGGTTGAATTATATCCGGTCCATCGTATCGTATATTAATTAATGGAAGCATCGAACGAACCGAGACGATGGCATAACGTCGAAAGGTTTTTCGGTTTTTTTTTTGTTTCTGTTCGCCCGAGCAGTTGAACGGTCGCTGCCCGGTGGTTGGTGAGTGACGTTATCGCCGAGACATCGATACTCGTGACATCAACGGTACCGAGCATTACCTGCGGGTTTCGCACGAATTTTGATTGGACCACCTTCACGATTAGCAATAAATAATTTTTTAAAACGTTCCCGAAGACCTCAATATTAACACGTGCCGCCGGAATTTTTATTTATTTTGTTGCCTTGAATATAAAATCAAAGGTTATTTATTGAACTAATATGGCGGCTCGAAAATTGAAAATGTTTATTTTTCAAACCGCTATATTGGTCCGGCCATTTTGTCTTTTGAGATTGAATTTTGATTTTTTCTCGGTAAACATCTTTCTAATAAAAAAAATAAAGCAAATGGACCAAATCTTTTCTCCCGTTGATATTCAATCTATAATCAAATGACGAAAAATACGATAAATATCTTATGCTATTTGAATGCAAAAAATTAAACTTCCGGCCACGTTTCAATATTGAGATAGGTCGAGGGCGGCCTGCGATCATTTTTTTAATTTAGAGCCAACGCAGGGGGCGAGGGGGGGGTCCGGTCGAAATTCGTCCAAACCCCACACGAGGACCATCCTAATGCCATACGCACCCGGCTTGTGAGCTGCTGGAGTCGTATCAAGGAACGCAACGCATGCTGCTGCTGCTGCTGATTCCGATGTTGTTGCTGTTTTCGCTTTTGGGTTTGCTCGAACAACGCCCGGCCGGTTCCGACGAATTAACGCGAAGGGCGATGCAGCACACGAGTAGTGCGGTCGAAACGGCGGTCTGGCTTTTGCCGATTTGGCGGTCGGTTTACTCGCAAGCTCGCAAAGCACTCATCCGCACTGCGTAGTGTGCGTGTTTGTGTGTGTGTGTGTAGGTAATGTATGTGTGTGCATCCTAGAAGCCAAACCGGGGTTGCCACAGCGCTCGAACGATTAATTGAAACCGTTAACGAACGTCGAGCTTTACGGAAATTACCGCGACGACCGCTACAGCTATCTCGTTACCCGTTAGTGAACAAAATTCTTTTTTTTTGTTCTTACCTTTCGAGTTTTCACGTTAATATTTACGAGCCTCGTTAGGCGATGGATGAAACATTTTTTACACGTATTTTGATTGTTCGATTTAAGAATTGTTTTAAAATTATGGTAGAGTGAATAAAATTATTCAGTTTCCGATAAGTGAAGGTTGTTCGTGTTTTTAAAACGAAAGAATGTGGAGAAAAATATTATAATCAGAGGAGAGGAGGGACATTTGTTTTTTTTTTTTCGACGTTACTTCGCAAAATTATCGTGACGGAAAACATCGTTTGGCGATGGAAGACATTTAAAGAAAAATAATTCAATTTCGACAATTCATTGAATTACTCTAAAAGAGAATGATAATTCTAGTTCAACTATTATAAATGAAAAAATATTTCTAGTTAAACGAGTTCTTCGACATAACTTTTTTTTTAAATCTAGAGTAAATGTTCCATCTATTTGAGAAAAACGTTTTATTATTATTTCCTTGTTATTTAAAAAAGTGATTTTTATGAAATGTAATGTAAATGAACGAAGCAATATTCCGGGGCACGGAGTTCATCCTATTACCATTCGTTGGTACACGCTTACCTCCCCCCTTCCCATCTCTTTCTCTCTCCCTCGCTCTCGTATAATTAACCATTGAATAAATTAAGTGGCACATTCGCTCGCGCCGAAGTATACCTCGGAAGCTTGATAATTCCAAGCTCTAAAAGTCTCAGCTGCGCGAGATAGCCGACGCCTCAGCTTGCCTTGCTGCCTTGCTCGGTCGGTTTCCATTGCCCGCCTCAGGGACCAAGAATTATGAGATGGCGACATATCTACATGTATACGCCGTACATAGACCGCTGCGTGCTCGTCCGAAGTCTGGAGAATTTGTGGGAAAACCGGATGGAAAGGGAAGTTGAGACGTAGCGCCGTCAAAACGACAAGATATTACCGACCGCGAAAATTCATAAAATGAATACTTCGGTTCTATTTATTCCACCAAAAAATAATGAGTTCTCCAAGAAATGTTATAACATTCAAAATTTTAGGTGAAAAGAATTTATTTTAAGAAAACAGAGTTTACTAATAAAGTTTCGATATTATTTTAGCAGAAATTTTGTATTCGAGATAATAACGATTTCTTAGAGAATTGTTATCTAATTTTAAATATTTTTAGGTATGAAGTATCTAATTATCGAATTATTATTTATTAAAGAGGTTGTCTTCATATTGAAATTCAAAATAAAAATTGAATAATCATTTGAATAGTATAATGTAACAATATTATATAATATAACATCATAACAATAATCATGGAACAATTAAATTATTAAATCAATTAAGTATTATTTATCATCAATTAATTTCCAGTTAAATATTGGATTTGGTATAATCCGTAAATCGTAATCGTCGGTTACATGTGCAACCGATCCGAGTCCTAGAATATCTAACTCTCCTAACTCTCTAAAATCCCACGCGCATCCCGAGAGGTGGGTCACCTGCCCGCTGGGTAATTGCATTCGATGCTGTTGCTGCCGCAGCCGCTGCTGCTGCCCACACCTGATACAAACTATGCCTCACTGCTTCGAGTCTCAGCTACATACTGCAAGCAATATGATAATATTAAAGACACACGAGAGAGCGCGACCCACGGGTGCGCGAACGCGCGAATGTATTCGCGCCTCCGTCTAGCCGCAGACTGCAGCGCCACAGTTGGCGGAACTCTGGTACAGGACGCCGCCGGTAGGGCGCGCTCGACGGCACACAGTCGACGATGTTAGATCGATCTTACAAAAAGCTCATGGATGATTTTTCTTCGTAAAACAAAAGTCTTCGTTTTATGATAATCAATATTAGTTAATCTTAGAGCTGTATTGATTATCTCGATTTATCTTCGTTAAATTCACTTCGAGTAATTCGAACTCAGACGATATGAAGGTTCGTAATTGAAAAGAAAGAAAAAATATACCGTCTCGGAGCAATACAATTGAGAACAAATTATTATAAATTAACACGTAATAAAATTTCGTACTTTTTAATTGCTCACGCCGGATTATACACAAAACGCATTTGTCGAATCTTTTTGATGACAATGCTCAGACGGATAGAAATATTCGAGCAATCACTCAAAGTCGATTGACTCAATGGTGTGATTAATTATCGTAGGTATATCCTTCGATCCCATACTCATTAATAATCCGTGCGGGATTGCTAACGGCACTCGCGAGACAAACTGTTGGTCACTCATAGACCTTTCAGATTCATTAATCATTTTTCAAATGAAATATCATTAAATCTAATAACTGTATTAAATTAACGCTGGTAATGTTTTTCTTTGAATAATTGAAGTTTTCTAATATTGAATATTATTCAATATAATTACTGCATCGAATTACTAAAAAAAAAATTATTTGAGAAGTTGAACGTTTATTAATTAAATATATCAATAAATGAAACCAATCAATCAATAAATAACATAACAATAATATCACCACTCAATAAATAAATATATCTTAATCTTGAATCGATTATGAATGTATTTCCATTTATTATTATTATTTATTTTTTATAAAATATTATTAAATATATTAAATATATTAGATCAATGCTTCTTAATATTTTTTTCTTCTTTCGTCTGAATAACGAGACTCGATCCAGCTGCGTCGGTCGCAGTCCTAACATATGCAAGTACGTAGGTACCTAAGCGCAGTACCGCAAAAGACTTTGAATTCCTTATCCGGAATCGACTGCAACTCTCTCGAGTCTCAACGACGTAGCTGCACCAAGCACCGGGGTCCAAAAATAGTCCGCGCCCTCGCGGGGTGTGGGAGAAAGCTCGTGGTGCAGCTAAAACGCCGACTCTGGAGACAAAAATTGTGCACGACGCCGTTAAGTTTGTCATTCGATAAAAATGCATCGCTTGGTTTCCGAAAAGAAATATAGAAAAATTCAGTTCGAAATTTTACTTCATCTTTGATTTTATTTGTATTTGTATTTATTTTTTGTATTCAAGATACTAAAAATAATTGAGCCGGGGATATGAAATATAAACCGATAAATGAGGTCGCGGTATTTTGGGGATTGCGAAGAAATAAATCATTGCTGTAGCAACGCCGGTATCTGTAAATCGTCTTAATGAAAGATTTACAATTTCCCCCCAAAATATCGTTCTGTTTAAATGAACATAAGAATTTATTTTTACCTATTTCGACCCAAAAATTTGATGGCTACATTATTTTATCCATCTTCCATAACGAACATTCGCCTATTCCTCAGCTTTTTTATATTTTCTCAACAATTCCCCAATCCCTTTATTCTTTAAACGTGAATATAAAATAATTCCACCTATGATAAACAAACTCGTTGCATTTATTCAAATATTCATGTCCTCCGGGAACGAATGAGTGAATTGCCCGTAGCTCCTCTCGCGGCCAACGTCTGAAAGCATCTGCAACGTCAGCTCAAAAATAAATGAAAAAAAAAAAAAAAAAAAAAAAAATGAAGGAAAAAAAAACAGACGTGTAAATATTTTTCACTCTAGGGAGGAACTAATACGCGAATAGAATGCGAGCCGAGAGAGCTGCAGCGTTTATTCCACACTGCAGCGAAAAGTTGCAACCCGGAGATGTCCATTTTTCTTTCTTTCTTTTTTCTCTTTCTCACATTTAGTGGATATGTGTTTGTATCAGTGACGACGAGCTACCCGAGCCGTAGCACGAGCTTCCTGTCGCCTCCTGTTTGCACGACGTTTCCGGGAGAGCGACGGGCGAGGGCGGCGAGGGGGGCGAGGGAGAGACGAGGGAAGAAGGCTTGGCCAGCGAAATATACACATGGTTGTACGTGCGGGACTCTTGCTAAATACATATTCACTGGATATGGGTATATGAGAGGATTCCGCCTATGCTTGGAGATCTTTAAAATTATTTAAGGATGCTGTCCTTGATATTCGTCGTCGTTTTTTATTTGAATTTAGTTTTTAGCATTTAATCGAACAATAAAATTCACTTTTAAAGTGCGTGTGAATGTAAAATTTTCTCAAATTTCGGAAAAAAAATATTCATTTTTATTTTGAACTGAGAAAAATAGCTTATTCGTATAATGTATCGAGACTGAAATGCCATAAAAATTCGAAAATGATTGAAAAAAGAACCATCGTAATATGAATATTAGAACGTGGTATCAGCAAGAGTAGGTGTACTCGTGTCCCTGCTCCAAATGGGGCAGCAGAAGCAAAGTCTCCCGTTTAAAGTCCGCACAAGTGACGACGACGGGGACAACGCGGAGGCGTTTAATCCAAACGTGCTTTCTCGCGGAATCGCGTGTTAGGCCGCGGATAAAAGCGTTAAAGCCACGTACGTTACAACGTAACGCGATATGCATTGTTGGCCCAACGAGAACCGCATGCAGAATCTTAGATTGAAATTTTCGTTTCGTTCACGGCGACCCGGCGCGTGCACGTTTAATTGTCACGAGCCCATATAATCATATTTTATATATATAGTTATAATAAGAAATTGCATATCGGGCTTTACGACAAAATCACGTTTTGTGTGGAATTCAATTAATTTTCTTTTCTTCATAGAACTTGAAATCAACTTTGACGATTCTTATCAGATTGAATTTTTAATGTATCGAATTTTTTTATTTGTTATTGCTGGAACGAATGACTAAAAAAATGTGTGAAATTATGTTTTATTGTTAGAATTCGATATGGAATTGTTCGACTAGAATTGTTATTGGAAATACGTGAGCCAATTGTAGGTATTTTTTAAATCAACGATATATTGTTATTCAGTATCAAAAAAGATATATGTGTGTGGTGTAAAGAATTTGATGTAATCTTTGGCTCAATTGGCTGCTGCCAGTTGATAGGGTTTTCGAAAAGAAAACTACCCGAAAGTATTTCAACAACGACGATGGAAATTCGACGCCGAACAAAATGGCGAGTCGAACGTGAAGCGAGCGGAAGGACTGACTTGTAAAACTCCGAACGGAATAAAGGAAAGAAGAGCTTTAAAGCTTATCTACGGAGTTCCGTGGCATCGACTCTCGGGCTCGTCGAAACTCGCGATTAAACTCGAATAAAACAGATAACACTGTCGAAATTGCCTTTTTCAACGAAATTTTTTCGAATTCAACAAATAAAAACGTATAAAAGTTATCGCTTATTTTACAATGTTGACGCAAAAATATTATTTATCGGTGTGGACATTGCGTAAAATCCTTCTTATCATTGAATTATTTATGAAGACGGGAGATATTTTTGACGAAATAAATAATTACGGATGGGGTAGATATTTCGTTGGAGATTTTTTTCCGATTTATCTTTTTTCAACGATACGGTCGGTTCTTGTTGTTTCTTATTATAGAAGCTTTCGAGAGCTTTGGCGGACAGACGGTTGAGGATATTTTTGGAGATGACAAGTTTGACGAGAACATTAGTTATTCGCGAAGGCTCAAGCGAGCGATCAATTTGGTTTATTAGGCCTTCATTTAACCTTTAGGTCAATAAAACAGACAATAAACAAAACTATACGATCAATCGAAAAAAAAAAACGATATATCGTTACAATAACAGCAAGATGAAAAATATCGAATCGTGATAAACCAATGCATACTGAAACAAAATGAGGAACAATAAAAGAATAAACCTAATCAACACATAAAGGATATTGATATTATGATATTTATCATCTAATTAATATTAATCGTAATTTTGTTTCCAAAAATAATTTCACGATTTAAAAATAATATAATATAACAATCAAATGAAATAAAACCATGAAAGATCAAAAGTTAATGAAGATAATAAAATTAATCGGAATACAACACTCTCAAAAATACTGGATTAAAAAAATGATTCCAGATACTAATAAAATCCTAGTTTTTGGAACAATTCAAACTGATTCAAAAAGAAAGAGAGACCGGAAAATGAGCGCAAAGGAGGAAAGAAAGAGAAAGAAAGAAATCTCAGGATGAAGCTTTTATTGGCTTAGGCAAATGTTAGCGTGAAGTCAGAAGTTTAAATAAGATAACAATGTTTGAAGGATGCAGCGAGTGATTGCACAGAAGCGTGGTTAATCGAAATGGCGGATCTTGACGTCGCGGCACGAACTTTCCTCCGAAGCCTCGGAAGATAACCCACCCTTTATCAGAGATATATACGTATTCTATACATACGTATACGTATCGAACGAAACGAACTGGGCGGGGAAGACGCTGTGAGACACGTGCGGCGGTTTCGCAAAGCTCTCGCAAGACTAATTGGCTGATTAGCGTTCACGCGTCAACCATGGCAAATTGGTCTGAATCCAGAAGCCCATATATATGTCTGTGTATATATGTACGTGCGATTCGAAGCCATGACGAAATTGCGCCGTTGGTGGTAATGCCGGTTTATTTAATTACATGCACTCAGCACATTCAACCCTTTGCATCAGTGTTACACATCAGACATAACCTATTCGACGAATTATCGGAATGGGGGCAAAAGCGAGGGCGGTGTCGCATGTCAGAGACGTTCCGAGGAAGGACCGAATACTGCATTTGGTTCTCTCATCGAGGACTCTTGAGATAAGCGTTGGTCTGGAGAAAAGGTTTTAGTGTGAGGTCCTGAAAATAGCTAATGATCATGCCTTTGTTTTTGCAAGAAATAGGATTAATAATGATCGATGAAATTTTTATTTGTTTAATGAAACTAATTACGCTCTATAATATAGATTCTAATCTTTTTCAATTAATTTTTGTAAATATGTTTTTTACTGATCCAAGATGATGCTTAGAACAAATGGTGCCTTATGGAGAAAAGTCCTACATCTAAAAATTATCTGCAACTATAAATTATACGGATTATCAATCATTATGAAAAACGTTTTTCCGAGTTCTTAATTTTTATCAGAAATTCAATTCTCACCAATTTCACACTAGAATGGAGTGCCTTAATTCCAACCCGACGTTTCCTTTTTATTTGTCACAAAAAAAAACTGCTAGATGGATTGGAAACGACTTTTTGAATTTTTATCTGGATTAATTTTCATTTTCCAAAGAAAACGTTAAATTCCATCGATTTCTACGTCGTTCGGGTCGGCGCAGGTTTCGCGGAACGTTCGGACACGCGGAAGTCGTCCCACTCGTGACAAGTCCGTTGAAAAAGGCATAACGTGGGCACGACTTTGATCGACAATTGGGGAAAATTGCGGTCGGACCGCGTCGAGAGTCCGAGAAGTGATGACGCGAGTCTCTCTCATTGGGGGATTACCTTGATTGACTGATTATACACTTGGGTACGCGTGATTTTCGAGCGGAGCTTGGATGTTGTACTCGTGACCATGTCGGACAAGGTCACTTCGTTTTGGTCTCATCTTCTTCGCTCCTTGACGCCTCGACCACATCCGCGTTTATCGGACCATATATGGACGGTGAAATAACCTATAATACGTATGAATGTCATTGATTGTAAAACATATTGCAATGCTTTACGAACCAGCATATATATAAATATATCAGGACACCTTGATATATATTTATATCAAAAACTTTCGGCATGGAAACTAAGAAGACTGAAATGAAACTTTTCATTTGAAAGAGCGTTTCATCGATTGTCCACGCGATAACGAGTTTGAATCCGAGCAGTGCGACCAGACGCGGAGATTACGACTACGGTACAATTTACAACGATATCGTACGAGTTCGAAGACGTCCTTGATGACGGTCGTTGGACGGGGAGGTGGCGGAGGAAGCCGGAAGTGCCACTTAGCTGTCGAGCCATTCTCGCTTCCGGTTCCACAACGTCCAGGAACGTTTGTTCTTTCTTTTTCGTTCTGTCGATCGCGAAGTCGATGCTTCTCATTTCGACAAATGTCGGTACTGATAATCCTTTCGATCGAACCATGTTCGATTCCGTATGGAAATCTGCATTATCGACGGGGCTGATCGAAGGCTCCGAATGTTTGATGTTCCAACAGGTCAATGAATCGAATCGAAACGCTTCGAAAATAAATGTATACCGAATCGACATGGCTTCGACTGCCAATGTTCCAAAAGATCAAAATCCCGAAAACGTATATATAGGCATAGTAGCGTAGCCTCGTTTGACCGCGTGAAGATGGCGGCAAATTCGGAGGCAGATAGATAGATTTGGACAATAGTTTCACTTCGTCTCAGCGTAGGGCGGCTTATTCTATTCGGACGGCCGATCGGTGCCTGTAAAAGTTTTGACCCGCCAATGGTTCGATTTTCGGGACTTTGCTCTTTCGAGATATTTACAACCGCAGCCGTGCCGATTCGGAACGTTTATTCTCGGAGCATTTTGATTTGATTTCTTGACCTGTCGGAACATTTGATATTTGCAACTTCAATTCGCACCCGTTATCGTGTTTTTCCTGATTATTTCTCGAAATTCTGGATTTTCTGTTACGGTCTGGTTCATGGATGTTTCGTCGATCGTAGACTCGTCGATTACACGGGGCTATGGAGGTCTTGGGCGCGCGGCCGATGTTCGATCGAATGTGTCGGACGTGGTTGTAAAACGGTGCTCGGCGGGTGGTCGATATCCGGTGGAATTAAGGGCTTTACATTCGTCTCCGCGGTTGAGCAATCATCTTCTCTACGTGCTGATAAAAATTGAGTTTCGTATTGCTCGGAGAAAATAAATCAAATACTGATTTGAGAAATATTCTCGTTGTAAAATAATAATAATAATAATAATAATAGGTTTCATACCATTCCAATTATTATTTCGTTATTTAATTGTTCCTATAATATAAAAATAATAGTAATATTTCTTTAATGAGAATTTTGTTTATTTTTTTCAATCAATTCAGAACTCGGTTTTTTCTAAATTCTATTATAATTATTATCATTATTTCAGTTCATTAGGTTCCAAATATATTTTATTGTATTTTTTATATTCTCCGATATTTCAAACTATTTTTTTTGTACGATAAGAATTTGATTAAAAGAATCTTATCGATTGAAAACCAAATTTGTTTACATGAACGCTGTTTACCGCTAGCTGTCGGCGACAATAACCGTTAGAGCGCGTAAATTATAGTGCGAGACGCTCGTGGGTTGCACGGTAATGGAAAAAGCAAAAGGGCATTGAGAAAACGGGATAGATGAACCGAATGATCGGCAGGTTGAGTCCAGTAGCAAGGTTCGTCGAACGTCATGGATTCCATACGTTCTAAAATTCTCGAAGGGACGTTTCTGACTCTCGGGGCATTCTCGGTTGAGGCAAAAGAAAAAAGAAGAAGAAAATGGAGGCCCCGAGAAGCCGAGAGTTTTCATGTTTAATGTATGAGCGACAGCCGGGCGAGTTTCAGCGAGTTTTGCGATGCGCCTGGGCTCGTTCTCTCGGTCGGCCGGTCTTTGCTTCTGGATTCATCGTTCCCGCGACTCGGAACGACGGGACTCGGGAACATCAGCCACCATAAACCACCCGGCGAGGTTCCATACTAACCGACTTTCTCGACTTTCTTCATGCATCGCGACTTTCTTATTATTATCATTATTATTATTAACATGAGCATTATTATTACCATTATCATTCTTCTTCTTCTTCTCATTATTATTATTATTATTTTACTCTTGTGTAAGAGCTAGTTTCTATGGTCTTTGACGCAACGAAAATTTTGGCCCCTTTGTTATCATCCGGAACATTGCTGGATAAATATATTCCAGCTCGTGAATTCACTCAACGGTGACGAAACAGGATGACGACGATTCAGATCGTTCACGTTTTTGGGAGTGAATTTTTTTGATTATTTATTTTCATTATTGGTTATTTAGTTAAGTTATTTGATTTATGTTTGGTTCTATTATATTTATTTTTGCATTATTCGTTGTAGTTATTTTTCTTCAAACAATCAAATAATAATGCACACTTCGTGGAGCTAAAGTGAACCATTTCGAGTCTGCGATTCTTATTCTTGTTTGAGGTCAGAAAAAAAATTGTGAAATTAGTCGTTGAGGTAGGTAAAAATTTTTCCCAAAAGATATGAAAATATCCGTCGTTTCAAAATGACCTGTCAATCGTCGGTAAAAAATTCCGCCAGAACTCTTCGGTAGCTAAACGACAGGTTTTAATTATCGAAGGATTAACTGTCTCTTGATAAACGAGGGAAGAACGAAGTTTGACGATGTTTGGTATGGCGTAAATGAGAAAAATGGTGGTGGCACTACCCGAGGACTTTGAAGCTTCCTGAAGTTGAATTTCAGAAGCCGAGACGCGGTTTTCTCTTATCTCCGGAGGAAAGCTCACCTTCCCCGTGTGTCTCGCGCACTCACCGTACTATCAAGATGTCTGCGGAGTCAGCCGGAAAGACGTCGCAGAGTCTCTCCGTCCCTCTCGCTTCCATAATATATTCTCTCTCTCACTCTCTGCCCCTCTGTTCGACAGATATAGTATATAGTAGAATGTAGCTAAAATGACGTTTTGGGCTCGGAATTTCCGAGTCTCGAATTTCCGTCGACGTGAGACATCTAGCTCGTTTATCGGTCTTTCTCTTCCTCAAAATCCCAGTGAATAACTTTTCTTATCTTCCTGTGACTCACTCGATCGCTTTGCGTTGCAGAAAAGAGTAGATAAAATCGTTTGAGATAAAACGAAAATAAAAAAAATATCGATGGAAATCGCAAACTCAATTTTCGTGGTCAAAAACGCGTTAATGGACGTTTTATTTTTTTATTTTATTGTGTTTTTTTTTATCGCCTCGAAGATCGGTGTAGCGAAAAAGAGGGAAAAAAGCATTTATGCCGTTTATAAACCTTTGAAAATCGGTCCAAAATACTAAAAAATCCATAAATCCCATATGATCGAATCGCTCGCAAAATCCGTAAAAAAATTAGAATCATTATCGATAAAAATTGATATTATGATGAATAATAAAACATCCGAATTAATAATAAATATTACAGAAATATGGAAATTCCAATTAGTCCAGGATTATTAATCATAGTTATTTTATTAAAAAAGCGTTTCCAATATATTTCCGTTGAATGAATGCTCCTCCACGTCAAACGGCTTTTCAGTGCTCGCGCCATTGTTCCCTTCAACACAACCCAACGAAACATCCTCCGTCTCGAATACCTGAATTAGCAAATTTTCCGGACTGCAAAGGACAGTCCTACGATCCGAGAAACTATCCGCGGCTGCGATGGGCTTTGATGCACTTGCGAGAATTCCGTTGCGGATGGCTAGTGACATCCGATTACCCAAGAATATACGACCTACAGGGTGGGCCAACTTGGACTGACTCGAGTAAAATTATTACCCATAACTTTTGTAATTTTGATCTTTTATGAGAATCTTTTTTTTTTTTTGCATAAAAGTGTAGTTTGTTAAATTTTTTAGATACCGAACGAAGTTGCGAATAATTAATGTTTAGACAAGTCAATAAATCAAATTAAAATGGTCCGAAAAAATTCCGACCAAACCATTGGCTGGTCAAAACTTTTGCAGGCATCGATCGGCCGTCTAAATAGAATAAGCCGCCCTACGCCGCGACGATGTACAACTATTGTCCGAATTGATCTATCCGCCTCCGAATCGCTGCCATCTTGACGCGGTTAAACGACCTACGTTAATGTACCTATATATGCGTTCACGAAATACGTAACATCGTTACGTCGACAATTTAAAAAAGTAAGTCAGTCCAACTTGGCCCACCCTGTACAACCGTCTAACTGCCTGACTTCAACCTTCGTCTCTGCTTCAATAATTGCTGCGAAACTCGCTGAGTCGATGATCAAGAGCCAAAGGAGGACGAAGACTAAGTCGGGCGGAACTACCCCCCCCCCCCCCCACCCCATTTCAGTCCTTAGTTTATCAGTGAATTATATCGCGAGGAAGATATGCCAAGACAATTATCGATGCGATACACAGATCCTTTGCAATTCCATTCCACTTCGATAATTAGCTACCTGAGCTCTTGACATTGTCGTAAGGATTGAGTTGCAATTATTCTACAAAGGGCCGAATGTTTGTAAAACGGAGTCAAATTGTTGTTATTATTCGATTGGAAATGGATCGATGTAACGATGATTCGTTCATCGACGGGGGCTTTGTCGCCTTAATTATTGAATCGCCGCTGAATTTCGAACCATGATTCATCCAATAAAGTTTGATTACGATCTGAACGCAGTTGAATTGATTATACATCGAATCAATGATAATAATAATAATAATCATAATAATAATAATAAATTAATCATTTTTATTATTATTACTAAAAAATAGATTGATTATATCATTATTATTGCTATTATTCAATATATATTTTTCAGTAATTCTATTGATGGTGTATCAGTTATTAAACATATCATTATCATAATTATTATTGATCAAATTTCTCATTATTTGCTTGTGTGGTTATCGATTATTTTTTTTTATCGATGAAAATATAAATAACGCACATACTCGTCTTTCCTATGTAAGTTCCTTCAATCGTGCTGCTGTTGTTGTTTTTTTCAACCCTTTTTGTGTAATCGTGTTTGTATGTATGGATATCGACGGGAGTAGGTAAGGTTACGAATCGATTTTCAACTCATTTTGGATTCAACGTGTTTTGCGGTTGGCTCGTTAGTCCTACTCGCTGCTGGCAAGAAACTCATTCCAATTCCTATCCTTCAACCCTCACCGTATTCTCGTTACGCCGCCCCTGGAAAAACACACACGGTGAGAGAAAATGCCGAGAGCCCTTTCTTTTCGTATTTTTGCCAGCATGTCGGCCCTCTCGGGAGGTTCGCAAAAGTCGAATCAATAAAACTGGATTGCGATCCCTCGCTTCCCATCGCTGCAACGAGAATTTCATTTTTCTATCCTACGAACTCTTTGTTTCTCTTCTCGAATACGACGTGAGGTGGTTGTTACGTTTTCGTTTATTCTTTTCTTTTATTATTTTACATATATTTTGTATTAACAACGGCGACAACGTAAAATCGTGGAACATACGAGAAATTGCGAATTAACAATTACTCTATTCATCGAATAAATGAGAATTGATTTTGTTGATTTATTTTATTGTAAAGTGGGTTTATTCAATTTTTCTGAGACGTACGGTAATTTTTTCCTGCAACTGATTAGGAATTTTTCGTATTTAATCGAACAAATATTGGCATAATTGTTCTAAGTCGTAGTCATTTGTTTTTTGTCTGGTAGACGGATTATTCCGAAGCATGGATGAATAAAAAAATAATATTGTTAGACCAAAGTATATATTTTACCGTCTTCGAAGTTTGCTCTGGATTTTTAAAATTGTTCATGCACACGTAAACACTGCGATACACAGTCGTGTGTAAATTCAAACACACATACGCGCACACATCTACAGATCTTCGAGCTCGGTGTGTACACAATGTCGTGGGAGTGCTTACCGGAAGTGCAAATACGGATGCTTTACGAGCTCACACGCGTGCATGTAGCGTGCTTTGAAATATTGGGTCTCTGAACATTTTCAGCTTTGTGGATATCGGAACGCAATCCTAAGGCGAACGAACTGATTATTTTGTAAATCGTCGTGAGAACCAACTTCTTCCATATTCATTGTGTATTCAACCTTAATTCTGACTTATTATATTTCATTTATTATTTTATTATTATTCATCTACTATTTATTCATTTTTTCCCTATTTCTGTTTTTTATTATAGAGAGAAGCAATTTTTATTTCAAACACAAATATGTGAAATATAAAAATTCGACAATGCCCACTCTAATACATATTCGGCCGCTATGATAGTGCGCGATTAAGTTACGTCTGGTCGTTCGAGCAAAATCGTTTCTCGCTCAGAGACTCACGAGAAACGTTTGGTGAGTTTTCGAGGTAAACTCGCCACGAGAACACCGGAAGTGACTTCGTTAACCCAGAATCGTCGTTGAAATTAAGACGAACGAGCCAAATTGGATGTAGAATTGCGCGATGTCGTGGGATAAGAGACAGAGAGAGAGATTGTAGAGAGAGAGAGAGAGAGAGATAGAGATAGAGATTTGAGTTTGGATTTTGTCGAGGGAGTTTGGAACGTTTCCGTGGGTCAGAACGTCTCGGTTTGTGGCACTGGTTGAGGCTGTGAATTCTAACCGGCTGTGTTCCACAGTTGGCCAAGATCCAGAATGGACCAGAACATGGAGAAATATCACGACCATGGGGGTCACCGCGCGAACTCCGTGCGATTAATTTATACCTTCGAAATGGTTGCTCGAATGGTTCTGTCGATAACCAACGGATTCGATTCGCGAGTTGTCGTTTTCAACCACACCGGAAACCCTCGAACTCGTTACATGGAAACTGAATATTCGTCGAGATATTTCTCTGGCTCTGGGAATAAATGCATTAAATATATGTATGTAGCAATTCAATTTATTGGAAAAGAGGTAAAATTATAGACGTAATTATATATGTATAATTTTACCTCTTTTCCGATTAAACTCCTTGTTTTTATTGATTGATTAATTAGCAGAGTGTCTAGGTTAGACAGTGACAGAAATACTTGGTTTCTTCTCACTCGAAGTGGTTTTTTTCGTCAATTTTTTCATTTCCTCATCCATCGTCGATTGAAATGACTCGAGAAGCGATCGTCGCGGTTACGATGAGAAACAGGAATTTTACGGATCGAGTGATTGAATCTAATTTTCGCTCAGAATCAATTGAATCGGACGAATCTGATACTCTCAATTGAAATTCAAATTTTCATTTTATCTCCAGAATCGAACAAGGTTTAAAATTAGATTAAAGACGATAATTGGACGAATAGTTTGTCACAAAAATTTCAATGACAAAAATATTTATTCTTATATATTTCTTTAATCGATTCTTATCGTTAAAAAAAACGTGCATTTACTCTTCCGTTACTATTTTTCTTAAAACTGTACATCTTCCCAATCAATCAACAAAGTGCTGGCGAATTTCCAGTTCCACACAATTTTGGAAGGAGTCGCCACAAAACCTTCAAACAAGTTCGAAGTGGTTCGGGAATTTATTTTCCAAAAAAAAACAAGATCCAGTAAAATTCCATTCACTTAAAAAACTTTAAGTAAACAAATGTTTCGTTCCAAACATTTTCGAGCGGGAAAAGTGCGAAATTAACAGTAGCAAACAAGTTCGAAGTGGTTTGGGGTCGCAATGGCGATTTGTCCTTTTATCGTAGACATAAATATAAATATAAATAAACTTATATATTTATTTGCAGTACGTTGAATACGTGGCAATGACAGCATCGTTGATTATATATATATAGACGAAGGTATACATATATATAATATAAATGTCGGCTGTACAGAGAGTACGTTACACGACCGGACGTTACGTGCGGCGACTGGCCGACGGTGCCGGGTTCTCTTCGAACCTATCCCCGGACTCGTTTGTGTGTGCATGTGTGTGTGTGTGTGTGTGTGTGTTTGTCCATCCATCGGTCGTCGTCGGCCACCGGCACGGAGCCGAGCTCGGTCGTTTGCACATATTCGGGTTAACGTACCCCGCCGACACGTCTGTCTTCCTTCCATCCAACGTTCTTCGTTGTGCATTACACACATGCACCACACGTGCACACAACAACGCGTCGTTCTAAGTCCATCCGCGGGTGACGGACCGAACGAACTATCGACTGTCGGACATGACGACGATGCCACGTTATTTCCTATATTCTCGCTTCTTTCTCTCTCTCTCCCTCCCTCTCTCTCTCTCTCCCTTTCTTTCTCTGCTTATGGCCTCGGTACGCGACAACAACCTGAAAATCGCGTTATTTATTTCTCTCGTTATTTCCGCAACTACACCTGACGGGGCTTTGTACGCGACGATGTATCGACTTGTACGTCAACCATTGTTCGACACAGGAGAATTCGTGTGCTTTTTTCCGCCTCTTTCGTTCATTTCAATAAATCAATCGGTCGAAAGGTTTTGTTGTAATGAGTGAGGAACGAAAAAATAATTTGAAAAAAGGGTTTTTCCAATATTTGTGATTTATTGAAGACAAATATTGCGGCTAAGGGAATCCCAGTGTTTGATCGCGTGTCGGGTGAACCAACGTATGTGTTGATGTTATTTTTTCGTCTTTTTTTTTTTTTATCGTGATAATTGTGGCGCACGGAATAGAATTTGGGGGGTTCTGATATTCGTTTGGGTCGCGAATATTGATTTTGTTTTCCCGGGGATATATAAAATTCAGGTATGGTTCGGAGTAATGAATATTGGAAAACCGAATTGGAGATTGTCGGACGAATTTAATGCCAACGAAACAACGAATTTACGTTCATTTTTTAATTTTTCGTTTTGTTCAGTTTTGTTTAATTTTATCTTGTATTTTAGTTCAATTTTTTTCATTCCTCGGCAACAGAAATCGATATAATCTTGATAATCCGAATTGACGAAATGACATTGATTTTTATTTCAATATTTCATTTCATTCCATTTTATTTTATTTTATTAATTCCTAACTCCGCTATATAAATAATAATAAATTTGTTAATTCGACGAATGCATCGACTAACGTATCCCATTTTCTTTCTCTTGTTGCAGGTAAGGAATCTTCCAAACAAATACGACAAAAGAAAGAATAAAGTTGAAAAAAAAAAAAAAAAAAATAGAGAAAAAATACAACCGGAAAGACAATCATCGTCGATAACTTTGCGAAAACGGAGAATCCCGAGCGATGACGCCAAGTGAGTTTGAAATTCGTAACTCTCGACACCGAGACTGACGATTTTATTGCCGGGAATATAATTCGTTGGTCCAAACTTTTCGTCGTCGAGAAGTTTTGGAAAGGTGCTTCCAGACGTAACGTCTTCGAGTTTCGGTTCAGAAAATTTTATTGCGAACGGGCGAAGCTTCTATGTGTACATATAGTCGTGTAAAAGATGTATAGATGTAAGAAATTACATATATATCAATATATATATGTACTTACGAAGCTTTTCCCAGGAGCTTTTGTACATAGAGCACGCGTAAAGCGAAGGAGCAAGCAGCTTTCAACCCTTACTCCGTGTCTCGGCTGCGTCGCCCCTTGCGGGTATTACAGCTCGAAGCAGCTCGTACTTTTCACCTTTACTCTAATACGACACGACCCAATTCCCATTTTCGCGCGACCGTATGGAGTAAGCACATTAACGCGAACGTTATAAGGGATGACAGCGCATCAACCGCTCGAGCCTTCGCGTCTCGTCCTTTCGCCCGAGTCTTGTGCCGGATCGCTCAGGATCCCGTCCACGACGGATAGGTCAGGGATTCTTGCGACGTTGAATTTAACAAATTTGGCTTTCGAAATATTTTGAAGGGAAAAATCGCGGAAGCAATAGCTACTGTCAGGGGGACGAAGATGAAAATAAAACTGGGCGGAGTATTATTTTATCATATGGAAAATTCAGTAATTATTATTATTATTTATTTAGGTTATTCGTTGAGTCGTTTGAATGTAATTTATTGAATTTTAGAAGACGAGATTCTAGAATTTTTTTTTACAATATCAAGTACTCCGTCAAATTTGAGAATTTATTTTCGGACCATTTTATTTTGAATTATCGACTCGTCGGGACATTGAATATTCGTAACTTCGGTCCGCGATCTTTGCGACGGTCGTTCACCGACGATTCCGGCATCTTTCCCCGACATAATTAGACCAAAGAACCTGAAAGACACCACCGCGAGTCATCCGACCCTTTCCGTCGGTCGATTGTATTCAATTAAGACCGTCTCATTATTTATTTCCCCGACAACCTTCGTTCCCCGTTTCAACGAACGAATTAACGTTTCCATTGGCCAGAGGGCGCAACTGAAGAAAGAAAACCCCGGGAGAGAAAGGTGAGCGAGCAAACGTAAAAGAATTTCTCCATATTCGCGATTTCGCAGAGCTACGCTCACGCCCGCAGCTTCCGCATGAGATTTTCGTTCGTTCGGTTGCTTTCCGGCTTCCGAAATATCGCCTCCGGATAACTCCGGAAAATCCAGGGATTTCTGGGCTTTCGCGCGCAACGTTGGAACGTTGAACCAAAACCACTGGCAGAAGCACCGGCAATTTTCACGGTTAGCATTGGCGGAAACTATCCGTTCATTGTACTTTTTTTTTTTTTTTTTTTTTCATTTTTTATTTTTCCTCTCGAAAACTCGAAACGTTTGGCCCTGGAGCACACGACGGTCGCGAAAACCGAAACGACCGCGACCTCCTCCGACGGTCTTCTCGACTCGGTTCTGCTCGGATTAATATAATCTTCTTCGGGGATTTCGTCGGGAATCCCTCGTGGCTGCTGTTAGAAATTTCGCAATTGCATTATCGTTATTAAAACTTCGCTCTCGTTGTCACTTTGACTACTACGGTTATATGGAATCGTTTATTCTTCGGATATATGTCATATAATAATAATAATAATAATAATAACCATTTTTGTAGAGAAATATTATAATGATAACAAAAATTGTTATGAATCATTATTTGACCATAATGTTACGATTATTATTATATTCATAGAGTATTAATATATATTATATAATATGATAGTTATGAAAAAGTACCAGTCGAATCAATACTAGCCAATTTATTATTCGTATCATGAAAATATCATAACAATAATATGATAATTAAATGATCAATAATTAAAATCATTATTATTACCCCATTGACTTGTTTAGAAAATTATTATAATAACAAAGGTAACACAATAGTACAATACTTCAATAATTATTCACTACAATTATTATTATTATTATTACCCCGCGATTTATATCCAATCCGAACACTCTCGAGTGCCACAAATTGAATCTCGCCACATCCTCAAACAAATACAACGATAATCAAACACCCCCTCCCCCACTCCCCGAAGAAAACATTGAAATTTCAGATCCACAACCACGACGACGAAAGTAACGCAACTTTCGAACGATATCCACTTCGATTCCTCCCCATTCTCGTTTCAAACTCTCGCAGAGTTTCGGGCGTTCGACTACCTCGTCCTTGACGACTACATCAAGTGCCATTGTTCGAGTTAGGTGCATTCTGAAGATCCCACAGGACTCACAAGAGTTTCAACCCTCCCCCGCCCCGCTCCCCATCATTCTTCTCCCCCGTTCGCCACACCCCCCCCCCCCCCCCCCCCCCCCCGGCATCGCGGGTGAAACTCGAAGAGGCTCGATACACTCGTCCGTGCTTCGAGGATCGCGGTTCAATGGCTCTTCGACGTTTCAACGACGATGAGCGAATTGCGTTTGTCACGCACACACGCGCGTCTTCACGTTTCGACGTCGCGGTCGCGGAACATCATAACGAGACAAAACGCAACGAAATTTATATGTACGACTACAATGCTTTGCAGGCACGACGGAGGCGACGGAAGTTCCCTCCGTCGTCCGCCATTTTCACGCTCTTCGTGCATTCGCGGAAATCCGACAAAGAAGATGGGAGAGAAAGATGGGGTTGTTGGAGTTAGCCGTGTGAAATGGAGGGAACATTGTTTCGTCGGGTGAACAATGAACGAGGGAAATTGTCACGTTGGAAATGCAAAGCGTTATTTCTCTGGTTTGCGAAAGTTACGGAGTGTCGTCGATTTTGAAGATAGAAGCGGGGAAATTGATGGCGGGTACACTTGCGTCCCGTTAAATTGATTGGTTGACGATGGGGGTGGGAGGATTCTTCTACGGTACGAGAAGATCTGCATATTCGTATGTAATATAAATTTCATATGTTTAGATTTTTTACTGGATATAAAGATAAATTGTTTACAGTATTGGAAATTATGTAAAATTGGAGAACAAATAAATTCAATGATATCATATGATAAAAGAATAAATAAATTATCAAACTGATAAATAATATAGAAATTAATTGATAATTTCTGATATTTTCATTTCTTGCCGAAATATGGCATTTTGTACCATATTTGTACCAGATTAAAAAAAAAAAATAATCCACAATTTTCCACGTGACCCAGCAGTGAAAGAACAAGACAATTAGAAAAAAAAACGTCTGCCTATCTCCGTTACCGCAACGTAACAAATATAGCCTTCGTTTCCACTCATTTATTCTCATATTCCCAATCTCCCCCTTCGTGTTTACGCGTATTTAGTAACATACTTTTTTCTCGTCCCCGCGACCTTTCGGGCTTTTCCGATGTTTTTCTCTCGACGATTCCGTGAATAAGCTCCGCGCGGCGAATGTTTACGCGTTTCGTAAAGATCTCTCGTTTGAGCCGTTCGTCGGTGGGCAAACACGCGGAATTACACGATTCGGTGTGAAGAGCACGAGGCAAAAGCGTATGACGACGGTCCATAGGTCGAGGTTCGTTCGCCGCGTCGAGCTTCGTCTCTGGCGGTCGTTTGGCACCCCCTCGGTCGTCCTCTTCGACCTTCCAACTCCACGGGGTCTCGCTGCTTTCGTCTCAAAGCTCGCAACATCGTCGAAGCGCGACGATGAAAAGCTTTCAAAGACCGTCGACCGATTCGGTCATCGGCCTCCTTCGGACTCTTTGAAAAAAGTTTGAAAAAATGACCTAAAAATGAAGAAAAATGCAAAAAGTTCTTTGATTCGCTACCTTCAACGTGTACTCGAGCTTTTACCACGTTTTTCAAATACTCTTCCACCTTTTTTCCATCGTGGAAATATTTGGAAAAAAAAAAAAAATTGGCCCCGAAAATATAAAAAAAGAGAATGTTTTTTTTAAAATTCATTTTTTTTTTTTTTGGACTGACCAAGGTTGTTCGCACCCACGCCACGCGTTTCGTTTGTTTCTTCTTTGATCCCCGCGCAGTATCTTCGCGTGGTTTTGGCCGTCTCACCCTTGGCCCTTTTGGACGCTGTCGCGGGCTCCCTTCGCGCCCATTCATTCCGGTCACGCTTCCCGTATCGCGATGCCGACGACGTCGACACGTACATTATTCAACACGAGTTCCATACACACGGACACGTGGAAACGCCCACCCCCGCTTCACCTCCCTTACCACCAATGCTCTGCCCGGACACTCGCTCGACAGACTTTTTCTTCCGTCTCGAGCTTTTTTCTCATGTTTTTTTTTTTTTTTAAATATATTTTTTATGCATTTTTTTCTTATCTGTCGCGGAGTTTTCTTGGCGGTTTCCGCTTTTCGTGCGTGATTTTTCGAATTCGTTGCCTGTTTAATACGTCGTCAATTTTTCATTTATTTAATTTATATTGAATTCTTTAATTCATATTTCCTTAATTTTGTTATATTTATTTATTAAATTTTAATTTGATTTGTATTATTTCAATTTTTTCGTTACACAAGGACTGATAAGAAATCTTTACTTATTCGTAATCATCTACAAGCCCAACGCAACATCTTCCCTATCAAATTCTAATTTCTGCCAGAGCTCGATAAAATATAAAATGAAATAGAATAATTCATTTATCATTTTAAAAACATTTTTCACCCAATTTCCTGAAATAAAAATAACGAAACCAAATTCAATTTTTCCTGAAACTTCTGTCGAACGACCGTCCATTCCATGACAAATTTATCGTCACGTGCTTTGAATCCAATACACCACGTAATAATTTTCCAAAAAAAAAATGAACGAAACAAAAAAAAATGCAAACTTTCATGCTACGCCCGTCGAATTGAATAATGGACTTTGGTTTCCTTTGCACTCTCCAAATTCTCCTCTGCCGTTTCGATACTTTTTTTTTTAATTTTATTTTCATTTCTATTTATTTATCTTATTTTTTTTCGCTGTCGATAGCAACGAGTCTTTTATTTATGGAAGCCATCCATCGTTAGACGCGTATAACGTGGGTGAGGTGGACCCTCCGAAAGAATTGGAGTCGATGGTGAACTGCTGCTGCTGTTGGTGGTGCTGTTGGTCGTGACGAATCGATGCGTGTGTTTATACCATCATCGTCCGCATCGCTCCTTCTCGCTTTTACGCGACTGGGCTTTGCCTGACTCTCGCTCTCTCTGCCGGCTCTCACGTTGCCTTTTACAGGGGCTATTTTTATTTTATCGGCGGAAAACCGGACTATGGCCGTTCGTATACTTATATACATTAGGGTGGCTTGAAAAAAAACTTTTTTTTTTTTTTCAATCAAAATACACTCACGTCAGAGTATCTTCCATCAAGAGAATTGTGTCCGAAGATGAGCCCGATCGGACCATTTTTAGGGGCCGCGCAAGATTTTTCTAGTTCTCAAATCTCTCTCTCTGTCTCTCCTTCTCTCTCTCTCTCTCTCTCTCTCACTCTCTCTCTCTCTCTCTTTCTTTCTCTCTCTCTCGCTCTCATCTTATTTGATTATCGTTCCTTCGGGTGACCCTACTGCAACGCAATCATTCGTCATTCATCTTGTCAAAGCTCATTTTGATCGATTCACGTTCGATAAAACAATTATTGCGCCGTGTTATTCGAATGTACAAATTTTTAAAAATCAAGACGACCCCTTAAAATGGTCGGATCGGGCTTATTTCCGCGCGGAATTCTACGGATTTAAAAATTACTCGTACAAAAGTTATAAGTATTGACGAGAATTATTTTTAAGAATTTTGAAAAATATGGTTCCCATTTTAAACCAATATGTTGTCTACCATAGCACCGCCGTTTTGGAATTTTTGAAAAATTTATTTTTTCGCATGTCCTCCTCTAAACTCTACAAACTCTACTTGAACTTCTATTCGATTGGACTCTTTTTTTTTCTCGTGAAAACTTGAAGTATAAATTAAAATGCGCCACTCGGTATGTCTCTACCGGAAAACAACGACATATTAATGGAAAAATAAAATTATCGACGGAAGTTGCAATTTTATCCCAAAAGTCCGCACGTCACTTTAAGCGGTTTTTCAAGAGCTTTCGAATGGAACTTACCGGATCAATGTACCTATAAAATTGACGGAGCTACGATTTTTTTAATAGAAACTTTACGCCCTTCCCATGTTAATCAAATGGGAAAACTAGAAAAATCTTGCGCGACCCCTAAAAATGGTCCGATCGGGCTCATCTTTGGGAGCGATTCCCTTGATGGAAGATACTTCGGCGTGAGAGTATTTTGATTGAAAAAAAAAAAAAGTTTTTGTTCAAGCCACTCTAATATATATATGCACCACACCGCGAATCACCGATGGGCGATTACGAGCCCTCCGCTGCCGCTGCGCCTGCAGTAGCAGCAGCGGCAGCAGCAGCTACGACAGGCTGCGTTCACCTCTTTCAACGATCGATATCTTCCGTGACCTACAATCGAGATTAAATGTAGGAGAGGAGAACGAAAGAAAAAAAAATCGCCGTCGCAAGACGAGAACGTGTGTGGAGATTAGCACGAGGGACAAAGCTGGGCCGCATTAGAGATTAGAAATGGCTGGGGTTGCAAAACCCGGAGCAAACGATATGTATGTACGCCATCGGATGTATTTCCAAAATCTGCGTTACGAATCTGGCAAACTTGATTGATGATGAGCAACTTTTTTTTTGACCATTTGAATTGTTTTTTCAGACAAAATTGGTCGGAATAGTTGGTGATTTTTTTTGTTCTTATTTTTATTGAAGAGGGTTTTGATTGGTTTTCTTTAGCTCGCGGTGGTGCATAAGATTGTGTATTTCGGCATTAAGAGTTTATTGGGCTGAATTTCAATTTTGCCGAATTGGTGACAGATTTATTTTATTCATTTTTTCTCGTTAATGTAAAATTCGATTTTTGGTAATTTTTTTTTTCTTTTTGCTTCTAATTTGATTGAAAAAAGGGTTTCAATAATTTTTTATTCTTTTATTCTAGCCTTAAAGATACCCGCAATCATATATTCCGAGTATTTCGAGTCTATCTAGATAAAATATGGATATATATTCACTTGAATTTTTTTTTCAGTATTATAATCGGTTATTGGTATTTTCTTGCATCAAAATCGATCTACTCTACTTGATAATGTCCCACAATCAGACCGTGGATTTTTCTGATCGAAATTAGTTAATCAGAGTTGCGACAGGATGGAAAATAATGAATTTCTGAAGTTCGTCGAGCGTGAGATAAGCCGGAGCTTCTTCCGGTCGACGAGCATTTCGCGCAGTCGTCGGGACGGTTTGCAATTCCAGCGTGAGCTTTTGCCGGATGTCCAGTCAATATTGTGACCGATAACATTGTGCCACCCTGTATAGACGATCGCATATGATGCACATATATATACGCGATATTGGTTACACGACCCGTTGCACGTGTCGCGACAAATATTTGCCAAACTGAAGCTACGATGAGTTGTCTCCGTCGAGAACCGCAAATTCTCATCGTATATATACACACGAACTTCAGTTTGCTTTCTTTTCACTCCCTCCTGCATAAACCAACGACGACCGGTGGTCCATCCATTCATCCGTAAATATCGAAGATCCAACCGCATCCAAGATCCGACAACCGGCGACGAACGTAGAGAAACATTTGCACTGACGATTATTCTACGAGTTCATCAATTGATTTACCGATTTTTTCTCGACGATCGTCGAATCTTTGACATTCGTGAAGATTTCATCTCATTATGTCAGCATCGCCAAAAACTATTAGAGTTCTAGTAGCATCCGTGATAGTTCTAGAGTTTTCGATAGTTATTAACAATAGTTCTGTAGTTCTAGCCTAATAAAACTCGACAGTTGTGCCTGGAGACACGTAATTAATTATTTCAAATTGTTTATACCGACCGCATCTATAAAGAGTGAGATGCTGAGGCTCCAGACACGAGTTCCGGGCTTTATGATGGGTGCAATCGATAGTTCTAGTCCTCCCGCATCGATATAAAAAGAATTCTAGCCACTGACTACTCATAATTAATTCTTATTAATTGTTTATTAATTTTGGGGTCAGAAATAGTGAGGTGCTAGGGTCGAGGTATGAGTTCCGGATTTTTTTAATGGCTCGAATTGATAGTATTCCATCGTCCAAATAATATTGCACGGAGTTTTAGCCTCTCACTTTTTTAAATTATTTCTTATTACGGATTCATTGATTTTTGCGTCACAAATAGCGAGATGCTGAATAATAAATGCTTAATAAATAAATAGATAAAGAATAGAAGAACGAATGACGAAAATCAATATATCTAAAAAACCGTGCCAACTACGTGTCGCACGTTTCCTCTCGTTTTCTCGGGCCCACCGGAAAGCTTCGCAGTCCTCGTAGCGGTGATAAAAAAAAGAAAGGAAAAAGATAAAAACCGAAGAAGAGCTTATTGCACGTTCTCGTCTCATCGCGCAGAGTATTAAGTTCACAGACCCACATACATATATCTATATCAACATACACATATATACATCGGATTCACGCTATTCGCGCCATTGTACACTTTCTTGGTCCGCCATTCAACTTCCGGAATTAACCGCGCTCGGGGATCAACCACCGAACGTCTTCTTCCCGTTTCGAACCATTCTCATTCTGACTCTCAACTCCTTTCCGCGGTCGTCCGGTTAATTAACACCTTATTGTTATCGGTAGCTGATGAACGCTTTCAAAACCCGGACCTTCTCCAGCAGCCATCGGTCTTTCTCGTTTCACCGTTCTCCGGGGATCTTGTTTTCTTCATTTTTCCAATGTCGTAACCAGCACGACTAAGCGCGACAACCAAGACTCTTCTTGGGGTTAAAAAAAAAAAAAAAACGCCAGAGATGAATCTTCGTCTCTTTTGTCGTGGACCATTGTCATCCATCATCCGCAGATCCACTCGAACGGATGAGGGAAGCTTTCGGTACCAACGTGTTTGTCTCCTCCTCTTTTCCTTTCTCTTTCTTCTTCTCACTCTGGAGTGACTGAACTCTCGCTCTCTCTCTCTCTCTCTCTCTCTCT
Organism: Sussaba pulchella; assembly: GCA_963971145.1. NCBI lineage: Eukaryota > Metazoa > Arthropoda > Insecta > Hymenoptera > Ichneumonidae > Sussaba > Sussaba pulchella. Next base: position 9,069,214 of record OZ020168.1, read on the forward strand.
CTCTCTCTCGCTCATTGAAAGAATTGAAAAAATAGAACACTTCAATTAAATTAATCAAAATGGGAAGAAAATTTTGTAATCGATGTATATGAGGGTTATTATTGTACGTAATTACCAAAGTTATATTATTATTATCATTCTTATTATTATAATATTAATTATTGTTATTATTATTATTATTAGAGTTGTTATAAAGATCAATTGAATTGAACCAATAAAAATAATTAATAATTTACTCGTAATTTTTTCGTCTTTCACGTTCTACTTCGCCGATTGTTTGTTATTCGCAGTATTCCCGTTCTTTGATTTTAGCCACTAATGCCTGGGATTTCATTTCATTTATTTATTCATTTATTTATTTATTTCTTTCAATTTTTTTACAATTCGGACATCTCTTGCACGAAAATGCATGCAATCACATAAAATTGCGGGCTACTGATCCTGAAAACCGTTTGTGTCCTTCGAGAGAATTCTAAAAAATTTGATTAATTCGAATTTTGATGTAAATCCTTAATTTCTTATATTTTTATTTTATTTATTTATCATTTATTTATCTATTCTTTTAACTTTTGATTTCAAACCGGTATTCTCAGCCGATGATCCGTCAAAACTTGATGCCGTTTAATCCGCATCTGCGAAAATTTGTACGGAAAATACGGAAATCCGAAACCAATCGAGATTTCGAATTTTCCTCGCACGCGCTTCGTCTCGTGACTAAAGCGTGGACCGACGCTCTCGCCGTACATTCGCATCCCCGAGACGTCTCCGTCCAGCGTATTATGAAATTCAATCGGCTTTGATTCGCCGTTTACAACGCAGGCTCGTGTTGCGTAGGATCAGCTTCGCTATATTGAACACAAATATTCCACAAAGTTACTTACGTTTCACATCCGGTCTTATACTTACTCATCGCAGATTCATTTTCGTCCCGGAGTTCCAACCTTTCAAGTCCAACTCGAAACCACAATACAAAATGTATGAAACTTCTCTGACAATTTATCACAAACTGTCCATCATCCAAAATTTCGACGATTTGCAATTTTTATACAAATAAATTAAAATCAAATGAAGCAATTAAAAGAAAATAAATCAAATAGATAAAGTGCCTATGTTGATCAGGTATTTAAAAAAAAACAATATTATCTTTCATCCCCCAAATCCATTGCTACACATTTTTTCTCTCACGTAGAATTTCGCCCATCAATTTTTTTTTCTTCGATATCACGCTGCGATAACACGTTTGATGTGCTGTTATCACTTTATCCGTAACTTTTTTTTTCGGAGCCTCAATGCTTTTACTGCAATTTTATCCGAGGTCAGAGCCGACGGGTATCGCCGACCATTTGTAAACGTTTGTGCGTATGTGTGCGTGTGCGTGTGTGCGTGAACGTTTGTGTGCGAAAGCTGGAGAGACTTTAATCCACGGAAATAACCCCGCTTGAAAGCTACCCTCCTCATCGGATGCGGAAAACGCTTCGGACGCGACACGCCGTCCACCGGACGAACGAAATAAATGGCTCCGTAGTCCAGAATAGTATTTTTCCGCACCCCGCCCGCTTCCTCGCCCCTCTTTCTCCCCTCCCCCGACATTGATCGAGCCTCTTCGCTTGATCCTCGTAATTCGAAACCATTCTCACTCGCCCCGGACAGTTTTATGACGTCCGTCCTCCTCTAGTTTCTTTTGTCCGTCTCTGTCAAATTTGGATTTGAAGAAGGAGAAAAAACGAAAGAAATACCGCAGATGGACAATTAATATTCATTACGAATTGTTGGGGTCACTTGAAAGTGAAAAAAAGCATTGATTGATGCAGCGAAAAATGATTTTAGGTTCGGCTCATCAACATTTTCATTGCTCTAAGCCTCGGCGTTATCTCTCTTCTCAGTCAATTTTTTATTTTTTGTTTTTTTTTTTTTTCATTTTTCTGCCTTCATTTTTGCATTTTTTCATTTAATTTAATTTTTTTTAATTATTCTTTATTATTTTTTAATGCATAAATGATCGTATCCGGAAAACCTTTTTCCCCGACAGACTCCGAAATTGTTTCATCGCTTCGGGCGTTACGTACATTTTAGAATAATGAGATGCAAAAAAAAGTAATTACAATTGCAGATGAAGCGCTCGGACAATTTTCATTCAATTTTATCGTGGCTCCATTCGATATGCTTTTATACGTCTCGTTATTATTTCTTATTTCATCCTTTTTCCATCTAATTTCGCGCGCGAGTTTTCAAGAGTCAGGCGAGTGCGAAAGGGTTGGAAGGCGAGATAAAATGAAAAAATTAAGGGGGCAAGGGGAAAAGAAAAAAATGGAGGAAACAGCGACGCCGATAGACGAAGCGATTAATGCCACGTCGTGGCATCCGACGAGCGACAAACGTTGGAGATTCTCCGCGAGTGTAAAAACTTTTTCAATTTCGAAGGTTTCGCGGAAATAATCCGTGGCACTTGGTCGCCGATATCCGAGCGAGAGGCGGGAAAGTAGAATCTCCGGGGCTTGTTCGTCGTTCGCGCGCTTCCGCTGCTGCACGACGGCTCTGTCGTAGACCTCGGGACCACTCCGGAAAAGTTCATCCCAACCCCAATCCATATACATATATCTGCGGTATATAACTCCGTACTTGTATGTATATATCTTGCTGACGGATCGCTTATTCGTCGGAATCCCCATCGTTCTCTTATAATTGCGACACAAGGGAGTTACATCACGAACGTAACCTCCTTTCACTCGCGGCATTGATCCAGAATTTTATTTATTTTTCTGAATTTTCATTTTTATTTTTCAATCATTTAAGTTTTTCCTTTAAACGGAACGATTGGGATTTCTTTTATGATACATTTTCGATCAATCTTTTATTCCTCACAGAAATAATGTCGTACATTATTTTTATTATTATTATTATAAAATTGATTCGTTGAACTATCGTCTGACGCTGACACCGTTTATTTCAATATTATTTTCATCCTATTTTACTGACTGCATCATTCAATGATATTTTCAATGACGTAGCATAAAAACTCATCAATTAATCACGAATATGTAGAAAATGGTAACAAAAAATTACCACTATTATAAATCTTTCCGGTATCGGCAATAAATATCAGTCGATTGAAATAAACTCCATACAATATTCACGAGACGAATTAAAAAAATTGGTGAATCGTCGCAGATAAAAATGCCGATTTTCCTGGAAAGGGTAAATTTCTTTTCACAATCATTTTTCTCAGCTCGCGTAATAAGAATCGCGAGTTTTATCGGTTGAATGCGCCGTGTATGAATATTTCTCATTTCTGGAAATCCATTCGCTCGGTCGGGTTTCAACGATCGGACTTTTCCATTCATTCCATCGGGATAAATAGAAATTCCACCGAGCGTGGTTTTCCCAACATCGTCTCGCAAGGCACGCAGTTGCCACCGGCGCCGTTGATGCTGCTGCAGCTGCCATAGCCTCGCGAGGTAACGCGGGGCTTAAGAAACGAGGAATAAAGGCGATCCACGTACTCGCGCGACCAGCACAGAGGTGAGGAATTTAATTAGTGAATGTGGCTCCGGTGGGAGCGTATCGAAGTCCCGAGCATTAAATGTTCCGACGGGTCAACAAATCGAATTGAAATGCTTCGAAAATAAATGTACCGAATCGGCATGGCTCCGACTGTGAATGTCGGAAAATTTGTCTTCGGATCATTTTAATTCGATTCATTCAACCGTCGGAACATTTAATATTCGAAACTCTGGTCCGCACCAGTTTACTCCTACAACACACCCTGATATCTGATATATATACTACACGGTAATATCCATGTATATATTCATATTCGTGGTATCGTAAACACCTCGAAAGCTCCCACCTGATCTCCCAACCGAGAGCCAGAGAGGTCCAAAGCCTCTTCGTCCTCCTCGTCCTCCTCGTCCTCTTCGTCCTCTCCATTTAAGTTCATCCGGGCGGCTACGGGCTCAACCGATGATATACCACAACGTAATATCACCAGATACACCCGGACTACAGTGAAACAACCTTGCTTCTTCGAGACTATAACGCCTCCCGGTTTACTCTCGCTCCGACAACCACGGAATTTAAGCTCCAACGATCGTTTCCGGTTTGAATAATATACGACCGCGTATAAACCGTCGGCTACCCAATTTTTCCGTCCTTCCTGCATCCTCGACCCACTCCAACGCTTCGTTCCTCCGTTTCCGGTCTGGATGTATCTTTTTTTCTGGCGCGAAAAACCGCGCGGGAGCTGGAAAATCTTGCGGGCAACCCCGTGGCCGAGGCGTTGCCAACTAACCTTGGCTCGGAAATACATTCCGGCGTGTGTAGGTAATAATGGGCTCATTACGGTTTGGAATCGCAAACTCGGTGCAACGAGGAGGCCCCCGCGTGGGTCGCGGCTTGGTGGTTAATGACCGGGCGTTATGACACGTCGTGGAATTTAATCGGATCTCGGTGACCCGGTTTGCTGGAACCTTCGTCGTCGTCGGCGTCGTCGTCGTCGTTGAGTCTTCCTCGTGCGCTCGATTTCTTCGAATTACGTTTCATTGAAACGTGACCGTCTCGTAATCAATTTTTATTATTCCCTGGAATTATTTCATTCCGGAAATCAAAGATTGTCTTATTTTATCGGTTGAGTCGTGACGTGACGATTTTGGGGCACGTTAGGGTGGAGGTTCAGGGTTAGGAGAATTTGGAACTAGAACGGAAGTTGGGATACCCAAACCTTACGCCTCACCCCTATTTTTCCGATCGGAGACCACATACAGGGACCGTTTGCCATTTTCAATTGACCCCCGCGATAGGGCTGAAAAAAAATGCTCAAATATACTTTGAACATTGTTTAATCAATTGGTATCAATGAAACGTTCGATTAGAATTATCAACGTGCATGAAAAATTCATGAAATGAAAAACATTGTTGAAAAAAAGTTTGCTTGCAAGAAAATGACGAGTCTGAAACGATAGAGCCAGAATATGACATTATCAGTGTTATTACTATGTTATTGTCATTGAATGTTAATACAATTCGACGAAAAGAAAAATTCCTTAAGAGTCAATAGAATTTCGATGACTATGGTATTATTATTATAGAATATTAATATAGTTCGATAAATAGAAAAATTGTATGAAAGTCGATAGCAATTGTATTTCTACATTATTATTATAGAATATCAATATAGTTCAATAAATAAAAATTCTGTTAAATTCGCTGGAAATTTTTGACAGATACGTTGATCTTTCGAACTCAAATGTTCTTACGCTGTTAAACCTGTTGGCTAAATTGAGTCCATTGACGCCCCGATATCCTGAAAAAAAAATAGGACCAAAAGTCGAACGGCCTTTGAAACCCACGGATTCAAAGACGTCGGAAAAGGACTCTTGTTTGATCAGCGGGGCTCATCCTCAGGTATACATGGCTTCGGAATGCGAGAAATGGGATTCGTTCCATCTCTCTCCCTCCCTATAGATTTCCCGTCGCTCGAAACGACGCGACTGTGACGTAACGATTGGCTGTGAATCTTCTCTGTTCTTACACACACACAAATCCATTTATACATATATAATGTTCATGTGTATATGTATATATGAATATTTACCTCCTTCACCCCTCGGGAGTCTCGGAGATCGCCCGGAGAATCTTCCTGAAATACTCCACGCGGCGGTCCATCTTTCCGTACTTCAAAAGCTTCTGACGATCCCTTCTGGCTTCCTCGATTCTCTACTTTAGCGCTTGGCTCCGCGTTTCTTCTTTTTTCCCACTTTTTTTCTGCTCTTCGAGACTTCTGAACGTTACCCGCATTCGCATACCTCAAACAGCGGCAATCCCCTTTCAACCATAATCCTTCGACACAAATGCATTCAACAATTTTGAACAAATATATAAATTCTCGTTTTTCATGATATTGATCGATTATTATTTTTGTTATTTCGATGGAATTATTTAAAGCAAGATTTTTATGACTTCTCGAGATTGTGAAAACCCATAAGCATTGATTTCTATCGTTTATAAACCAAACTATTAATAATTCAGTCGTCAACAATTTATTCCGAACACTGAATATATTTTTTTGTTTCATTATTCATTGCTCGAAGTTTTTGTAACATTTTTTATTGTCTGAATAGGAGAGATTTTGATGCGAAAGTTTGTATTTGGCGAATATTTTTGATCCTCGAGTCTGTCTCGTGGGTTTGACCCGAAAATTCGACGCCATAAGTGAAAATTGCAAATCCCCTCGTGTCATCAGCCACCGTCCTTTCCTCCGGTCTCTCAATTGCCGAGATTTTTATTTCCTTTCATTCCATCCCTATTTTCTTCCCCCCACATCTTCATCCATTCTATATCCTATATCCTGTTCCCGCTATTGCCAAATGAAAAAGAAATCCCCGTAGGGGAGTGCGAAACGTTGACGACGTCGAATCGAGGGAAACGTTCGAAGGGACTGCCTCAGACTCGAGACGACTCTTCCTCGGATCCATTTCCTCGCAATCCAGGCCGGACAGCTGTCGTCGGGACATTTCGCTGAGCAGCGCTTCTCCTATGTCTGTCTCTCTTGAAGAAAAAAGGACACTAAAAGAGGGAGAGGTAGGATGTATGTCATGGAAAGGAGATGGAGAGAGAGGAAACTAAATATACTAGAAGAAGAGAAGAGAAGAGAAGAGAAGAGAAGAGAAGAGAAGAGAAGAGAGAGAAAGAGAGAGAGAAAGAAAAATATATATGCTATAAAAAAGAGTGGGAGAAGGACATATATATATATAGTATAGAAGGGAGAGAGAGAGATAGAAATATGTACATTATGAAAGAGAACACAGAGAGACAGATATATATTATAGAAAAAATTAGAAGAGAGAAATATGTGTGCGTAATTATATTATGAAAAAGGGAAAAAGAACGAATCAAATATATAATAAAAAGGAGAGAGACAAAAATATATATATTTTTCTCTATATATGTTATGGAAGAGAGAGAGAGATAAGAAGATCTACATCATTAAAGAGAGACGGAGAGAAAAACACGCATATTTTTCTGTATACATGTTATGGAAAGGAGAGACGGAGAAAAAAAATCATATTTTTCTATCTATGTTATGGAAGAGAGGGAGAGAAGAGGGAGCGAGAGAGCCGGAAGAAGAAGGCGTTACCCTCGTTGGCCCAGAATTCGGAATCTAGGTAGATGGGACAATCGCGTTTACGGGCAACGTAGGTGGTACGTCGCCCTCGAGATATACGTACGAGAGGATAACCCGGGCCCGAATGGGCCAGTTATACCGCAAGCTGCGGGATTCCCTCGTACCGAAACTTTGCTCACTTCTAGCGGTAGATGCAGCGAGCTGCACACACGCACCCACACACACACACACGGAAACTCATACACATACGCACACGTGTTGACTCCCGGTAAAATCTCAATTCTCCGGTTGAAACAACATCAATTTTCATTTCAAACTCCCTGAAGATAGAAGATTTTTTTTCTTTCATCTCGCGGCGTTTCTTGAGATAGAATCTCGTTCTTAGCTGTTTTTAAAAATACATCATTTGATGAAACTTTTTTTCTTAACTTTTTACTGAAAATAGTATTTATTATTTTTACCGAAACGTTGATAATGTTGATACAATGAAATATGAGTAAGTATCGAAAAATTGAAGGAATGTGATTCAATTATTATTTCATCAGACGGAGAAATTTGTTTCTGACGTTTTTTCGTGTCTTGACAATGAAGTGATATGAATAATCAATGACTGAGTTAACCTATCATTGGTATATTATCAATTTTCCGTTTCTGAGTCGAATTCCATCGAATTCAAAAGGCCTAAAAATTATAATTAGTTTCTACCAACGTGACTGACAAGTTACCATAATAATAATGATAATAATGATAATAATAATAATTAAAAAAAAATAAAAATAAAATTTTCGCATTCTCGCTATCTTCGATAATTTAATAATAATTTTTCATAAGACACGGATGAAATTTCTACATTCTCTTCATTCTCAGCTTCATTGTCATAATAAATAAAAGACGAGTTGTGGCATCTCTCCCTCCAGATTCTCCGCGTTGGAGCTCACATCGAAAAGCACGATGCTGCTTCTCGCTCGGTGCGGCATTATTACAAACGATAAACTTTTCGAGCCGGGAACTCCCACACCGTACACCGCAACTATAATATAACGTTGCAAGCTACGCCACGTTGACGCGGCTTGTATCGAATATAAATATTATTCTTTTGCGCTATGATGGTAGAAGAGTAAAAAATAGGAACGGGGAACGGCAGAAGCCGAAAGAATCCCGAATAAAAACAAAGAATTAAAAAAAATGGAAATATATATATCTATATACGTACTGACTTTTTTTATTGATCTTATATATCGCTGGGTGCATCTGCGAAAAGCGTTGGTTGGATTGGAAAGAAAAAGAAAAAAAAAACAATAGAAAATGTTTGCGCTTTTCCTTTTACGATATCGTAAATATTTTATGCCATAAGACGGAAAGTTTCTGATCCACGTGCGTTTTACGAACCGTATACCGAGCCACGTGTAGGTTGGGTACATTGTTACACGAATTAACGATGCGCGAGAAAACTTTGCAACATCGATACCCCAAAAATCTTATTTTTGACCGTATTTTCCATCAATTTTGTATTTAATTTATCCCCTTACTTTTGTACTTCGGCCACAAATCTGTGAGTACTTTTACTTGGCTCAACGATTTCGAAAAAAAATCTGTAACGTCCATTTTCCCGAAAACAAAAAAATCTTTCTGAAACGTCAGTAGACAATCGACCGGAGACCTTAATCCTTTAATTTTCATCTTTTTAATCGATTCAATTTTCTCACATTTTCCCTCTTCCCTCAAAATTTTCAAATATTTTTCCCCCATAAATTCCTATTACAAATTCCGATCTCGAGGCGTTGTTTCGAGGGTATTTCTAGACCGTCATGGGGGGAATACAAGATACGGTGGTGCCACGTGTTTCCGACCAGGGACGAGGTGGAGAGTGGGGTAGAGAATAAAGAGGAGGAACCCGTAGGATTCGACGGTAAATTTTCGCAACGAGGGATGAAGGACGTCGCGGTGGATGACGAGGGGATTTTACGCGGCTGACTGGTGGGTGGTTTAATGCGCGAGATAATCGCGTTCCCAAGGCCTGAATGGTGAAAATACCCTTTTGCCGAGTAAATGCCGAGCTCTGTGAACACCAACAGCATCACCGGGAGCCACCCTTCCGGGTTACCCTTCGTTCCCCGGATTCTGCAAACCCTCCGGCTTCCCTCTTCCGTTTTCTCGCTACCCTCTTCTTGCAACAGTACTTGCTCTTCGTAACACAGCTTCAGTCAGGCTGCAGTTCGCGACCCGGGGTTGAAGCTTGAAGGGGCGGCGGGCGGGCAGGGGGGAAGGGAGGGAGATTGAGTTTCGCGAAACCAAAGTCATTCCCGTAGGCGGCAACCGAGTTCTACTGTTTACAGACACATTCGTACAATCGAGTCTGCTCTGAGAAACAGAGATGGGCCGTTCTAGAGTGAAATGAAAGATTTTTTTGTTTACGATGAAAATAGACAAATTGTCAACCATTTGAAAATCGAGGGACGAGCTTAGCCTCCTTTTTTGACAGTTTTTTTTGGCCAAAAAAATAAATAGCGTGCACACTGAAACGTCTAAATTTAAGACTAGATGGCTTGAAACCTTCTCTTTCGAGAGGGTACACCGTTATAAAGAAAAAAAGACGATAAAAAAAAATGTCAAGTGTTGAAAGTTTCGGAAACTAAGATTTTTATTAAAAATATGTATTAACGATATTTTTTTTTCAATTCATCATTTTCATCCAAAATTTTATCCGCGCTTATTCAACACTGGAACGCTCCCTTAAAACCCACGCATCGTCGTCGTCACCAACGAGCGAAGCCCCTTTCTTTTTTTCGTTCTTTCTTTCTTTTTTTTCGTACAAATGAATCGATGTATCGCTGCGTAGGAGGGTTGTCGATCACCCCGAGAACGTACAGAAGCCTTCGTCGTTCGTACAAGACATGTTTAGGGCCGAGTGTAACGAGTGCGAAGAACCGGAGAGGCGTGACACGAATAAAGGGACAGAACTGATGGCGTCAGTTACACTTGGCTCCAGGGCCGTAGTCAGCCCTTTCTCAAACTTTTGGCTCTTGTCAAATTTACGACTTGGCTCTAAACTCTTTCTCTCTCTCTCTCTCTCTCTCTCTTTCTCTCTCTCTCTATCTCGTTCTCGTTCTCTTAATTTTAGCCAAGACAGTCTCCATGACACGAGCTGAGGCCCTTAACTAGTTTCTCACCAGGTTAACAAAGAAAAATACATAAAATAAAATAAAAATTTCTTCACTTCGGTCTCCCACTTTTAGCTCTCGCTGCGCTCACATGAAAGAACGAGATATTGACAATTGTCGAGAAGCAATACGAAAAATGTGAGAATATGAAAATGTGAAGATGTTTCACAATTGTTTTGTGTCCGTTTTTTGTTTTTGCAAAAAAAAATGCATCCATCTGTTTTTCAAAAGCGTTATAGCACTCGTCGTTCGTGAAAGAAGATTGTACGAAACGAAGTTTCCTCTTTTCTCGACAACGATATGCAACAAACGTCATTTCTCAATCGGTTTTCCCTCTGTGTCTTTTATTTGGTTACTTTTTTTCTCGTTCTCGGAGTTTCTTATTTCATTCGTTTTATTTTCTCTTATCTTGCTCTGTATTCCACAATCGATTTCGATATAGCCCAAGAAACTCTCGCTCGACGTACACGGGTTGTATATATGTGCATGGGGTATTTCACGTCAAATAAGATTTTTAAAACCCTGATCACCGCGAATTCAGTTCATGATTTTTTGTTTGACTTTTATTGGAACCCAAAAATAATTTTTTTTCAGAATTTTCGGAAATCTCAACGAGTCTTAAAAAAAATAAAAACTACCCTCACATTTTAATTTACGGTAATCACAAAAGAATAAAAATGTTCAATTCCGTCGAAGTATGTTTTTCAATTGCATTAAAGGTCATTTTTAATTTTTTCAAGGTGTTCAGGGGGATCCGTCAATGCTGGGAAAAGTGATAAGTGTTTTTAGGGTTTTTAGAGACAAATAAAAGCCACAAAAAAATCATGAATCGAATGAGCGGGGCTCGGGGTTTCGATCGTCCGATTTGCCGTAGAATACCTCCTACATATGGCTGGCAAGTGAGATTGATATATACTTGTGAGTATTCCCACTCCATACGATCCTCCACCCTCACTCGGATTCTACCCTTAAGCTTATCGCGATCAAATAACACAGGATAGTACATCTCGAGTGTTTTTCGTGGACAAGCGACTGTTTACGGTTTCTCGTTCTCGGGATCTTGAACGACTGCAGGCTAAAGTTTATCGCGTCAATGGTCTTTCTTTATTCCAAAAGGAAATTCGAAAACCAACGGAAATACAATAAAAAGACAAACCCAAAGTTAATACGGAATACAAAAAATTAAATTTTCAATCAACGAAAGCAAAAAAAAAAAAATAGAATAGATAATATCGGTAGAAAAAAATATGTAAATATGAGGTCGATATATGCATAAAAAGTGTAGTCACGTGTGAAATTTATGCAGCGACTTAGGATTGTAAAGAAAGGTCGTTTGTGGAAGCTTGCGTTAGGTTGTATCAGTTAGGTCGTTGCTACAATTAGGAAAGAGTCGATAATATGCATATACATCTATATATGACCCCTGAAAATATACATATATATAGTGTAAATTGCTAAGTGACTGAAACGCCATTCCGTGGTCCATCACTTTGCTCGATCCATGAGTGTTTTATTTTATCCGTTTTTTTTAGCACGAATATGAACCAACTGGGGCAATAATATTGAATTTTAATTAAACCCATCAACGAGGAAGTATGACGTATGACCTACCTTCCAATGGAAACCGTACGAGTGACAGATTCCTGAATTGTCCAGCGTTTGACTCTAAAAAAAAGCTTCATCTATTTCGAGACGTTCATTCGATATTGTAATTAAAAAATTTTGTTTAGATCGAGAGGTCGTTCAACTCTTCGAAATTGGGTCCTGAAATCGATGAAGCATTTACTTTTCATCCACTCTTGGAGTGTATAAATTTTATATTTATTTTTACTCATTTATTTATTTTGAAATTTATTATCATTATTATTATTATTATTACTATTGTTATTATTATTATTTTCGTTGACCTACAGATGTACTTTCGAGCGTTCGATAATCCACTCAATACATTTCCAAACAAATTACATCTCACGTTTATATACATAAAAGTTTTGATGTGACAAAATAAATTGCTAGTCTTCGGGGGATTAATATTCATGTTGCTGAAACTGTGACTCGGTTATTCACTCTCGTTGATTCATATCTGTATGGGTAAGTGTGTATTTTTTCGTATTTTTCGTCGTTTTTCCGCTAGATGTATCTTTATGGATATTCGTCGGGACGACGTTGACCAACCCGAGCGAGAGAGACGAAAACTTTTAGAGCGATTTCGTTTGGGGGATGGTCGTTGGTCGGAGGGGGCGGGGGGACTCCCGGATTGTCGGCGGACGGCAGTGGCCCTTGTATTGATTCACAACTTCGCCCCTCCGACCCCCGGAAGTTGCGAGAGGGGGGAGAGAGCTAGAGAGAGAGAAAGTGGAATGGTGGGAGAGAGGAAAGCCGACAACCCCTCGGCTGGCTCTTGTCGTTCCAGCCAACAGCGAAGCACGAGAAAGCACTGGCGTAGACGTCGCGACGCTTTTCCCTGCTTTCGCCATATACAATATTAGGGTGTAAGATGGAAGGAGAGAACGAGAGGAAGTGAGCGAGAAGGAATGAGAATCTTACTTTCCGGCTCCTTCCGTCCTCTCTCTTTCGTTCTCTTTCGCTTCCTTTCTTATTTCCTTCTCTCCCAACCCGACTTTCCTCGAGCGATCCTCGACGAACCAGACTCGAGAGACATGCCCCCTTCCAACCCTCCCTATTCAGCTTCTTCCGCTGTCGCAGTACACAGGATGCATGAAAATCCGGTAATTACCGCAAGTACCGCATGCGAAAATTTCGAAACGCTTTTTTTTCTTGGTCAACTGCGACGAATGAAAGAAACAAATAAGTTGAGGGATGAATGTTGCAATAAAAAAGCGATGATACTTAACATTTTTTTAAACTCTATTGAGAGGAGATTGTGAAACCGATGGGGTCTATCATGATCCATAATTTTCTCTGAACATTAAAATTATTTTTGATTCGATATTATTCAGAAACGAGAATAAAAAATGCGTCGAATAGCCGCAGTAATTCTATTTTAGAGTATTTCAGAATATTTAAACTATTCTAGACTATTTCAAACTATTTTGTACGATTTTGCACAATTCCAAAAATTTCCTTTCTCGATGCTTAATTACTCAAATTAATAAATCATGATTCAATTGAAACTAGAAAAAAATCGCAATAACAATCATGTGAAATCTTACAATACAACTCGCTTCGCTTTTCCGTCTATTTATGCCATCCTTTTATTCCCTTTATCATTCGAAATTCCGTTCGACGAGAAATTTCCGTAATCCATCGGGGTGTCGCGGTCGGGGAGCTAGCGATTGGCTTTCCGCCCGAAACCGGCGTCCCCGGTTCTACATAAATTATTACCGATGGATCCAGACGCAGCTTTCCCCGAACCAGCAAATTTACGTTCAAATTCATGTATCATACGTTAGGCGGGCAAAGGGGGGCTAGGAAGGGGGGGGAGTGTATACGGTGCGCACCTCGTGTCATCCGGTATTACCGCTACATAGGTAATCACTGACGTGAGCTGCACGAGAAGCGACTCCCATATTGGTTAGCATCACGAATGGATGAATAACCCAACGAGAATCGAACGATATTTGCACATTCAATTAAGGTCAATTGTTTGCAAGAACGACGAAGATATTTGCACGTCGAGTATTTGCAATGCGTATTTTTTTTTTAATGCAATTTATTTATTAAGTCCAGGTTCGATGGTAAAAAGGTTTTTTCCAAGACGAAGAAATTACGATTTTTTCCAGCTTCGAAATGAAGTATGTAATTAAAAAAGATTAACCAGTTGTGCTACAATAGTACGCCATTAATTTCCCTGTCAGAAGGGACCGTGGCCTGACGTTGTTCCATGTTTTACCCCGGCAACCTTTATCAGTCTCACAAATGCCGGAGAAACGCGTTTCCGTGATACAGATGGAAAACAAGGCGAGGTTGTAATTCAAGGGGTTTGAATTATAACAGAAATATTTTCCCGCAGAAGCTTTGAATTATTTCGAAATTATTCCGCAGCCCGAGAAATATTAATTAATATTTCCATCTCTGAAATAATTGCAATATCGTAGGTACGTTTATATCCTTTTATTATTATTATTATTATTTTTTTTTTCAAATATGATAAGGTTATGCGCTGCGTGCCGTATATCTTTCTTAGTTGCCGCGAGTGTGAAGGTGATAGGCGATTCTTTGCAAAGTGTTTTTCTCCGCCATTGTTAATTTTTTCGGAATAAGACGAGAACGGTCGACTACGGAATTTTGCGCCGCAGTCAATCGTTCTCCCCCCTTATCCGTGGGATCAAACGTTTCTGAGAACAATGCTTTACAGTTTTTGTTACCGACCGAGCACCAGCGCATCTCAAGACAATGCCTTACGGATTTCTCTTGTTTTCTCTCACTCCACCGTCAGTGCCGATGGCGCTGTCTCACTTGACTGACGATGGCTCGGTCCATGTAGCACATCATTTCGAAATGATGTGATAGTGTTCGGTCGGTAAAAATAACTGTAGAGCACTTTTCTCGGTCGCGATTGATCTTTCGGATGAAAGACGAGAATGCTTGACTTCGTTTGAAAATTCTGCAGTCAACCGTTCTCTCTTCTTTTTTTTCCCTCGTAGCAATCTGAGAGAGACAGCCGAGATCTAGCTCATCGCGTTAAAGCTGTCGCTCTTTGATATATTGGTCTAAATATTTATTTACTTACCTTTTAATATACCTACGAAACGTACAATCGTATCGATTCCTAGATTCTAATAATTTATTATTATATATTATTATATATCATATAATTGTGGTAATGAAAATTCAAGATAAATTAATTTTGTTCTAACAAAAAATTATATTTATATTTACATAAATTGGAATCAAAGTAAATTATTAGTATGTAGGGATTATGTAAAATAATACGAATAGATTATTTATTCTGATCGATGACGAGAAAATCATGTTATATATTCGTACATTCATATATCTATATGTACAGTTCGCTCAAAGAAATTTCGTCATCGATCAGAATGAGCGAGTGGTATTCGGGAGATAAACCGCGGCGATGCAACGGATCCGTGCGGTGTCTTCGGCGAACAACAAAAAACTAGATCGAGTGGGAAGCCCAGGGAAGCCTCTGCCACGTGTTTGCGCGTCGGTGGGTTATGGAATTTACGGCAAACTCGCCGGGGATGATCGGCAGGCGTTCTGGCGGGAGGATTCCTCGACTCTCGAACTCGAACGTCGAGACCCATCGGCTTTGCAACGGCGGCGAGTGGCTGACCCGCATATTTCGCACCCCCCGAACTCGCCCACGGCAATTCCCGTAGTACCGCGATTAAATCAATCTACACATGAGCATACATAATATACGCACATTGTATAGATTTATTAAACATGCATCGATCACATTTATTCAATTTTTATTTATCATATTTATTATATTTTCATTTATCATATTTTATTAATCTTTTTATGTCACTTAGGTCTCAATGGAGTACAAAATAAATTCGAGTCCAAGTTTTTCTCTTTCAAATACATGCAATTTTTCTATTCTACGACAATTATATTGACGGTGTGACTAATTATTACTGGAATAATCCAATACCGTGTGAAATTAATGCGTGCATAATTTTGAAATGGTATATCCGAAGGTCCCGAGACCCCATCAATCCAAAATCTACGTTCAACCCCCTACAAACCTTCTCAAGCGATCACAATCACAGTAGAGCCTTGGGACTCTCCGATGCTCCAATTATTTAAAAATAATCCCACTAAATTGAATAGTAATCGTCGGAGAAGGGTGAAAACGCGGCACAAGATGACCCGTACATGCAAGCCGTACCTTGTTCGTCAAAGCGGGGTTAGTACTATACTCACATATACACACTGTATATCTATGGATTCAAGGGCACAGCTACGTCAGCGAATCGTAAAATTCTGTCGAATCGGCCGCCCTTCGTGCCTCGAGGGGTTGTAGAAATTTCTCGTAGCAAAAGCCGGATTGGCGGAGACGGCAGAAGGAGCTGTGTCAGGGTACAAGAAGTAACACAGCAGCAGCAGCAGCAGCAGCAGCAGCAGCAGCAGCAGCAGGGACTCCCACGTGAAACGATCGAAGCCTTATTAAGGCCAAGTTTCATCTCGGCCTAAGAGACTCTCCGTTTCGGCCTTCGAAGCCTCGACGCGTGGCGTGGGTGGCTTTCTCTTCTTATTATTTTTTCTTCTTTTTCTAATTTTTTTTTCTCCTCGCTCTTCTCGCCAAGAAGCCAAGACTTAGCCTCTCGCTTTTCGCCGACCCTCGGCTTCAAAAAGCAACCGGCATCACCGGCGACGGGGCCCTCTTTCTTCACCGGCTCCTCGAGAAGTGGCGAACGTACCGAAGAGTCTTTCGTAAGGGTTGTCGCTACTCCGCGAAGCTTTTTTAGAAAATTTACGAAACCTCGTGGATCGTAAAAGTGGAGAACGAAAGAATCCGTGAGACGTTGGAAGAAGTATAAAGAAACGAATTTACGTCACCGGTGATTGTCACCGGAGTGAGGGTAAACTTTTTCTCGCACTTTTCACATTCTTTTGAATAAACGTGAATTTATTTTTCACCTCTTTTCTCATGATTTTTCGTTTGAAATAACGTTTGAAAAGTTTTGTTCGAGATTTTACGGGTTCACTTGTTTATTTATTTGTTTAGTTTTTTTTTTGTGGATTTATTTATTCATTATTTTTTTATAACGTAATCTATTTATTCTGTTATTATTATTATAACCGTTTGATCTATTTATTCGATGCTTATCCAATCTCCGAATGACCAAAATATTAAATATAACTCAAGGAAGAATTTTCGATTAAAAAAAAAAGGAAATGAAACGAAAAATCGTGTGAAAAAAATGACCATTCGATTTTCCTCGCTGTTTTCACTAGTCAATTATAATTCTATCAAGCGAGCGTAACTCGATTGACTCGACCCTTCCGTTGTGAAATACGAAGCGTGAGTAAACGTTAATTTGCGTATTACGACACGCGTTGAAAGACGCAGCGCACGCGCGGATATTTGATATTTGCGTGAGAAGGATGGGCGAAAACGTGAGGGCATTCGCTTCGGTCGGATTTTAGAATCAGCTCGGTGCGAGGAATTTCTGTTGAATTCGAAAATGCTTCACGGATCTACGTTTTCATCGGTTCGAATATTATCCCTCAAACAATGAACGAATACATTTTTTTTTAAATTTATTTAATACATTCTTGAAGAGAGTTTACATTTTTTTTTTAACAATCTAGTATTTTTTTGGCGTCGACAACCTTTATTTGAAAATTCTTTTCATGAGAACGAAACGAATTTTTAAATTATTTTTTACTTCGTTCTGACTTGCATTTTTGATGAATTTGAGCCGCTCATATTTATTTTGACATTATTCCGATTGAATAAATAAATTCTTATTTTTCTGAAATAATTTTCGAATTACGAAATTTTCCAAAATCCTTCTTAGATTCTTGCGAAAAAATCTTGGAAATGCGGGGTTGCAAAAACGGGCACCGGAGAATTTTTCTTACGCTCCTGGGACGAACCGCGAAAGTTGCTAGGGGTTGCCAGGGGTTGTTTCGCCAATGCTGCCGCCTGGCGGACCGTCGTCGTACTATCCCGGTGCAGTCACCCCCGAACCTAAAACCGCTCAACACCTTACGTACGAATTCTCCGGGACTCTTCCGGTCCCGGGCTAATCGCGTTAGCCATCGGTTTAACGAGAAAAAAAAAAGCCAATAAAAAAGAATCATCATCGTCCCTAACGCGAACGTCCGATAAAACTTCGCTGTGTCAGTCGACTAAATTCTCACGGAAATTTCGCGACTGCGTGGGTGGCTTTGTCCCAGGTAAGACCAAATTACGATTGTTTCAAAATAATTTAGGATAATAAAATGGGACAAATGAGGAGTAAATGAGGGGGAAGAAATTTTGCGAATAAATCTCAGGCTTGTTGTTATTTAAAAAAAGTATTTTTACGTTTTAAAATAGTGTTATTCGCTTGATTTATAAGCAAGAATATGAAAAAATTCTTGAACGATTTTTTTAAACTGCAAGAAGGACAATAAAAAACCGTAAAAATGGCTAATCTCGATCGCGAAAGCTTTTCATTTATATGATTCTAATTTTTTCATTGCCGCCTGTATTTTTTTATTCTCATTTATATCGATGGATATTGTGGATCTATACATATATTTTACATTTCTTTTAATGAAATGTGTTGCAATGCGACACGCAGAAACGTAAAAGGATGAGTGTGTAGATTATTCGGAAAGGAAACGTCGATAACAGCGCGCGCGCACTACCCTCGGCTTCTTCCCCGGATTTTGCAGCAATGAAAAGCCAACAGCTGTGATGGTTGCTCGACTCCAAATGTAACTTCCGGTCCCCGCCCTTTAATTCCACATCGATGTCGTTATCTAATTTCTGAATTCTTTTTTAAAAATTTTTTTTTAATTCGTTCGGTAAAGTTAATTTATTTCTCTTACAATTAATATTATTCTTTCTGAAACTTCAGAATTGTTGAAAATTGCGTGGGAAGAATTGCGTATTGCGTCGAAATTGCGGAATCTATCGACCCGACGTACTCTCACGCACGACCATTGGATGGTGGAGCTCTTCCGTCGAGTGCCAATCTCCGTGAGAGAAGGAATTTCTGCGAGTGCAGAATGATTGGAAAATCGGGCTTCTTAATCAAGCGATCATTACTTTTTCTTTTCGAACTAAACGAAACTTTCGATGTTTGTCCTACAAAAAGTCTTTCTTGCCGTCAATTAAAAAATAATAATAGGTATTGAAAATATAGATGATAAAACCTAATTTTCAAAAATAATAATAATAATAATAATAATAATAATAATAATTGGTAGCAATGCTCGGCAAAAAATATCGATTGGAATAAAATGTCAACCAATATTGATTACTCAAAACTTTTAGATATTGTTTATTTTCACAATTAGCGCACGAAAAAAAAATAATAATTGATGCAAGCTCAACGAATATTAATTTCTATGGCCGGCGATATGTCTTATTTTATAATATATATTACAATATGTTTCCTAAGTAATCAATAATCGTCGATTTTTCAAATATAATTTTCATCTCTATAATTTTTATTTTCGTCAAAATCTACGTACTAGGAGAGAAGGTGACTGGACAGTCTCTGTCCCAGTCGATTAAATATAAATAATGAGAAACGATCAAACGAAACACTTAGAATAAGTAAAATATTAAAACCAAATGAAATAGCGACAATAAACAAAATTTCTAAAAATAAGTAAAATATAGTTAAAAAAATCATTTTTCATGAAAAGAAAAATTAATATTCCATCACGAGAAACGAAATGACACCAAACACTTGTTTCCTTCTCTCGTCAAAGTATAATTTTCGTCTTCGTCGTCTTGGCTTTGAAAAGCTCTCTTCGTTGATTAGTTCGAGCCTCCGTCGCCCACTTCGAGTCCGTTAGAGAGTGACATTTGCGACGGAAGCTGCACAGTTATGCTATGTTTTTCGCATAGTCGAAGCTTTGTGCAGTTGCACGTTCGTGCGCACACGAGGCTCGACTTCGAGTTGCTCGCGAAGCTCACAGTTCGAAGTACGAAGCGTGCAGACGAAGCGAGAACGATGAAACCCACGGAGAGGCGAATCCCCGCTGAGGGACTTTCTTCCATCGCCCGGGGTAAATTTTCCTTTTGTACGGGGCGGCTGGCGTTGCACGTGCGACGGCCATGGAAAATGGCTATTTGTCGGATAGACCGGTATAAGTATTGGCACGTTGTTCGAAACTCGAGTACAACGGATGCCCGGGGCGTAATGGAAATTACGTCCACGGTAATATGCATGTATGTATAAATATATACATATGTAGGTTTGCTGCTGCGAGCTGAGCCGAGACTGCACCGGGTTTGTGAAAAATAATGGGCGATGTAGGAAAAATTTGTTTAGGCTTTTGGTTTGCGGTGGTCAATCGTTTTAGAAACCGCAAGTTTGAAGATTTTTTCGAATGATTCTAGGGGAGAATTTTTTTCGGAAGTATTTAGGATATGAAACTTCAATCATTTTACGAATGGTTTAATTACGAGTGATTTAATGAGTGGTCGATGGGGGTGGAGGAATTTCTTGAATAAATGGTTTGGCATGTTGGTATTCTGGAGAATATTTTTACCTTCTAAAATAGTATTATTATCTCAAATTCGGACGATTAGAAAGATTTTTGGAATAAGTCGAAGTGACCTTACTTTTTCAAAATAATTTAGGATATTAAAATAAGCCAAATGAGTAGTCGATGAGGGTGAAGGAATTTTTCAAAAAATACTTTGTCTTGTTAGAATTTTGAAGATATTATTGTTGGCTTTTAGAACAGTAGGATTTACTCTAACTGTAATCGATAAAAATATATATAGATATAGTTCTGACATATTTTCCACCTTAGAAATATATAATATTCGCGTATTATATTATATCATATTTGTATGGAAATAAAATTGAATAAAAGTCAGTTCGGTGTTTCAGATAAAATGCAAAAAAAAATGAAAAAGAATAAAGAAAACAGTGTGACCTAATGTCCTGTGGTATGTCTTTTTCGTTCTTTGCCGCTTTTGTTACTTGATCCTTGCTAACTTTAGTTTGCCCATGAAAGCGCTTGAAAAAAAAAAACAGTATTAAACTTGGTACCCCGAGACGATAACTTTTCTTTGTTTGGTGCGAAAGTGCCAAGAAAAATGGTTCACGTAGCCCAGGCAAAGTATTTGGTATATGAAAATAGTTTTTCCGATACTTTTTGATAACTTCAGGCATCGCGTTTAAAAGAGCTGCCACCATCATTCACCAACGCTTCGGATAAACCCAAAACTTATTTTCGAACACAATTTATCAGACGTGTACATGGTTGTGTTATTTTTTAAACAATTTATTTCGGGTTTTGATAATATATTATTTATAGAGAATTATTATCAATTAAATTTAAAAAATATCGAATATTAATTTAAATCGAATTTTATATTTGATAAATATATCGAATATTGAAGAATAATAAATACGTCAAATTACATTATTGCAATTCAACTTTATATAATAACCGATGATGTAAAATTATTCAAATTCATCTTTCATTGGACTAATGTAATTTTTTTTTTTTTAAACTTTTCACAGAAGGAGCAGAGTGGCAAGGAGAGATCAGCCGGAAGCACGACATACAACTCCTTCCCGGACGATCTTTATCTGGACGACCAGGACGCCTTGGAAGGCTCGGGCCGAGGAGGTGGCGAGGTTCGGGACGACCTCGAGGCTTCCGGAAGTGGCCTCGGTCCTGACGACGAAGACGGCGATGACACTCGAGGTAAAATTAATTGAATCAACCGTTAAAAAAAAAAAATTCCCCGCCTACGAAAAAATAAATAAATAAACCGAATGAATGAATGAATAAATAGATAAATAAATAATACCAGTGCGAACCAGTAGCCGATTATCACGAGGCATTTGCAAGCCCACACAAACCTCGAACAATCGATTCATCGTCTCCCAACGGACGAACTATCTACCTCGAATGAAAAAAACCCCCCATCGCCTCGTGAATCCCCGAAATTTCGTTTTCCACTAATTGTTCATTCCCATCGATGCTTCAAAAAAAAAAAATAAAAAACAGATAAATGGCTACTGGAAATCCCTCAGCGTCGAAAGGGCTTGTCGAAACCAGAGAGTAGGCTCGACCGCCACCCCCTGATCGATAAATACCGTAGATACACGTCCCCTAAATCCACGTACACGAGTCAGCTACATTTTTGTTCTTTTTTTTTTTTTTTCGCAATGCTACAAATTGAAAAATAAATCCAATATGTCACCCGTTCGAGATCTCTCGTTCTAAGCTGAAGTTTTATTGAAAAATTCATTCAATCTACGTCCAGCTTTCGTTGTATCCTCAAATCTGCGGAATCATTGATACCATTTCGTCCCGATCCCTCCTTGCCCCGTCGCTACGATTAGTGGCATCACCGACGAGTATACAGTACTCGTCTGTACCGCACGTCGTTTCATATAAACGAATGAATTCACCGTTTCTTCCTTGCATTATAAATAGACGCACGTATGATTTCACACAGGGATGGGCCTTTTTCGATTCGATAAAAATGTATCAAAAATACTTTTTCCAATAGGTAACTATTAATAATCCATGAATCACCGTCATGGGATGATTCAAACTTTTTTTTACACGGTTGCCATTAATTATCTCGATGGATTATCGTTTTTTCAACGCATATTTTTGATAGGAATAGTCATTTATAATTTAGTAACTCATGGAAAATATACTAAAACATAAAAATAAATTATTGTCTTACAACGGATTATATTTGATATTTGATAGGAATCATAACCCATGATTGACATCCCCTTCAATAAAAATGTACTTGACATACTTTTTTGAGCCAATAACTATAATCAACAATCATGGAACCATTAATTATTATCCACATTGATGTAGTTTACTCAAATGGCGTATCTTCATATTTCATTTGAAGTAACAAACCCCTCTGAAAAGCAACTAACGACTGAGGAATTTCGATTTTAAACCTAGAACCGTCTACATGGGTCATTCGTGTTCTAATTTCATAATCCAACCGCGTTTTCCGGCCTTTTTGTATTTTTTCATAACATAGGTCTTTTCCCCAATTAAAATAATTATTGTATCGTGAAGTAAAATAATTATACAGTATTCCGGACTTTTTAGAGATTTTTGGTACACGTTAATTAGCCAAAAAATCCAAGAAAAGCCCATGTACAATGTCAACGCATGTAAAAAAATGGTACACGGTTCTAGGGTTGGAAAAACGTGTCCATTTTGCCGCACCCTGCATGACTCCATAATCTCTCATTTCCCATTTTTCGGTCGGCGAGCCCACGTAACGACACTCTTCAATGTGCGCCACAGGGTGATTAATTAAAAAAATCTTGAATTATTTTTTTTTTCGTTTGCAGACTACACGAATGGAATAGAAACGGTTCCGAACAAACCCTCCAAGCCCCAACCGATCCCGGGTTACAACGAGGGTGACACGCACGTCGTCAAGAATATACCGGCAAGTCTTATCTACGAAATAATTAATTATAATTAATTTCTAATCATTACAATCGAATCGATTGAGCAGATTGATTATTTTTTCTTCTTCCATTTATTACGATTCAAGATGGGAATTGTTTGGAAGATTTTGAAAATATTTCAAAATTTGTATTTCATTATTTATATACTTATTGTATTTTTCAAATTTTTGAAAATTTTTGAATTTTTATTTCAATATTTTCATTTTTGTTCGATAATCGATTTTATTGTTTTATAAAGGCAAAACGAAAGTTCGACGAAATACGAAATAATTAATTATAATTAATTTCTAATTATTACAATCGAATCGATTGAGCAGATTGATTATTTTTTCTTCTTCCATTTATTACGATTCAAGATGGGAATTGTTTGGAAGATTTTGAGAATATTTCAAAATTTGTATTTCATTATTTATGTACTTATTGTATTTTTAATTTTTTTGAACATTATTGAATTTGAATTTTAATATTTTCATTTTTGTTCGATAATCGATTTTATTGTTTTATAAAGGCAAATTGATTCGACCTCCCAATTATATTTGCCGAATATGTTTTATCGACCTTAATTTCGAGAAATCATTCTCGATTCCACCTCTCGGTGTAATTTGGTGGATTTCGGTCGATTCAAAAAGTAGATTATTAATGACGATTGTTAATTGACATTACGTTTGCAGGAGACACACGAGACACACCCGGAGACCAGACCTGATAACGAGGTCGACGTTATCGAACCGTCCGGTGGCGAAGATCACGAGGACGGCGAGGATACGGAAGACAGCAACGAGGTTCTGATCATGAATCCGAAGCAGGAGGATCGTGCGAGCTCGTTCTTCGCCCAACCGGGCGTACTCGCCGGTAAGAAATTCCATACCGACCCAGAAATTAGATATCTCTGCCGACAGATGTCACAGATGTGTTGTACAGATGTCTAAACGCTTTCCTAATTTTTGAAAAATACAAACGAAAATTCTATACTCAAATGAGAATAGAAATAGAAGCGGAATTGCAATTTTTAAAGTACTTGCTAATTTGTTGAAATACAAACGAAAATCAATACCAAAATGAGAATGAAAAGAAAAAGCCAAAATTGAGTTACAAAAATACTCTTATCACACAAAATACTTCTTTTATGAAAATAAAATCGTCTCTTTAATACGTCTTTTTAAATATGTAAACAGAAATAAGTACCAGAATTCAGGTTATTCAGGTTGTTCCTCTGAAACAAAAATAATCTAAAAATCAAAAACGAATATGACAAGAAAATTCAATTACTAGAATACCTAATACGTTTTTTCAAACACATGAACAGAAATAAGTATCAGAATTTAGGTTATTCGGATTATTTCTCCGAAACAAGAATAATCCAAAAATCAAAAACAAAAATAACAATAAAATTCAATAACTAGAAAACTCAATACCGTTTTTTTCTACGTACAAATAAAAATCAATGCTACGACTAAAAAAAAAAAATTGAATCGCTGAAACACTCGACATCTAATCCTCTCTCGTTGAAAATTCGTTTCAGCCGTGATCGGAGGCGCGGTCGTCGGTCTATTGTGCGCGATCCTCGTGGTGATGTTCATCGTGTACAGGATGCGCAAGAAGGACGAAGGTTCGTACGCCCTGGACGAGCCCAGAAGATCGCCAGCGGCCCAGGCGTATCCGAAACCGGGTGCGCCCCATCACAACCGAGAGTTTTACGCTTGAGGCAACGTTATTAACGATAAAATCCTCGCCGTTGAGTCGTCGCGACAAATTAAAAACGCGAAAACAATCAGCGAGCGTTACTGACCGCGTGAATGTCCCGAAGGGCGAAAATTATCGCAGCTGGAATTATTATTCGGATGTCGTTGGCGTTTAAATGCCCATCGAGTATCATAAACGCGCGTGTCCGCGCGTCAACAGATCGACGAACTAACACTCGTTGAGCTCGAGAAATCTTTTTTTGTTTTTTTTTTGTGTCTTTTAAATAATTTTTTTTTTTTATTTTTTTTAAAAATTTTTTTTTCGTATTTATCGACGAAAAGATAAAAATCTTTTTGTAATTGACTTTCGATCGTTCCGCGAACCACAGAGACGTTATTCGATAATCATTCGACCCTTCGTTCGTCCTTTTTGCTCCTTATTTCTCGTTTTTTCTTGCTTTTTTTTATTTTTTGAAAATTTTTTTTTTATTTTATTTTTTTTTTTTTTTATTGACGAGCTACATTTCGACTGTGCAACGCGTTTGCCGGGGTAATCATCCTACAAGGTGCAATTACCTCAAGTCCATCGGCCCGTTACGATAGCTCGATAAAACGTCCCCCATTTTTCTTCGATCTTTCATTCTTTAAACGCAATTTTCCAAATTTTTTTCTTCGATCGACCCAAAAGAAAAATTCAATATTTTCCATCGACAAAGTTCCGTTTACTCGTCAATGAATCGATGAAAACGGTTCGACGATAATATTGCCTTTCACAATACGAAAATAACGAATTTTTCTTTTAGCTCATTTATTCTTTTTCGTTTCGTATTATTATTTATTGTCAATTGTGTAATTTTTTTTTTTTTTTTTTTTTTTTTTTTTTTTTCGTTATTCCTCGACTCTCGGTGGTTGCGCGACGAGCGAATCAACACGCGATCGAATAAACGAACGTGAGATCGACATTTAAATTATATCCGTTCACTCCGCGAACGAGAGTTCGAAATCGTCGACGACGTCGCGAGCCTGAAAAAGAACAAAAAAAAAAAAAATACAAAAACAAAACGAAAAAAAAAAAAAAAAGAAAAAAAGATTCCAAATGCATTTACGTAGAACGTATATATGAGGTCGCGTGTGAGTGTGTGTATGATGATAAATATTGTCCTATCGTGTGAATGTGTATAGGATCGAGCGAGAAAAAAAGAAAGAAGAAAAAAAAATTCCAACGTCGTCCATCTTTGAGTGAAAAAAAAAAAAAAAAAAAAAAAAAAACGATCCATTCGGCAAGGAAGATCGATGAAGGGTTGCCGATTGCGAATGAACGAAAACAGTATGCGAAACGGGGGAGTAAAAATTAAAAAAAAGATGAAGGATAGAATGAACGAAAGAAAAATCATGTTTGGTAATGTCGTGCAGCGATCCCGAGGGATTTGTACCCTTTATTGAATATATAATAACATAGTCCGAAGACGAAGGTGACGAGAGGCCGATGTAAGCGATTTTTAAGATACACAATACTTTTCACGTGAAAAAAAGAAAAATTGAAAAAAAAAAAAAAAAAAAATTAATTAATTAATAAAAAATAAAAATAATGATTTAGCGAAAAGAAAAAAAAAATGTAAACGACCAATATTATCGTAAAATCGCTAATCGGACGTACATTTGAATTACGCATCACGTATTGATGTACAGCCGTTCTCGTTCCCATTTAACACGCGATAATCGCGTTGTTTTATATCATACACGGTTGGTTCTGTTGTTTTTTTTTTTTTCTCTTCTTTTATTACACTCGAGATAAAGTTCAGTATGCTATGGCCGCAATAATTTATCCGTTCTCTTTGTTGTATCGATGTTTTCTTTTTGTTAAATTATTATCTCGTTTTTTTTTCGGACGATTGAGATTCGAATCGTAGCGCAGGATTGAAACGGAATCGAGGAAAAATTGGTCGAAGCGAGAACGAGACAATGAAAGAGGGAAAGAAAGATTTTCGAATGATCGCTGGAGAAAAAAAAATGTGCCCACTCTCGATGAAGCAGCGCACGTGAGTCGTAGATTGTCGAAGTTGACTGAGTGAAATACATAAGATTGGCATAAATTGGAATGGAAGCGACGTGAATGAAAAATGAAGAGAGAGAGAGGGAGAAAGTAGAAGAGAGGGAAATAATAATCAAAACTCGATCCGGGCTTCTCTCTCTTTTCTCTCTCTCTCTCTCTCTCGCTCTTTATTAAATCGATCGATGGATTCACGCTTGATTCGGAGTGAAACGTTTTCATGTTTTCATGTAGGAAAGGCTGACGGGTTTCACCGAAACGATTTTCTCGTTGTGCTTTTCACAATATTTTTTTTTTTTTGTTTCTTTTTTGTTATTTTTCTTTCTCTTTTCTTCTCCACGTTCGACATATTTGTATCCATTCGCTATTCATTTCACACGAATTAACATTAGACTTTCTTCGTTTTTCTCGTTGTTCTTTCTTTTTATTTAATTTACTTTTGTTTCATTTTTTTGCTCGTTCTTTTCTGGGTGTTTTTTTCGTTTTTGTTTTTTTTTTCTTCTCTTTTTCGACGAGTCTTCTATCGGCAATTAAAACGCGCACGTCGGCATTTTATTCGTGTTTCCCAATTCGTTTTTTCTTTTCTATTTTTTTTTGTCTCACTCTGTACCTAATGTTCGAGTAGGTTTAATATTTAATCCTTTAATTTAACGATATTTGTAAATTGTCGACTTTCTTGTAATATTGTAATAATCGATACGAAAAAAACGTTTGCTATCGAATTGTTCGGAGCGCATTAAGCTTACGCGGCCAACGATGCACGCGCGTGAGGGCGAAAAGCTAAACGCGAGATAATTATTTGGAAAAACAAATGGAAAATAAAATGAAATAACAATAACGATAATGAGATGAGAGAAAAAAAAATTAATGAGATTAATATCACGCCGATACTGCCATATTATTATTAACTACGTAAGTTACAGCAATTTGGGTAAGAAAATAGAACGAACTTGTGTGAAAGAAAAAACGAAGAATCAGGACTTCGCCTTATACCGGATCTTACGTCATCGTCGTTGTTTCTCATCGTTCTTGCGTCTGTTCTCTCTCGTCGCTCTTCGAAATGTCTAATTTCACATTCGGTTTATTTATTTTTATCTTTATTTCGTTCATTTTTTCGACGTCAAAAATTTTTTGAAACTAAAAAAAATGGTGGAAGAATTAAATCAGATGGATCCGAGAAAATTGTAAAATTGATGAAACGTGTTTTTGGTACCATGACGACAAAACACACAGATCCGCTTTTTCGGGCTCGAATCATCGACGAGTTCTTCGAGTCTTCGGGCTGGGGAGAATATTCAAAAAAATCCGAGATCAAACGAACGAAAAAAAAAATTGTGTTTGTTGAGTCGAAGATTCGATTTTTTACATTCCGACGTTCAATCGTTGTATCAACGAAGTTTCAACGATTCGTTAAATTAAACAACTGATTCGATAGATTTTTTTAAAATTATTATTTTTCGTTTCTCGTTTATTTATTTATTCTTTTGTTGTTGCGTTATTCGATGTAAATTCTGTATTTTTCATCCGTCGATATCACAAGAATTCTTTTTATTCGATCGTTCAATCGATCGATATTTTCCGTTGCTCCATCAACCCAAATGTCGATACCGTATTTTATTATTATTATTATTTTTTTTTATAAGAATCATCGCAACGTCTGAAAATGTTGTAGAGTTCGACTTCGTCGAAGCCGAGATCAATTTTTTTTCTTTTCTTTTTTCTATCTCTTTTTTACGTGCTTTATTAATTTTATTCGCTAAACCATGACACGAGTCGTTCATCGATCGAACGTGCAAACCAGAAGATCGGAAGTGAACGAAAAAAATACGAAAGTTTTCGAGCGTACGCACGGATTGCCGCACACGCGTCGATCGTCGCGTTATGCACGATTTTTCAATTTTTCGAGTCAACGACGGACTTCTTTCTCCTGTTTTCGATCAAAATAATTACAGACAACATCGAGAGATCGAAAAATCGGGAAAAATTGATAAAATCATCGATGAAAGATTCACAAATGAAAATGAAAATAAATTTGGAAAAAAGAAAAATAAATCGAGCAAATAAATGATTAATGAACGATAAGATAATTAGTAACGATAAATCATAGATTAAAGGGAGACTGATGTCGATCGAGTGTCGCTTGTCTGTTCTTCGTTGTGTTTATTTTTTTCTCTAATTTCTACTCTTTTTTTCGTCTTAAATATATATAATAATTTATTTTATCTTGTCGGCGATTATTATTTTCCCGATAAAAAGGCGATTGACTGGGTTTCGTTGCTCCGTATTGCCCCCCCCCCCCCTCTCCTTCCCGAATTCGCGTTGCCACTCTTCTCGTAATTTTCGTTTGCTTATTATTATTATTATTATTATTATTATTATTATTATTATTATTATTATTATTATTATTATTATTATTATTATTATTATTATTATTATTATTATTATTATTATTATTATTATTATTATTATTATTATTATTATTATTATTATTATTATTATTATTATTATTATTATTATTATTATTATTATTATTATTATTATTATTATTATTATTATTATTATTATTATTATTATTATTATTTTCATTATCATTATTAACCTAATCTGCAATTATTCCTTTGAAACTTTCCTTCGAAGGGACTAACTTTTTACCTTTCAAAAGTTAAAAAAATAATAATAATAAGAAAACTTTAGACCCAAGCGCAAAAGTATGAGGAATCTAAATCCTGAATTGTAATATCTTTATCATTATTGTAAACAACATAGACGGAATTTCATTGTTAGCTAGTAATTAATTGTCCACGTGGGTTGGTGGCCAAGACTAACGAGATTACGCACATCGGGTACGCGTGATTCGATGAAATACGTCAAAAAGGGAGAAAAAAAACCATTCGTTTGTTGGAAATCGTGTGCCGATGCCGTTTGTACGACGCGAAGACGAAGAATTATCAATGCTATCAACAATGAAATGAATCAATGAATTTTGAATAAATGAAAAAGGAATAAAAATGTCATTTATTGTAAGAAAAATGTAACTTATTGATTATGCGTTAATCGGTATCTCCAGGATATTGCCGGCAATGTTTCCATAATTTCGCAACGTCAACCGAAGATTCTGCGTCACGATCGACACCCGCGAAACCGAAACTTCGATAAAAGAGAAAAAGAAAAAAGCGACAGACCGAAGCCTCGCGCCCACGCGGCTCATTAATACTCGATGAATAAATCAACAACAAGATAAAAAATAAATATGAAATTAGTAAAAAAAAAATTAAAAAAAAAACAACTGTCTAAATTTTAAGCGAAACAATAATTGTAATGAAATCATATTTTATAAGAGAGTGTATTCCATAATTATTGTAGAAACGAGAAATTCGTCTAACGTGGAGAACCGGAAAAATTTGAAATAACGTAAAAGAAAGGAAAAAAAATATGAAATGAAGGTTAGGCCAGGTGGACGAATGAATAATCATTTTTAATGAATACGATAAATATTTAAACGATAACATTACGATTAACAATGTTATTTTTCAATTGTGAGTGTCGTTTTTATCATTATTATTTTTTCTTTCGTTTTCGTGTCTCCCTCAGCGTAGCTACATATATGTGTATATATTTATCTTATGCACACCCTCAAAAATACGTATATACATGTATATGTATTTATTCGCCCGTGAGTGCAGTATAATTAATTTTTTTTTTCGATTCAATTTTTTTATCTCAACCTCCGCAGCCGTAATTTTCGTTATCCTCGTTAGAAACGTTCCTGCAACGCTCCGTTGCAACGCTTCGATCGGACGAAACTCCATGGAAAATATATATTGAAAAAAAAAAAAATAAACAAATAAAAGTAAAAAATAAAATATATATATATACATATATATACATAAAAACAAAAAATTTGAAAGAAAACACGACTTTCGCGTTTTATACGCCGAAGTACATTATTATTATGGATAACAATAAAGATAAACACGTTATTATTGATCAACAGAAGAAAAAAAAATTAACAATTATTGCACTATATTAGTATGAATAACAGGAAAAAGAAAAAAAAGAAATAAACAAACAAACAATACTGTATGTGGTCGCTCATATTCTGTAAATAAACACTGTACTGTATAAGATATATGCGTTCATTTCTCGTCTGGTTTTTTCGAAGGTGATAATGTAAATAAGAAAAAACGATCGTCATTTTTAAAAAACTTTCTGCTCCTCTTTATGTTGAAAAATACATATTGAAAACAAAGGAAAACATATAATTCGGTGCACGAACTACGTGAAAATCATCTTTTTAAGAATTCATTCGGATGCTGTCGGCATTTATTTCGTATTTGATTCAGATATAAATCATTTACAAAATTTTATAATCATTTTTATGTACATCGGACAAGGCACCAGTTTAAAATTGTTGCATTATTGCCATTTATTGCTTTTTTATTTTCGCTACGAATGTTATTTGAGCACCATTTTACAAATCTTACTAGTTAAAAAAAAAAAAAGACAATAAAATCAAACGATTGCTTTTGATTTCTGCGACCTAAATTGCCGAAGAATAATTTCATTATTATTTGCCGCGACAATAAACAAATTCGGATGGAACAATTAATTCGAGCCCTTTGTCAGCGCTCTTTTCATCGAGTCGATACGCCCCGATTATTCGCCCATTTTTCAAAAAAATTTATATCATATAATTCGTTTTCTCATTGATATTAGATTTATCAAAAATAATTACAATCCGCACGATTTTTTTTTTTTACCATGAATTTTACGAGTTCTCCAAGTGACTTTCAAGAAAATCCATAACAAATTTCAGGTACAACATTTTTCACAGCTAAATTTTAAGGCGTCGAATCGTTCGATTACGTATAAAAATATCGAATATGTCTCATCGTTTCAAACCATCCGTCCTAAATGCTGAAAAAATCAGCAGTTCAACAGTAAAATACAATTATAAATAATCCCTGCATATATATATATTTATATTTATAATTCAGAGCCCCAATTTACCGCGGAGTATTCGATTCGTCGTTCGTCATATAAATTTCGCATCGTAATTTAAGTCAAGTTCCAACGATGCGTAATTTTTTTTTATTTTCATTTTTCGTTTTTCACCCTCTCACGAGTACTGAAATAATCGAAACGTTACGAAATTTAAGTTACCTACACCTCAAACTACGATCTAATTACGTACAATTTTCGGGAGACACTGCCGGATATTTTTTTTTTTTTTTTTTCGTTTTTTTTTTTTTCGTATCCGACGAGAAACCGTCGGCGATTGATTTACATGTTGCTTCTCAAAAATGGCTTCAGATACAATTGAAATGATTTATTCACGCTATCCTGATTAAGGGGACTCTTCATCGCCGCGTCGTACAATCTCTCGTAAACGTTTCCGTCGTAAGCTCCCAACGCAGAGCCCAAAATTTCGTCTCTTATGTCAAAACCGTCGACCAAACCTACGGCGTTCGGACGTATCGCCGCGAGCATCTCTTCGAGCCTGCGTTGAAGTACCGGAACGTCTTTGGACTCCAAACAGGAAAACTGAAAAATAAATTGTTGCGATTGGATTGATTGGAAAATTGAAAAATAAAATAATCGTAATATTCTTTCGTGCATCCCACAAATGGGATTTCAATACGAAAAAAAAAAATGTAGACCCATATTGATCTTTAAAATCTCAATTATTGAAGAAAAAAATAGATAAAAACATTCTACGTACCCTGAGAAAATCTCCGAGCCGCATCATCACCCAATGAATTGCGTACAATTCGCAAAGTTGCAGCAAAACCTCGTGCAATTCTTTCGACACTTTCAAAACTTTAACCGCATCGATGAATTGCGACACGAGAAAAGCACGACAATGAGACTCCGCGGCTTGTGACAATTCTATGCTGCTGTGATTCCACGCGTCTTCCGGCGATAAACCGCTTCGAATGCGTCTGTCCATGTTTTCCGTTGCTAGACGAATTTTACTTAAAAAAAAAAAAAAAAAAACGAAACAATATATTTCGAAAATCTCGTCAATATTTATTAATTTCATTTTTTTTTTATTTCTATCACGTGTCGTTATTTTGTCGACAATTTTAATCGAGAAATTATCAACGAAATTAGTCAAATGAATTTTCTGTTTCGAATTTTTTATTATTTATTTATTTACCCCGCTGCGACTGCTTGATGAGCAACGATTATACACGTCAACGTATTTTTCCAAGCTCTAGATTTCACGCCTTTCGAATGTACGTTTAGATATTTAACGGTGGGCGGTAAAGTGTGTCCACCGCGGGCTTGTCTCCACGCTTTAACGAGATATCTCGCGGTTTGCAGATACAAAACCGTGTTTTCGCCCTCGTAGGTACAGGACGCGGTCACCATACCGTAAGTGGCCGGTAAATTGCTCGCGTCCATGTAACCGTGTCCTCCGCAAGCCAGACGCACTTGTTCTATTCCTGCCGCACAATCCGACGTGGCAACGGCTTTTAGACAGCACGCCAAAGCGTGCAACTAAAATTTAATACAAATATTATGTATAATGAGAAAAATAATATTATAATTATCGTAGAAAAAAATATAATATGTGATATATTATTAATACTAATGAACAATTAAATTTTTGATAATTATTTCGTTCATTTTATTTTATAATATTCTGTATTATGTATAATGATAATAATATTAATTAATATGCAATTAATTAGTATTTAACATAATAATCATAATAATCATAATAATCATAATAATAACCAAAATAATAATCATAATAGTCATAATAATTATTTATCATTATTATTATTTCTTAGATATTTTATATGTAATCAAAAATTCATTTATTGTATTTATTTCTACAAAATAAATCAATTATTGAATTGAAATGTAATTTGACGATTAAAAATTTCAGAATTAGTTCCATTTCATTGCGCTGTCATTTTTAATTAATTCGAGAAGACCGAGATGATTAACGGTTGATTATTCAAAAATAATCAGATTAAATTTATTAGAAAATATGGAGAATAGGAAACACATCGAAATTAAATTATGTTACTCACTTCCGGTAATCTCTCCACGCTTCCTAGGTGCAATTCCGCTGTCACGTTATTGTACATATCCCAAATCCATTTCGAAGCCATTGAAAATGCAAAAACCGCGGCTATATTTGGAAATAGTTTGTACTGTTGCGTCACGAATTCTATTATTTGGGTTTCAGGCTGGCTGTAAACATATTTCGATGTAAAAAAAATTAGATCTCCATTCTTTGGATTATTTTAACAAAGTATGAAGAAGAAAAAAACATGCAATATTATCATAAAGTAAATTTTTAAAGATGTTTTCTTTATGGCTTTTACGGTTCATTTATTTATAAATAATTGTATTTATTTATTTATTTATTTATTTATTTATTTATGTATTTGAAGCTCACTCTGGGTTTATTTGACTCTGATGGCGAACGGCGCTGTATCGCACAGCGATTGTCACGGCTTTGGCTAAATAATTGGCTGTTTCACGTATCAAAATAACACGTACGAACATCATTGTTCCGTACGTCAATTTGTCGTGTGGCGATTTTACGTACGTACCGTCTTCCAATACCTGCAAAGAAAATATATACATAAGTATTAGGGTGCATTGAAAAATGGCCAGAAAAATTTTTTGCTCGACCAACATTTCAAAATTGTTTCCACGTACTTGTGAATTTTTCATCAGCATTTGATCTCGCGGTATTCTGACATGTTCGAAACCCAAAAAACCATTGTTCGTCGCGTTCATTCCTAATTTTGTTCCAATTTCGCCAATTTTTATTCCTGCAATGTAAAAAGAGAAATATTGAAAATAAATTATCTTATTAAAATAAGTAAATTAATAAATTTACTTATTCGTTACATGAAAATTTAATTGACTTTCGAAGAATAAATTCGATAATTGTTTCTTTTGGTCGAAATAACTTTTCAGGCAGATGTCTATTTTGCGAATTTCGAAATTATTTATAACAGCTGCATGCGGTGTGATAATTATACGTAATTCAACCTGGCATCGGTTCGTGAGTTTCTTCGTCGCGTAATTGCACGATGAACGGATGTATTCCTCGGCATTGGCCCTGTGTGTAAAGTTGAGCAACAACGACGGCATAATTAGCGGTGTGACCCACTGAAAATCCAATTAATTAAATAACAAATTAAATAAAAAAATTAATTTTCATCTGAAAATTGAGTAAAAATATGAAAATTATTTCAACAAAGTTGTTTCTCATCAGCAGATAAATAGAATTTCTATTTTCCAAGGCGAGCATGGGAATTAATTCAACGCAATTATTATTTTTAGTAAAAAAAAGTACTCAAAATTAAATCCGAAGAAAATAAGAATAAAAATATGTAAATTACTGTAACAAAATTGTTGTTTTTTTCTTGGCAAATTTTTTTAAGAATACTAACAGCCACCGGGCCACCATTTGTAAGACGTTAACGTCGGACTGTGAAGCACAAATTCCTGAGTCGCTGGATCGTAAGTCGCCGTCGTTTCCAGACCCCTGATAAAAGTTCCGTGTCCCATTTCGGTCTGAAATTTCAAACAAACTCGTCAAAAATCTGCAAAGATGTATGAAATCATTGGTTGTTTTTTTTTCTCTATAGTGTACCTGGGCGTAAGTGCCGATAATTTGACACATCCATGCTCTGGCTACCCAAGTACCTTGTTGCTCGACGGTGCCTTGACCCATCAACGCTGGTATGAACATCACATAGTGAAGATTCAAAGGATTTCCGTCTTTGAGTATGGCCGAACCCAACATGCCACCCAATATCTCTCTGACGGAATAAATTTTACATATACACATTTTCTAAATATACTTTGATTTTTTATTTATTCATTCATTAATAATTCACTAAGAATTGATGAATTTTATTAACACGAATTGATGTAATATAATAATAATAATAATAATAATAATAGTAATAATAATGATAATAACAATAATAATAATAATAATTATTATTATTAATTAATAATAATAATAATTATTATTATTATCATTATTATTATTATTAATTAATAATAATTATTATTATTATTATTATCATTATTATTATTATTATTATTATTATTATTATTATTGTTATTATTATAATAATAATTATTATAATAATGAAAATAAAAATAAAAATAATAATAATAATAATAATACATTATATGTATTTATAATTGACCCAATATTGAATATATTATTCGATTAATTATTATGATTTTTTTCAATAACGTTATGTATTGCAATTATTTTACGTACTGATAACCGACCATATCCACTTTTCCTTCATCCTGAAGATCGCGCAGCTTGCCGAGCAGCTTGCAACCTCTCTTAATCGCATCTTCGTAAACTTCTTTGTGACTTTTGTACGACGCTGGTATCGCATCCTGCAAATCCGGATCGCTTAGGAAATCATTTTCTAAAATAAAAAAATAAAAAATCAATCGTTTTGGGTTTCTCTTTTTTAAGATTCGCATGTTAGTTCAAAGAATTATGTATTTTGTTCCAGCGAGGCAAACATTTGTATCTCCGGCGTTACAGCCAATTATCGCTGATGAATTTTTTGGGGGGAGAAGATCTTTTGGACCTATAAAAGAGTGGTGGACCGCAATTAATTTTCGGAATGTAGATCGGACACATTTTTACATTTACGTTTTTTATTTGAAACGTTTTTAATTGAGAAATAAGAAATCTGCATTTTTACGTCCACGTGTAGATAGCTGAATAGCTTGGTTAGCTGAATAAAATGTTGAGAAATCGAAAACTCATCGTAACTGAGTCTCTGATGGAAACGTTTTTTATCAATTAATTTTTCGTTATTTTTTTTAATTTCAATTAAACAAAATAGTGACACGATAATTTCTCATATTACGCGATTGGAATTGAGTTGGTTTTTAAATTAATGGCTAGCAGCACAGCTGACAGCGGAAACAAGTGGACTAGCTCGGGAATTAGTATACAATGGCCTTGTTTACTCGGCGCAAAATCTTATCTCATTACAGGTCGTCGATACTCATCCATTATGGATTGTGCATATCAATATAGGCTCATGCACGTCCATAAAGATGTTCGAAAAGTCAAATGCTATCTCAATCCATCTGTTTCGTTCCTCGACTCACGGTATCGCGAACAATCAATCAGTCAATCGCTTTGAGCAAAGGTCAATGAAAATAATTAATCCGTAATTAATAAAGTTACATTGATATTAATTTAGTATCGAATAGTATTAAAGTTAATTGAGTGATTCGATTGGTCGAACGAGTTAATACAATCAATCTGATTATCAAGAGAAATTGTATTAAGAATGAATATTGAGATAAAATTCAGTTTTTATTATTCGAAGATATAAATTTTTAAAATCGATAAAAAAAGCAACCAAAATGCATTTAAGATAAATTTCATCGAATTCTAATAATTCAATTTTTTTTAAATCCTTCTTACTCCTCGAATAATTAATGTAACAGTTTTTCCCCCAAATATTTTCGTTTTATATGAAATTATTATTTTTCGATACGAGAAATATGATAAAGTAAAAATATTCTTGTTTCATGGAAAATGTATGAACTCTTTGTAACCTCTGCGATGAGTTGCAACAATAGACCAGTTGCATTCCTACAATTAGTCATTGCAATCAGTCATTCCCGCTCGAAGCCCCCGCTTCGCATTCCATATCTTCGACCGAAGCCGCTGATTGTGATTTTCGCCGTGAAATTCGCGAGCGCTGCGATCGATCAGGCTTACGGTGAATTCAACAAGTCAGGTGTTGAAGGGGTCAAAGAGATCGTCCTTGCCCCGTATAGTCCAAGATTTTCCATCGACCTTGTAGTAATCTACTTTATATCAATTATTTCGAGGTGTTACGATGATACTCGGTCGGTAACAAAATCTGTAAAGCATTGTTCTCGGCAACGATCAATTTCTCAGATAAGAAATGAGAACGATTGACTGAGTATTAAAATTTTGCAGTCAATCGTTCTTATTTTTTATCCAAAAAGATCGAGCGTTGCCGAAAAAAATGGCTTCCAGTTTTTGTTACCGACCGAGCAGTATCAAATCGCCTCGAGATATACACAGGACTGCCGCTATGCGACAATTATTGAAACTATCGGTTTCACTCACTCGCACGACCTCCCACGACTGTAGTAATCAGCCCTGAACAGATAAACGGAATCATACAACTCACTGGCCTTTTATCTACGTTGAACCAATTTTCGCGTTTTTTTTTTTTCAATCTTTCATTGATTTATTATTCTTTGTCACGTCGAATATGTATATTTTTATCAATGAAATTGGAAACCGAGAAGTCACCGATGGAACATGATTATGAATTTTTTGAATGCTTTATTTGTTATTGCTGATAATTTACGATGGTAATCAATGAAGCGGAAATAAATGGAAAATATGTTACAAGTTATCGAGGGCTTTATACTGGTTCAAATATAATTTTTGGTTTCCGGTATCATTTTGCCGACATTTTGGAATTTATATCAGTCGACTTCGAACAACGAGACAGTATATGGATATGAAAAGCTAGAGTAATTAGCGCTAGTATGACGCGCACGGTTTTTTGTAACGATGTGAAAAAAAAATGTCAATAAAAAACAATATCGGAAATCGTGTCGCAAAGCCAAAGAGCAGATTAAGTCGCCGTCATTGTCGATGCCGATAATGAGAATACCGAGAATTACGATCTCATCAATTCTAATCAGATCCATCGACACAAGCATGAAAATGAATTAACAAATAAAGTAAAAGCTTGAAAACAATTAAATCCGCCATTAACGTTTCTTTGTTTTTTAATCTTTAAGAAAAATACAATTATAGAAACCAAGCTGCAAGGTAGAACTTGCAAATAGCTGCCTGCGAATTTGAGGTCACGTACGAACTTCTGTGTGAAGAAATATGTGATTAACTATTTTTATCAACTCTCGCTTCCTGGATAAGACTTGCTTACATTACGATATTTAAAATAAATAAGCTGACTAAATTGATTAATGGCTAGCAGCACAGCTGACAGCGGAAACAAGTGGACTAGCTCGGGAATTAGTATACAATTGCCTTGTTCACTCGGCGCAAAATCTTATCTCATTACAGGTCGTCGATACTCATCCATTATGGATTGTGCAAATTGATTTAGAAAAATAGATTTTTCAAAAATGTCAGTCGTAAAAAAACCCGATTTCTCTGACTGACAAATTTTATACACGGTACGATAAAACGATGTTTTACATCCGAAACGAGTTCGGGTTCAATCGGTCAAAGCTGACGTAAGCTAGAACGAAATGTACAAATTCAAAAATATAAAATCTGAACTTCTTTATGGATTCAACCGAAACTTAATACCAAACATTCTCGAGCATTGTACTTATGGAGAATTATTTGGATCGATAAAACAAAAATTTGCATACGCTAAAGCGGTAACCGACGTTTTTTGGAAGTTCAAAAACGCTGTCAAATCCGATCGAATCCGTCAATTATTGCAAAAATTAACACATAAAGTAGATATTACAGGGCTGCAAACGTGTGCAAAATTTGAGTGATGCAGTTTAAAACGTTCTCGAGTTATAGACGTTTGAATTTTGGAGTATCGTCACACACACACACGCATACAAACACACACAAACCTTCATACATTTTGTGCAAAAGTAATTTCTGAATATTTCAAGACTTTTTTAACGTGTTGACATAAAAATCGCAATAAATAAAATATTTTACACCTTCCCACAGCTTCCTCTACGATGAAATTTTTTGAAAATTCTCACCTCTCTCACGACGAGCGATGGTTTTTTTTGGACCGCCATCTAGTAAATTGGTCAATTCGATGGGATCGAAAGTACATTTTTCTCGTTCCCGTAACAAATCCTTGTTTATCGTTGACATCTTATTAATCACTGTACGAAGCTCGACTAAGTTCTATAATGTTGCAGACGATGGATATCTTGGCATCCGGTTTTATCTGCGTCTTCTTCCTCTTTTTTCTCTCCTTTTTCTTCTTCTCCGGTATTTTTCCTTTTATTGTTGACGTTTAAGAAGAGATCACCAACTCCAGCTGCTTTTATTATCTGTGTTTGACACGAACGTGTTTGTCACAAACACTTTCACTTTCAACTCTCTCCGTTGGTTCGCCGAATTGCGAAACTCGACGGCGTCCGAGCTTCGACTGTCCACGTCAGAAACGACGTTCTCGCAGTTTTTCTCTTATTTTTATCGCAATCACTTTGCAGACGCTAGGGCCATCTTCGGGCGTCCTCGTGCAACTGTCGCGACAACGCAATGTTAGATGAATTCGATTTGATTGATAGAAATAAATAATTGAATGATTCTGAGGGTCGTGTGTCCGTCGCGTTGGGGTTGAACGGTTTGGGCGTTTGAAAAATGTGCGGAAGGGCGCGCAATCATTCCTGGAACGATTTAAAATTTCGACTTTTCAGGGACGAACCCGTCGATCATGATTCCCGGGTCGTCTTGTAAAATTATAAAAATCCTTTTTCAAAGCGTTTGCAACACCGTTGGCGACTCATTCTTCGAAAATACGACGATTATTAATCATTTTAAGAAAATTCTAACCTCAAATTACGTCAAATTGATTTTTATAATAAATATTTTGACACGAAAAATTGGTCAATCTCTCGACCGGATCACAAATGCGATGTGTTACGAGGTTGAGCCGAACATTCCCGAACCATTCGAACGACGTTCGGCCAGTCGACGGACAATTGGTCAAAAGAACGTCCTACATTTTTTGTTTTTACGATAATATCGCGATTCGCACTTGTGCGTTATTTATTTTTGAAAAATATAGATTTTTCTCGTTTCAGGATCGATGATTGATGCTAAGGCGTTATTGTATTTAATTTCTCTCTTGACGGAGCGAGAAAGGCGGATGTGACGGTTTGGCCATCTTGTTCTTCTTTACCCCGAAGGACTCGGAGGCTCCGTCATGAGGTACGCGTTTCTCCGTAAAACTCGTGAATTATAAGACAAATACGCGTCTCAGCTCGAAACAAATATAATACACAGATAAATGCAATATTCTTGATCGATTATTGATTAGATTTCTTACGATAAATTGTTTATTGTTCAAAAGTGTGTTGGACTTTGATGATGTTGACGAGTAGCCACATGGCATCGATTCGTAAAAAAACGCCGAATAAGTTGATAAATAATCGCAATATCGGTTTAGCATTGTTTTTCGTATCTTGATGTTGCATTTTTTCGTTACTTTTCGAGCTTGCGATGGAGATTATGGATGGTGATGAATTAACGATGGACATAACCTTACTTCTTTCTTTTGGTTTTCAGTTCTTTGAAGTTACAGAAGAGGCTAGCCGCCTCGGTAATGCGATGCGGAAAAAAAAAGGTCTGGCTTGATCCCAACGAAATCAACGAGATTGCCAACACCAATTCTCGTGAGTTTATGTTTTATTATCCAAAATAATTACTTATCGTTAAATTTTCATCAATGTGTTTCGCTATCGACAATTCGTCCACCGCGCTTAATCTTGCACCAAATTTCCATGAGTACGACAGTTCGATTTGAGAGAATATCTTTTGATTGTCGACCGCGAATTTTCATTTATAATTCAATTGAACTTAAAATGTGATTAAAATATCGAAAATATTCAATTGATCATGAATCGTTGTTCTCGGCTTGCATGTGGATTTTGAAACTTGTACGATCAGAGTTTTGCTGAATTTTTGGTTGATCAATTTAAATGCGCTCCATGTGTTACAATTTCAATTTTCCAATCTCAAGATTCACGTGGATTGCTCGATGTTTCCTCGAGTCTAAAATTTGTTTGCATTTCCACAAAAAATATTATATTGCAATCATATACAGAATGTCAGCCTTTTTTTGCTTTGTTTCTTCGATCTTTCAATTTAATTTCTCACCAGATTATTAATTTTTTATTTTTATTTGGATTATTTTTTTTAAATCATGCAATGATTCATTCGGGATTTAAATTTTGCCTGTTAAAATAATTTCTTGCTTATGCGCAATATGGAATGACAAAGATATTGGTTCTCTTTACAGGCCAGAATATCCGCAAATTGATCAAAGATGGTTTGATCATCAAGAAACCCGTGGCGGTGCATTCGAGAGCTCGCGTTCGCAAGAACACCGAGGCCAGGCGCAAGGGTCGTCACTGTGGTTTCGGTAAAAGAAAAGGTACGGCTAATGCTCGTACTCCTCAAAAGGTAATCATCGTTTCAATAATTTATTAATTGTGAAAAATAATTAATCATTATTATTATTTATATTTATTGATATAAATATTTTTCCATCCTAAAAAAAAAATCATCAATAAGTCGCCTATCATAACGATAATAATAACGAAAACAGTGATGATAATAAAAATATTTTTCAATTAATCATTCGATCGATTATCAACCGAACAAATTAAATCGCAGGAGCTGTGGATCCAACGCATGAGAGTTCTTCGTCGTCTTTTGAAAAAATATCGTGAGACGAAAAAAATCGACAGACATCTTTACCACGCGCTTTACATGAAAGCGAAGGGTAACGTGTTCAAGAACAAGCGAGTTTTGATGGAATTCATTCACAAGAAAAAAGCCGAGAAAGCCAGGGCGGAAATGCTTTCCGATCAGGCCGAGGCGCGTCGTACGAAGACCCGCGAGGCTCGCAAACGCAGAGCCGGACGTATCGCTGCCAAGAAACAAGAACTCTTGCAATCTTATCAACGCGAAGACGAGGCCGCGGCGGCCCAGAAGAAGTAAAAATTACGAGAAAAAAATCAATTTATTGTATAAATAAATTACAAAAAAAAAAAATC
Organism: Sussaba pulchella; assembly: GCA_963971145.1. NCBI lineage: Eukaryota > Metazoa > Arthropoda > Insecta > Hymenoptera > Ichneumonidae > Sussaba > Sussaba pulchella. Next base: position 9,112,119 of record OZ020168.1, read on the forward strand.
ACAAAACAAAACTTGTTTATTTATTTATTTTTCACGAATGCTGAACCTGATTCCTCGAAAAACAAAAATTCTGGTATCGATGAACCATATGTATTTTTTCTATAGGGTGAATACTTCGTTTTTGGTTCTTGTCGTATTAGCAATTCATTATTATTATATTTTAGAGACCTCGGAATGATTATTAGGATAAAAGTTTTTTTTTTTTTTTTTTTTTAATCGATAAATTATTTCAATTGGAAAATTGTTGAAGACTCGATGTTTGTTAAAACCATAACTATTTTGCAATGAGATGAACAAGCGTGTTGGAGTTTAATTGTCTATTAATAGACGTTGAATCAGAATCGAATGCAATGCAATCCAGAATTGCATTAGAAAGCGAAATCTGTGCATCGTTCTTCGGGAAAATACGTGTTTGTAAGTGAATGATGCTTAATTAATAAATTTTTAAAAATCTTCCATACAAATAAAATCGAAATATAGAAATATATAAATAATACGTGAGAAAACGCAACTTTAATAATTATATTTGAGAATTGTCGATGGGTCGTCCACTGGTACACCTCCAGAGTGCACTGGTGCAGTTGATGCAACTGAACGAAAAAAAAAAAAAATGGCAACCTGCAGAAGACATATGTCGGGAATTTGAGTGATCGAAGAAATATTTATCGTTTGAGATTACACAAAATCGGATTACGATATCGATTAAAAAATTTAGGTACGACTATCGTTTGTTAATCCTCACAAATTGTTGTCTCAAAAATCGTCCGTCATCGATGATTCTGGGAAAAATTCCCCGATAAGATTGCATTTTAGGTTAGAATGCCGTCTAATAAAAGCTCGTCGCACCTGAACTAATATTTCTAACCATTTGAACGTTTGTACTTCGAAAATTAACGAAAATATCATTTGAGAATGTTTTCCACTTTCCATTTTGATAAGAATTTCGTAATTTTTCAACGAAAAAATTGTAAATAGACAGACATAACCTGAAAAAAAAAAAAAAATGAAATTATTTTGTCTGAATTCTTAAAGATTGTATTACTTTCCCTAGTGCGACTCTATTTATGTCCGACGTCTGAACTTTGATACAGTGGCGATGGAAGTGAAGGTATATAGTAACGCTACCCGTAACAGCTCGTACAAATTTTTTCGGCTGTACTCGCCTTTGTTTATTTTTGCCGCATTTGACGATTCTTTCAAAATTTTTGATTCTTCAGTGCTACCATGCTTGGCTTTGACAAAGATTGTGACCTCTACTTATTTTCTTTTAGACTGAAAACCTGTAGCTACACAATTAAATTCTAATGACCTTTTATTTGTCGTTTGTTATAAAAAAAATTTCCTATAATCCATTAATTTGTAATATATCTATTATCGATTCAGAATACATTCATTTATTTTATTAATCAGTATTATTTTCATTACTTTTTATTGTGTATTAATTGGCTCAATTTTCGGTCTATTATTTTATTTTTTAATTTTATTTAATATTTAATAAATTTTTCCAATGTTTGCTAATTGTGAGTTTTTTTACAATTGCACGAAATTTTTGTTGTGGCATTAGATACAGTCGCCTTGCATCAAAATTAATTTCAACATTTTCCAATTTTTTTCTCAACGACGAGAAAATCTGGGATCTGTCTAACTACCTTTTTAACGAGTGGGTATCGTACTGCATCCTGTGAATCATTTTTTGTGCCTCACACCAGCTCGGAATATCGATCAAATTTATCGGAAAATGTGGTTACAGCTGGGCTGGGATGCCAAGCCGGACGAAAAGCCGGAGTTGACTCGCGCGCAAGCCAGACACGAGCGTAGAAAACGTTTGAGGGGCGCTCGAAGAATCGCCGACGGAGATTACGGTATCGAATTGAAAATAACCAGAGTCGAGATAAATAGACCGCCGGATTACGAAAGTCCTGATCGCACCGACGAGCCCAAGAGAATCAGCAAGTCCAAGGCGCGCAAGTTGCGGAAAAAAAAGAAAATTGAGTACGAAGAGAAATCAAATTCGATCAATAACGTCGATAATACGGACAGGGGTAGTCCGACTGCAAAAATTCCTGAATGCCGCGAAAAAATTCTCGTCGAAGAGGTTTCAAACGAAGAAACAAAGCCGAAGACCGACAAAGACTCCGATGAGAGTAAAAACGACGTGATTGAATCTAAATTCGCGACAAAAAAATTCGAATCGACAAAAATAATCGCAAGCGAAAATGAATTGTTCGAAAACGAGAAAAATTTGCAAATAAGCGAATCGTTAAGACCAATCGCAACATCTTCCAGCGAAATAATTTCATCGAAAACTTCGATAATCTCGGAAGACACGAGAGATAAATCAAATTTCATAATAACAAAAAATGTTCGAGAAACAAACGCGATTTGCGTGAAAACATTGAAATCCGTTCGAATCGAAGAATCATCGGATAAAAAACAAATTACGAATATACCATCGAGCGAGGAACGTAGAAAAGACTCCCCGAACGATGAAAAATCTTCTCCGTCGAAATTAACGACAGAAATTCCAACGGAATCATCGAAATTATTCAAAACGAGCGATAAAACGTCGACGAACGTGAAGATGGAAAAAACTCGCGAACAAATAAAAATGGAACGGGAAGCGAAAAAAATTGCGAAAGCTTCGGCGAAAGCGAAAGTTAAAACGTCGAAGCCCGAAATTGTCGAGAAATTCGTGGAATCGACGTCCAAACCGGTGGAAATTGTTGCGAAAAAATCCGTCCAGGAATCGACGAAACGCGACGAGGTGGACGGCGAGATATTGTCGATGACGAGCGAATTGACGATTTCCGGATCGAAGAAAAAATTGGAAATCGTTACTTCGGCGATTGTCGCGGATTCCAAGAGCAAAGCGGAATTGCGAGCGGAAAGAAGAGCGAAACAGGAAGCTCAAAGAGCGGTCAAACAAAACGCGGTAGTCGAAAAAAACAAATCAAAACCAACGAAAACAATCCCGGAAATTGCAAAAATTCCTACGACAACGCCGAAATCCGACGATCCAACGAAAAAAATTCTGAAACGTTCCGTGGTCAATGAAAATGCCCACGAAGTCAATTTGTTCAAACATCTTTATCACGAGCGCGAACAGTCTTTGATAAAAGTTCCTACCGTAAATTCTACGATACATCCGGCTATCGTGAGACTCGGAGTTCAATACGCGAACAAAGTTATCGTCGGTAGTAACGCGAGATGCGTTGCTCTTCTCGCGGCTGTTAAACAGCTGATCGAAGACTTCGAGAGACCTTCGCAAGCGGATTTTACGAGAGGACTCGAATCTAGTTTGCAAAAATCATCGGCTTATCTTCATCATTGCCGACCATTGGCGGTGTCGATGCAAAACGCTCTGAGACATCTCAAATGGCAAATGACGCAATTGCCGGCGACGAGTTCGGACGAAGAGGTACTTTTTTTTTTTTTTTTTTTTTTTTTTTTTTTTTTTTTTTTTTTTTTTTTTAAATTTATATAATATATATTGCAATATTGTGATACAGGATAATGCGGTTATTGAATTAATTTGGAATATACCACAATGTGGGGTATTGTGTGTATTGAAGATTGACGAATAATATTATGTGGATTAAAAAAAGGAATGATAATGAATGGCTCTGACAATAGATGAACAATATATGGTGTAAACATTATAGATATTAAATATTGATGAATATTGATGATAATATACACAAATTTATGATTTTTTGTACTAATATTAGAACAACAACAAAATTATTTATTTCCAGGCAATGGCAAAGTTGGGTCATCTGTATTATATAATACAGAGAAATATAATTTGGATAAAGATTGTATCATATCTATGACAATACACAAATTCAATATATATAAAACATGGACAAATCATATAATGTTGATAAATCAGAAATTTGTATTACTAATCGTTAGAGAATATAAAAAAAATAATTATTTTCTATCACTAATCGTTAGATAATATAAAAAAATGTATTTATTTCCAGGCAAAGACAAAATTGGGCTGCGCCATAGACACTTACATTCAGGAACAAATACAACTTGCCGACAAAGCCATATCCATATCTATTCAGACGAAAATAACGAATGGCGACGTCATACTGACATACGGATAGTAAGTAACCTCTTTCTTCTTTTAATTCGTTTAAAGTTGATTAACTTTTTCATTTTAATTATATTTATAATTTCCTTGCAATGGAATATGCATTTTTCATACATGTGATATACATAAAAATGTTGAAAGTAACTTATGTGATACATATTATTTTTTTTCCTTTTTTTCTCACAGCTCTTCTTTGATAAATAAAATCCTCTGCGACGCTCACGACGTGGGTGAGCGTCAGTTCAGGGTAGTCGTGGTGGACGGACGACCGTGGCTCGAGGGCAGAGAACAACTCAGACGACTCGCCAAGCACGGGCTTGAATGTTCATACGTGCTGATCAATGCTCTTAGCTTTATCATGCCCGAGGTAATCCAATCCAACAGTTTTATTTAAACAATAATATTGTAGAAATGATCAATTCATAATAAATTAATAACAAGAATAATCGATAATTTCATCGTTAATTTTATCATAAGAGAAAATTTATTTATATCGTACAATATAATTGACAAATTAATAACTTATTTATTCAATAATTTTGAGAAAATAATATAATTATAGAAGTCATAGATCAATAATAAATTAACAACAGGAATGATCAATGATTGAATCATGAATTTTTTCATAGGAAAAAGAATTGATTTATTGTATAAAATATATGGTAAGAAATAAAATTTATTTGTTTATCAATCGTCCATTTGGGTTTATTGGCAGGTAAGCAAAGTTTTTCTCGGGGCTCACGCTATACTGGCCAACGGCGCGGTTATGTCCAGAGTCGGAACTGCCCAGGTTGCCCTCATGGCGAAAGCCTTCAACGTTCCTGTATTAGTCGCTTGCGAAACGCACAAAACTTGCGAACGCGTTCAAACGGATTCCATCGTATACAATGAGATCGGTCAGTAGCAAAATCACATTTGTAACATTTTTTAATAATAAACAAAATAATGTTCTTTCGTTTCTCATTAATTTTGGGTGAATTCAATTGTATATTATTATATAAATAATAATTGGAATAATTAGAACAAAAAGAATAATAATGATAATAATAATAATAATAATAATAATAATAATAATTATTATTATTATTATTATTATTATTATTATTATTATTATTATTATTATTATTATTATTATTATTATTATTATTATTATTATTATTATTATTATAATAATAATAATAATTATTATTATTATTATTATTATTATTAATATTGATATAATAATAATAATAATAATGATGATGATAATCTTTTAAGTAATTTAATACTTCAAATATGGATATAAATATATTTCAATTATTTTTCCATTTCTATCGATTTTTCTCGTATATTTAATAATAATCTCAGAAAAATCACAATAAAAATAAAATCAGAACAAACAAATTGACGAATAAAATATAAAATAACACAAATGATAACAATAACAATAATAATAATCATAATAATAATAAAATAAATTAAAATACCGACATTCCAACAGAAATTATGACAAAATTGTTTCGCAACAGCCGACACATTTTTTTTATACATGTATATTATTTTCATTCCACAGCCAACGCCGACGAATTGACGAAAAATTTGATGGGCGGTTCGAAAAAAACGTCTCTGATAAATTGGCGAGGAAAAAAATCGTTGAATCTGTTGAATTTGACGTACGACGTGACACCGGCGGATCTCGTAACGGCGGTCGTGACCGAATTGGCAATACTGCCGTGTACCAGCGTTCCTGTAATTTTGCGCATCAAACCGTCGGAAATTTGAACGTCGATTATCGAATCATCGTAATCAGCAGCGTCGCAAAAATTTACCGTGCTCGTAACGGTATTGCAACGCGAAAATCTCGAATAACGATTGATCGAGCCAGCTTGGAATTAAACAACGATCGTTCTGTATCGTCGTTGTAAATTGTTTTCAGTACTTTTGAATAAACGAGTTTACAAATCCACTGATAAATAATAATAATAAATTAATCGAATTTTTAATCGACAGCCGCTTCCCAAACATACATCGTATGAAATTTTTATGTTTATTTATTTATTTATTTATTTTTTCAAATTAAAAAAATATATAAATATATTAATGTAGCAATATTTATTAACATATCTTGCGGTTCGATATATTATCGTGTTTATAAACAATCCAATAATATTTTCTTTTTCAAGCAATCAATTCACTTTTCATTGCTCCCAATTTTTAACAAAATACAACGAATTCATATTGAAGAAAAAAAAGCTACATCAAATTCTAAAATTAAACAAAACAATAACTCCATGATATTAAAAATTGTCCATTATTTAAAAAAAAATCTAAATTCCAACCAACCTAACGCACAAACTTCAAATCAAAATTCAGCGTCCGATAATAAAAAAAAAATAAGATACAATTTCGATATCAAAACAAAATCACGAAAATTGCAACTATTTAAAATAAAAAAAAAAACACTTTCCTAAAACCTAAAACAAAACAAACCAATTATTCTCAAAAACTGCGATATCCCCCACCCAGCGACCATCGTCATATACGTCAAACCTATCCACTGCAGCTGATGCAGTTTGCACTAAAAAAAAAAAACACGTACATACACACAGCATTGGAATCAATTCCACCAACACACACTCACACGAGCCATCACACACACACACATAAATACATATAAATATACCCACAAGCTGTTCATACGACAGCCCACCAACGTTCCATCCCCTCCCCTCGGCGATATCCTCGTTCGCCTTCGCGCTCGCCGAGAATCAGCTGATGACGTAACAGACGACTAGCGCGCTCTCGTCCGTCAACACACGATCGCGAACGCACACACGTACGAGCCCAAGTGCGCCGAAGAACCTCGCCAGGGGCGAAAAGTGGGGTTAATACGCGTAAAGCGCGAGCAAGATTCGGACGAGCCCGCGCGAGCGTTAGTATGTGTGCACGTGTTTGCGTATTTGTGATTTGTACGTGAACTCGTGCGTCGTGGCTCGTTTCGTCGACGGTGGGAGAAACGCCGAAGTATGGCGTAGACTGGATTTTTCGTGTCGCTCCTCGCTCCAAAGCTTCGTTCTGTAATCAGCAATCGTTCGTTAACGTTCCCGAACGTGGAGCATTTCACGGGTCTCGTCGAGGCGCAGAAAATACTCGAAAGAAATCCACCCTCGAACGAAGTTTCAATCGCTTTCGCGAATTGATATTTAAAAATAAAAAAAAATTTTAAAAATTGGGAAGAAAAAAAAAAACAATTTATTATTTAACAAAACTGTTATCATTTGCGGAGTCCGCGCGCGGCTCGGCGGGGAGGCGAAACGGTTGCGATCTTCGCGATACGCCGGAGCGAGAGATTACAAACCCGTCGACCGCGGAACGACCGGACAACGTGACGAACGTGACATTTTTTTTTCCTTTCTTTTTCATTATATATATATATATACATATGTATACGTGCGTGTATATGCATATCTATGTGTGTACGCGTAGATAGATATATGTGTATGTTCGGTCTTTAGGACGAAGAGGTTGTGCACCGCGATTTTGGGCCCCGAAGGAGATAAGCAAAAACGAGGATTGGTTGCAACGTTAATTATTATCGTTGGAAATTGCGCGTGTGTGAGGATTTGCGAAGATAAAGAAGAAGAAAAAATTAATTGCCGGGAAAGATGAGCGTCGACGCGTACGGGCCGAGCAGCCAAACCCTGACGTTCCTCGACACCGAGGAAGCCGATCTCATCGGCGCGGATACCCAAGGAAGCGAATTCGATTTCACGGATTTTACATTACCGTCGCCGAGTCAGACTCAAGCATCGCAACACGATGCCGCACAGAGCCAACAGAGTCAAAACTTGCAAGTATGTTGTGTTTTTTTTTTTTTTTTTGCAGGTTTTTTCGAAATGTCGGAAGGTTATTGGGGTTGAAGGGGTTTGGGGTTGGGGATGTTTGATGGGGGAGTGAGAATTGGGGGGAGGGGGGGTTTTTTGGGCGGAATTTGGGGATTGGGGAGACCTCGTGGGCCCATGCGGTAAGAACATAACCTCACTTTTCGAGATGACCCGGATATTGCGTGGAGGTTGATCGCTATGGGGTGGAAACGGATTTTGTAACGGATTCTATGATGTTTTGGCGAGGCTTAGGTTGATTGCTTGTATGGCCAGGATGTTTTTTGTTTTTTTTTAATTGTGAAATTGATTGGGAAACGCGATGTGAGTGAAATGAGATTTTTTTTTTTGTTTTGACCTTGAGACTGGGGGAAGACGTTGGGTTAGGGTAGGGTTGATGGGTTTGCACATGCTAGAGGAATGTTTTTGGAGTCGGTTTTGTCTGGGATATGGAGTTTGTTAGGTTTTGGTTACGAGCAATTCATGATTTTTCGGGGCAGGCTCGTATCGCTGCGGCAGAAGGTTAGGGAATGAAACGGAGTAAATGGGAGTATTCGCTGGTTACATTGCGGGTCTTGTTTTTACGGTGAGGTCATCTGAGATTTGTCTTTGAAGCTTTGTACGATGGAGGCGGCAGGTTGGGGATGGAAACGGAGTAAATTGAAAAAAGTTTGACGGTTACATTGCGAGCGTTCTTTTTCGGTGTCAAGGTCATTTGAAATTGTTTGTTTCCGATTTTGGGGGGGAATCGTTGATTTGATCGGTTACTTTTCTTTTCGAGCTTTTTCCATATTTGTGGTTTAATATTTTTGGATTAGCAATTTGCGGGAATAGAAACAAGGAAAGCGATAATTTTTTCTCTAATGCTGCAAGTACGGGCTATAGAATGTTTATGTAGCAAGATTGAATAATTTGAAACCTGATACAAGTCTTGCCACGGATCGAAAGCGAAGGAGTAATTTAGAAATCAAAAGACGATTCGTTAACGCATGGAGCTGTCAAATTGTGCGACAAACATTGTTCTGTTGTTGCTGCGACAAAAGTTTGATTTTTTTTTTTTTTTACACATTACGAAACAAGCAACGTAAAGTATCTTCATGTAAATTCGGCTTTCGATATTCTTCGATAAATGAATTCAAACCTTCCTCACCCACATGAGCTAGTAAAACGATAATTAATTTGACGAAAAAGAAGAACATTCACATATACAGAATATTTATGTACCAACCTGCCAAAAATAACGAGACTAATTAATATTTAGTAGTTATAATTAATTACAAATATTGGTGGTTATAAAAAAAATGGTTTATCAATAATTCGATCACTGACATTTTTTTCCAAATGGGATAAGCAAAAAAAAAATTACTAATACCATTAAATTATTCAATTACATACTAAATATAATACCCCAAAAATGGACGATTCATGCGACTTCATTGAGAATTAATTGAAAAAACAGCAGGAAACAATTATCGTAAGCTCGGTTACACCTTTTGCCACAACCTGTTTTCTTTTCCCTTTTTTCTTAGCATTTAAAACCGGGTTTTATTAATAACATGATATCGATATTATCGATTATCCACAAGAGCTTCAGCAACGAAGATTTTTTCATCCGTGTAAATATTTTCAAAGACTCCACTGAATTTTCTTACATGCTTCCGTAGCCAATTTCCGCAGAATTTTCGCAGCAATGCGTGCTCCGATAATTCTCGTATTCCTATCTTATTTACCTCGCGACTATCGCAGATACATCTCCCACGCGTTGATCAAACACAATCCGCTGTTCGTCATTTCGATTAATTCCCAATAATTCTTTTTTTTTTTCCCCCCCTTCTTTTTTTAGGTCAACGGAACGAATGGGAGCACCGCCTTGGACCTGAAGATTTCGGGCGTGGGCCAAACCTTCGCTGAATTGCAATTCGAGGAGGAGGAAGAGGAGGCTTATTATCATCGCGATTTGCCCGAACACGCGTGTAAATATTGCGGCATACACGAGGCATCCTGCGTCGTTATGTGCAACGTATGCAGAAAATGGTTTTGCAACGGACGTGGCAATACATCCGGATCGCACATAATCAATCATTTGGTACGAGCCAAACACAAGGAGGTCACGCTTCACAGGTCAGTTTATATTTCACCGATTATCATTTAATCGAATCAATTTATTGATCGATAAAGTAATTATTTTTTTATTAATGCCGATTATTTGGTATTAATTAATTTCATATATTTTTATTATTATTAATATACAAATGGATAGTAATAATGATAAATGCTAACTTATTAATTATAATTATTACAATATTCATTAATTAATAATAATATTAATAATAATAATAAATGATAATTTATTAATTATGATTATTACAATATTCATTAATTAATAATAATAATAATGATAAATTATAACTTGTTAATTATGATTATTACAATATTGATTAATAATAATAATAATAATAATAATAATAATAATAATAATAATAATAATAATACATGATAACTCATTAATTATGGTTATTACAATATTAATTAATTAATAATAATAATAATAATAGTAATAATAATAAATGATAACTTATTAATTATGGTTATTACAATATTCATTAATTAATAATAATAATAATGATAAATTATAACTTGTTAGTTATGATTATTACAATATTGATTAATAATAATAATAATAATAATAATACATGATAACTCATTAATTATGATTATTACAATATTAATTGATTAATAATAATAATAATAGTAATAATAATAAATGATTACTTATTAATTATAATCATTATAATATTTATTAATTAATTGATACTATAAATAATAATAACGAAACTATTGATATTAAATTCAATTTGATATTTTTGGTTGATTGATTAATTAAATGTGTCTTATACGTGCATTCGTAATATATGGGACATAATTTGATTAAATTTGTTCACATGTTTAATCCCGCCGCAGAGACGGACCTCTGGGCGAAACCGTGTTGGAATGTTATTCCTGCGCCGTGAGAAATGTCTTCGTTCTTGGTTTCATACCCGCAAAAGCCGATTCCGTTGTCGTGTTGCTGTGTCGTCAACCCTGTGCCGCACAGAGCTCTCTCAAAGACATGAATTGGTGAGTAACGAAGTTATGAAGGCATTGTTACGATTTTCACGATTTTAAAAAAATCGAATTTATTCATTTATTCATTTTAGCAATTATTTCTTTGCAAGCCCTTAAGTCCCAGTAGCTCAAAATGTTTCTATTACAATAACCCTTGGAATCTCAATAGTTATGAAGACATTGTTCAAGAAATTGAACTTTTTGTTTCCGACTATGGAAGAAAAATATGACCTTGAATCTATAAAAAAAATATCAAGGAAACGATAATTGATTTGAATAGAACCAAAGTTGATGAGTTTACAATAATAATACTAAACAACAATAACGAAATTATATATTATATATTATGTTTAATTCTATTTGCTAATTAACTTTTCTCGTATAAAAAAATTTTGCTGCAAAAAAATGAGCTGAGTTGATAAAAAAAATCCATAATAATACTAATAATTAGGAAATTATTGCCCGATTAAGAAAAAAATTATTTTTCTCTTATTATTTACCTCGAAAACAATAATAATAACAATAATAATTCCGTTGAAAAATCAGGGATCAGGAACAATGGAAGCCTCTGATAGAAGATCGCAGTTTTCTCGCTTGGTTGGTGAAAATTCCATCGGAGCAGGAACAACTTCGAGCTCGTCAAATATCCGCGCAACAGATAAACAAACTCGAAGAATTATGGCGCGACAACGTTGACGCGACTTTTCAAGATCTCGAAAAACCCGGCGTCGACGAGGAACCCCAACAAGTATTGTTGCGTTACGAGGACGGTTATCAGTATCAAAATATATTCGGTCCTCTCGTTAAACTCGAAGCCGATTACGACAAACGTTTGAAAGCCTCGCAAACCCAAGAAAATATCGAAGTACGTTGGGACGTTGGTCTTAACAAAAAAACCATCGCTTACTTCATGCTCGCTAAAACCGACGGTGACATGAAATTGATGCACGGCGACGAATTGCGTCTTCGTTACAACGGTGAGCTTCACAAACCTTGGTCCGGACTCGGACACGTTATAAAAATACCGGACAATTACGGTGAGGAAGTTGGCATAGAGTTGAAAAACAATTCCGGGGCGCCGACCGAGTGCATAAGCAATTTCGTCGTTGATTTCATCTGGAAAAGCACGAGTTTCGATCGGTAAGTTTTGTTTACGTAAATTATTTGAAAATTATTTATTTTTATTTTCAACTATGTTTTTTTTTTTCAATATTTTTATTTTATTTTTTTTTTTTTTTTTTTATTAATTATTTGGGATTATTTGGGTTTATTTGGGATGCGTGGGGAAGTTATTTTGAGCGTGGGATAATTGGGGGAACATTTTAGATGAAAGACTCTGAAAATTGGTGTTTATAAAATAATTTAAACGATTTTTTTTTATTTCGATAAGTAACATATTGTTATTGTTTTCTTTCTTTTTCTATGAATACGATTAATCAGTGTGATAACTAAACTTAGTTATGGTCTGAACAAAAAAAAATGTCGATCATTTATTTTTTGGTATTTTAAAACAAAGCACTTGATTAATAACGATGCATTGAAATAATTGTGGCTCATGGTGGAAGGTCTTTATCATCTAAAAATTGTCTGAAACAAAACATATACGGATTATTAATCGGTATGAAACATTCTAGAGTGGTAAAAAAAAGCTTTTATACCGGTCCAAACTACATACATTATTATATGGCCAGATTTAAGACTATGGGATTGAAAACACATTTTTCAAGGCCTTCCAACCCTCCCAAAAACATATTAAAAAAAAAAAAAAACGCGTTGAAAGTTTCAAAAACGAAGATTTACTTGACAAAAAAAAATATACTTACGATCAATCGACGATGTTCAGGTCCATAAAATATACCTTTGGCTCTTTCGAATTCCCCATACACGAAAAAAAAAATGCCATTCCTACAAAAATTTCGAACTAAAACAGTTCCTCAAATAATTCCCAAACGCAACTCACAAATTCCATCAATTCCAATCCCCCCCCCCCCCCCCCCCCCCACGATTTTCCCATTCAACCCAAATAACCGCCAAAACCCCTTCCACACCCCACAAAACAAATATCCAAATTCCCCATCTTCGAATCTCTCACAATTATAATAATAAATCCAATGACAAATGAATTTTTTTTTTCTGTTTCTCCCCTCCTCGACGCAGTATGCAGTTGGCTCTACGTAAATTCGCCGAGGACGGAACTTCCGTGTCGGCTTACATCTATCACCGTCTTCTCGGTCACGAGGTCGAGGAAGTACTTTTCCGTTGTCACTTGCCAAAACACTTCAGCGCTCCAAATTTACCCGATCTCAACAGATCCCAAGTTTACGCGGTTAAACACGCGGTTCAACGACCTCTCTCTCTCATCCAAGGTCCACCGGGAACCGGTAAAACCGTAACGAGCGCGACCATAGTATATCAACTCGTTAAACAAAACGGTGGTCCCGTATTGGTATGCGCCCCATCGAACACCGCCGTCGATCAATTAACCGAAAAAATTCACAAATCAAATTTAAAAGTCGTTCGTTTGTGCGCAAAATCACGGGAAGCCATAGATTCACCGGTAAGTTTTTTGGCTCTTCACAATCAAATTAAAAACATGGAAACGAACACGGAATTGCAAAAATTGCAACAATTGAAGGACGAAACTGGTGAATTGTCGAGCGTTGATGAGAAACGTTACAGATTGTTGAAAAAAGCTTCGGAAAAAGAATTGTTGGAAGCCGCTGACGTTATTTGTTGCACATGCGTTGGTGCTGGTGATCCACGTTTGCACAAATTGGCTTTTCATTCGATATTGATCGACGAAAGTATGCAAGCGACGGAACCCGAATGCATGGTACCGGTTGTGTTGGGAGCACGACAATTGATTCTCGTTGGTGATCATTGTCAACTCGGTCCCGTCGTAATGTGCAAAAAAGCCGCGAGAGCCGGATTATCGCAATCATTGTTCGAACGTCTCGTAGTTCTTGGAATACGTCCGTTTCGTTTGGAAGTACAATATCGAATGCATCCGGATTTATCACGTTTTCCATCGAATTTTTTTTACGAAGGTTCGTTGCAAAACGGTGTTTGCGCGGACGAACGTAAATTGTTAAAAATTGATTTTCCATGGCCGGCACAGGAAAAACCGATGTTTTTTTACGTAACTCAGGGACAAGAAGAAATTGCGGGTAGTGGAACGTCTTATTTGAATCGTACGGAAGCATCGAACGTTGAAAAAATAACAACGAGATTTTTACGTTGCGGCGTTAAACCCGAACAAATAGGTGTTATAACGCCTTACGAGGGACAAAGGGCTTATTTGGTGCAATATATGCAGTATCAAGGTTCGTTGCATTCGAAACTTTATCAAGAGATCGAAGTTGCGAGTGTAGATGCGTTTCAAGGACGTGAAAAAGATATAATAATAATGTCGTGCGTAAGATCGAACGAGCATCAAGGAATCGGTTTTTTAAACGATCCTCGAAGATTGAACGTTGCTCTTACACGTGCCAAATACGGTATAATAATCGTCGGTAATCCAAAAGTATTGTCCAAACAACCGTTGTGGAATCATCTTTTGAGTTTTTACAAGGAACAAAAAGTTCTCGTCGAAGGACCTTTGAACAATTTGAAAGAATCCATGATACAATTTGCAAAACCGAAAAAATTGATTAACGCCGCGAATCCGGGTTCGCATTTTATGTCAACGTCGATGTACGACGCGCGCGAAGCATTGATACCGGGTTCGATTTACGATCGTACGGGTGGACAAGTCAATGGTAATCAAAATAATAATCCTTATTATCAAAGAAACGTTCAATTGGACATGTTCAGTCGTACGCACGACACGATAAGTTACATAAGTCCGGAACGTGCACAAGCGGCGATGAACAATGTTCCGGTACCCGTGGGAATGTTCATGAACATGGCTCACGTGCCACCGAGATTTTACAATCAGCATCAGCAAGCTTTGCAAGCGCGTCAGAATCAACGTAATCGTCGAGTCGGAACAACGGGTTTGAAAAACAAATTGCCGCGAAACGGTGGTAAATTGAGTCAAAACGAGCAAAATACGCAACCTTACAGCCAAACGGGTTTGCCATTGACCCAAGGAACGACTCAGGGTATGTCTCAACCGGGTTTCAGTCTTTCGCAACCGGGTTTGAGCCAAGCCGAATTGTCGCAAGATTCGTTCGCCGTTGGAGAATTTCAATCGCAAATGGACGGTTTGTTGTCGCAAGATTCGACTTATCAGGGGGATCGTAGCGGTTTTTATCAGAGCGGACAATCACAAGCGGGCGGACAATTTTCTCAACCTTACTGAGCCGATTCTTTTTTAGCACGGCTGGGCAACGCATTCGCCACGAAGCGTCGCGGGAGCGACTGAGAGGCTCGTTCGAAACAACTTATTCTTCGACCGGTAAACACACACACACACACACACAAGCGCGCGCGCGTGCGCGCACAAAATGACGAGAAAACGAATGAATAAATAAATTTGAAAAAAATAAAAAAATAAAAATAAAAATGTGACCACGAGATACGGATTTTTGAAGAAAAATAAGGAGGAAAAAAATGAATAAAGATAGGAGAAGAAAAAGAAAAAATAAATGAAAAAATAATGAGGGGTACACGAAAAACCCGAGTACGATGGAAAACACATTGGGGAACATCGAGAGAATAACGACGAAGAACGATCGACGATGTGACATCACGGGAACGATGAAGTAAATGAGAAAGAAGAGAGGAAGAGAGAGAAAAAAAATGGTTAAATGGATGACTAGCGGAGGAAATGATTGCGAGTGCGTGTTTTATATCGAAAAACGGTCGTCGAAACGAGACGCGATAAGGCGTTTGAGATATGTCAATGGGAAGAGAAAGAGAAGAAGAAACCACGCGGACGGAAAATCACGTGACGATGAAGATTGAAACGCGAATACGTTTACGGTGAAAATGAAAAGAAGAAAGAAAAAAAAAAAAAGAGAGAGAAAAGGGTTTTTTTCCGAGATACCGTCGATGGAAATTGAGACCAGGACGAGAATCGCGCGAGTGAGAGAAATCCTCGTTGATAAAGCCGGGACTGGGAAAGAAATCGCGTGCGATGAATCGCGTCGATTTCCGGGGGAATCGCGAGGCGATTAATTCGAAAGCGATTCGAAACGCCGATGGGAGTGAGCCGATTGGGAGAAACGATGGCGATTCGTGAGACCGTGGAGGAGAATTGGAGAAGTTCGAGGAATTCGACTCGTGAGAAAAGAGAGAGAGGAGGACGATAAAAGCCGGAAAAATATAAGGTTTTTGACGAATTCGCGAGAGGGGGGGGGCGGGGGGCTGAGGACGATCGACGATGATGTTCAGGGTGATGAAAAATCGATCGAAGAATTTTTGCGTCTCGTCGCAAAAAAAAAAAATAGAAACAATTGTGGGAAATTGAGGAAACACCAATGAAGAAAAACCGGTGGGAAAATTTGATCGACGTATTTGAATCCCTGGAACGATTTTAATCGCGAGAAATTGACTCACGGTCTCTGCGAATCCACGCGGAAATCGAGCGGTGAAGATTTCTTTTTTTTTTTTTTTGTATTTTTTTTTTCTTTTCAAGGACGACACGAAAAGGGAGGGACGATAGTGTGATCAGGGGGAGGAGTAGTTTTGTGAGAACCGGGACGATGTGTTAGCAGCCTCGAGGGTGAGATTTCAAGATTAATCTTTTTTATTATTCTTGGATGGTGGAACCGTCTTTCAACTTGGGCTTGTTACACAAAGGCTATCAGCTACTCCACCCTTCTTCTGAAACCCTCTCTATTCACGTGAATCGTCGAAGTAATTGTACGGATTATTATTTCTTTAAAACAAAAAAAAAATTGATTTTTTTTAGATTATTTTAATTTCCGTTTTTTTTTTTTTTTTTTTTTTTTTTTTTTTTCGTTTTATATCGATAAATTCGCGAGGCTCGGAATTAATTTGGGGCAACGGAGAAAGCGAAAATGTGGGTTCATGGTATATCGCCGAACGTTCTTCGTTCGATGGATCGTAACGAAGAATCGACGCCTCGTTCGAGGCGTAGCACCGGAAAATCCGCCCTCTTAAAAAAAAAAAGAAAAGAAAAGAAGAAGGAAGAGGAAAAAAAAAAGAAAACAAATATTTTAATTATAGTGTAAATCGTGTTTCTTTGTTGGATCATTTTTTTTTTTTTTTTTTTTTTCTCGTTGATTGATGAGATGAGAGTTTTAGTTTTTGAGGAAGAAACGAAACGAAATAAAAATATGTTTGTGCTTTGAATTTGATTGGAATTGATTTTGCGGGGACGGAAGAGCTTCGATGGGTTGGAACATTTTTTTAATTCACGATGGAAGAACGAAAATTATGGTCGATGATGAAACGCGATGAAACGAAGGTCGAGACGAAATGAAAAAGAAAAAATGTTTTTAACAATCGTTTGCCCAAAAAATTATTTGCGGCCAAATTAAAATCGTAACGTTATTCAGTTTAATATTTGTTTTGATTTTTTTCATTCCTTTTAATTATTTTCTTTTCTTTTCAATCCATTAATTTTCCTTGTAGGTGTTTATTTTTTTTGGATTTATGAAATGCATAAGCGTTAGTGCGTCGGCGTTTGGGTAATTTTGCGGATTTTGTAAGAAAAAGGAAATGATAATTTTCATGGATAATGTAAAACGGACTTGGATTGATTTTTTCGACGAAATTATTCGATTTTTATTTTCGTGTTGTCAATTGTCGACACTCTCAAACGCCAAAATTAGGTAGACGAAGAAACGACTTACGACGGGGCAAGAAAATAATGCTCTGTCATCGACGCAACAAAACTTATAGGATAGAAACGAAATAACGCAGCAATAAATTTGTTTTTGGTTTCGTTTTTTTTTTTTTTTTTTTTAATTCTTTATTTTCTTCTCTCAAACGAACAGCGCACCGCTAATTGCAGATTATAATAAAAGAAAAAAAGAGCAAATTAATTGTAAAATCTTTATGGTACCAATAAATACGATGTGAAAAAGGGCATTTGATTATCCGTCACGATTAATTTTATTCCCCTGTTTTGCTTCTCTTCCAATTGACTGTTGAATTATTATTTAGATATTCGCCATTTTCATTTTATTTTTATAACAAAATTTATTCTAAAATGAAAAAAAATATAGATGGTATTTCGATTTAGGTTTTTCGCGAGAAATAATCTGCTTTATTTAGATATATATATATTTTTAAACATATTTAAGTGTTTATATGAATTCTTAGGCATATAAACAGAATGATTATTTCTTCCGATAATTAAATTTTGCGAGTAGAATTTGTAAATAAATTTTTGCGAC
This sequence comes from Sussaba pulchella, assembly GCA_963971145.1. Taxonomy (NCBI): domain Eukaryota; kingdom Metazoa; phylum Arthropoda; class Insecta; order Hymenoptera; family Ichneumonidae; genus Sussaba; species Sussaba pulchella. Next base: position 9,130,496 of record OZ020168.1, read on the forward strand.
AAAGTATATAAACATTGCTTTTATTTTCAACAACAAAATGAAAGTTACAAAAAAATAATTTATGAAATCCTTACGAACTAAGAATTTACCATTGATTCGATTATTATCGAGATTACGAGTTGTTGTTCGTTTTGAAAAAAAAAAACCATAAATATCCGCATGAATCGTTTCAAGGAAATATTATCTCGATAATAACCGGATTTTTTTCAATTACAATGTTTACATTTTGAATTTTACGCCTCGTTTCATAATTATGACGATTTACGAATGTATCAAATAATTATATAAATCTGATCATCTTACCTCTTAGTATCGATTTTTCTGTTATTCATTTATTTATTTTTTGGCACAAGAGATAGTAAATCTAATCTTCGGCTACGATACATCACGCTTTCAACAAAACGATCGCCGGATCTGTGCTTTCAGCTTCTCGTCGCTCGAAAATCGAGCATGACGATTCCAAAAAAAAAAAAAAAACATACAAGACAGTGAATGATTATTTTTTTTTGTTTTTTTTCTTTTTTTTTTTCGTATTCAACGAAAGCTTTTCAACTTCAAAGCAAAGTTATAGGCCGCGAATGATGTAACACGTGCGTTTACGATAATCGATCGTCAACACAGATCCAGCGAGCACTATAAATCGATCTTCCACAATATATGTTAACAAACAGCAGCATTCAATATTATCATTTTCTTTCAACCAACTGCCGACACAGCCACGATTTCGCCTCTCGTGTTTCGCTAATTAATAATCTATCAACTTCTCAATTTTTTTATTTTTTATTGTTTTTTTTTTTAGATATTCTTTTTTGTTTTTTTTTTTTAATTTTTTTTTCGTTAGGTTTTGTTTTATTTTATATACGAACGTTTGAAAAATTCTTTTACCGAATTAAAGTAAATATATCAGTTCGACGCGAAGACATTCATCCGAAGACGCAGCAAACACGCACATAAAAGATCATACAAATTTTAAATAAACGGTGGCCGCGCGTTAACGAAGAGAAAGAAAGAGGGAGAGGAAGATGGATTGATATCTATATATATATATACGTGTATGTATTTGAATTACCGAGCATAATCACGGGCGCGTTTTGACGCTAACGACTTAGATTGTTGGTCAATACCTAGGAACTTTCTTTATGCAAGATATTCACTCTGACATCATCGTATAAGTAATTAAAAAAAGAAATAATAATAATAATAATATTACAGCGAGAAAAACACGGATTAGAAATTGGCTCGAATAACGATTTTTCGCGAACTTCAATTACACATCAGTCGTTTTTATTCAGCGGAATGTTACGACGAGTATAATCAATCCACATCTCCCCCTCTTTTCTCCCTCTCTCGACGAATTATTTTCTTCTCATCGTCGTCGATGACGGGCGAGAGAAATAATCGAAGAAAAAAAAAAAAAAAGCCAGGCTTATAATTTCAAAATCCCGAATGATTTGTTATCGCGTCCATCGTTATCGCGAATCGTAGAAATTATGGACTAATACGGACGACGCAAAAAAATTACGATTTAACAAAACGTTCGCATTTTTTTTTTCTCACGTTAATATTTTCATGATTGTTTCCCTCCCCTACCTCCCCGTCGACAACGGTGCGCCCGACACGGCATAATCTTATAAACAATTAATACTACAAACTTAAATATTCATCAACGACGTTATATATCTTTTATTTTATTTTTTATATATTTTTTTTTTTTTAAATTTTCGCGACGAGCTCTTTATTTATTATTTTTAATTTTTATCAATCAATATATATATATTTTTTTTATTTGTTCAATTTTCTTTTTCCTCGTTTAATGTACGTTTTGGTCGAGGACGGTTTTTTTTTTTTTTATGATAGAGAAAACGTTAATCGGACCGCCTCGTTAAGTGTGCGTGTGTTGGTTATTTTTTCATTTTGTCTTTTTTTAAATTATTTTTTTAATTTTCGAATAATATTGCCGATTATATATATATATATAATTTTTTTTTCTTTGCACCGAGCAATCCCTTTTTCTTTCAATCATTCTTCTAATTCTCGGATATCGCCGATTTTATATATATATATATTTTTTCTTTGCAGCGAGCAATTTTTTTCTTATCGCTTTTATCTGTCTGACTCGAGGACGGTTTTATTATAAATGTAAAAGAAAACGGGGGAAAAAAAAAAGGAACCCAAACTTCCGCATCGGAAGATACGTGAGTAATAATAATTCTCAAAACGATATGTTTTCATTCAACGACGAAATATCCGTAATTTCAATGCTTCACAAATTTTCCTTTCTTCCGTCTTTCTTTTTCAATCAAACTTTTACAATTATTTTCCGTCAAATCTCGCATCTTATTTTTCATTCCTTTTTTTTTTTTTTTACTTTCAAATTTACGTCGTGTGTTTGAGCAAAAAAGTTTTGTCATTCTAGTTTCTCACTTTCATTCGTTTGTGTTTTCTTTTCTTCTTCGTCACAAGGCACAGTTTCGCGTTTTGCGACATGAGTGAACGAAGAGAAAAATAATAATGATACATCAATTCGCGATCCCAACGATTTTTGTGATTCGTTGCTTTGGAATAATCGCGTTTCGCACTTCGCAATTGTACAATTCCCACGGATTTTTCTCCGGGAAGGAGCCGATGCTCCTCAAAACGTCCTCAAGACGTCCAAATCGTCCTCTCGAACGAATTTCTTCACCCAAACTTCAAACTCTCCAATCGAGACCCTCGCAAAAAAAAAAAAAAAAAAAAAAAAAACAAAAGCGAGCATTGCACGTACATCGCGATTTCCTCTCGCAATTCCGTTTTTCCTCCTCTCATTCACAACTCGATATATATATATATATGTATTTGCATCAACGTTCCCACGAAAAAAAAACCCTCGCGTTCTTTCGCTCAGCAAATTATATATATAAAAAAAATAGATTTCTCTCCATTCATCGACACATTCATGCCTCAAACGCGCCGTCGCAACAATCGCGGGATATTCGCGTTCGATGAGAGAATATTCGCGAAAGTTCGAGACTCCGTGAACAATCTCGGACTTGTTGGAAACCCACAGGAGCGACTTTCGTTCACGATTTGTTCGATCACAAGTTTTGAGCGTTTTTTTTTCTTTCCCTTTCTAATATCTTTTTTTTTCTTAATTCTAAGAGAGAACTTCGACGTTGAGACTTTTTCACGCCGATTTAAGGGGCCTATTATGGCCTACGACTGTACCCTGTTAGCGCCATTGTCCTTCGTGCGAGACTCGAAGAACAAAAAATTAAAAAAATTAAAAAAAGACGAAAGGAAAAAAAAAATAAAAATAAAAATTGATACGGAAAGCAAACATCATCGTAGCTTTGTAGAATAAATGAAGATTATTCCGTCGTGTTTAATGCCCGTAATAGCCGACCTTGCCGCGTGGTATTGCGTTGACGAAGATGCTGCTGAGATCTCGATTGGCCTTCAGTCTTTGATAGGAGTAAGCGAAGATTTGTTTGATTCTTGAGAATTGTACGTAGTCGTAGACCGATCTCGCGGTGTTCGTCAGGTCGAAAGGTTCTGAATAAATTCGTGGCGATGACATTTTTTTAAGCGTGGATTATTTTTTTTTTTCGTTCTCGAAAAATGATGTTACGGGGGGTGAGAAGAATGGAATGAAAGAGAGCGAGAGAGAGAGAGAGAGAGAGGGTTGGGACGGTTGTTACCTTCGATGCAGAGGTATTTCCAGTCGTAGGGATCGCCTTTGTACGATATTATACGACGACAGTCTTCGATCGGCACTTTTCTCGCCAATCTCACCGATATCGCGTATTTGCTGTAACTGTTTTATCGATATTTTGTGAGCAAGTGGTTTTTACGTGTCTATAAATTATCTCAGTGCTTATTTTTTATTGATTTTCAGGATTAAATTAATTTTATTTTTCTCTGAAATTTAAGAAAGATAAGATAGATTTTTTTTTTGTTTAGCGCTTTACTGATTTCAATATTTAAAAAAATTCGAAGTGTTTTTCAAACCCATTGATTGAAGAAAAAAATTCATGAAGCTATTTTTAGGGCCGTGAAATTTGAATGGTCCGCCAACAAAATAAAATCGGGGTTTAACGCTCGATAATTTGAAATATAAAGAATAAACGGAAACCGAAAAACTCACTCAAACATGGCGTAGTACTTGAGAAATTCGTACAACAGTTCCCCGAGCGATTGACGATTACGAGGAGTCCAAGCGAATCCCAAATCCTCGTGAATATCGATATTATGGATATCGGAATGGCCGTTGAATTTCTGCGGAAAAATGTCGTGGAGACACGGAAGTATCGACGGATGAATACCACCTGGAAGAAGAAAAAAATTGCCGAACGATTCGAGTTTGCGATTTCTGACACACGAAAATCGTCGTAAATAGAATATCTTTTTTTTTTTTTTCATTCGTGAACTCACACTGCAGAAAGTGTATGACCATCAGGACCAACGAGTAGCTGGATATGGTCATGGTTTTGGCGTCGTTTATGTCTTGACACTGTGCCCAAAGTTTTACAACTACAACCAGCGGTCTCACTCGCCAATCGACTGAAACATCGACGAAAATTTCATTAAATAATAATAATAAAAGATAGTAAAAGATAGTAATAATAATAATGATAATAATAATAATAATAATAATAATAATAATAATAATAATAATATTAATAATAGTAATAATAATGATAATAACAATAATAATTATTATTATCAAAAAAAGATAATAATAATAATAATAAAATTAAATGCATAAAAAATGGGTTCAGAAAAAAATTATCACAGCGTATGAAATAACAATGAAGTTGTTTTAAACGGATAAACAAAATTCCAAATATTCTTCATATCTTTGCAGTCAATTTCTCTGTACGAAAAATTTCGATATTCAAATGGATTTAAAAATGTGTGCGGACTTACTCCTTGAATAGCAGTAAAGCAGATGTGTGTTACGGATTCCCACTGCGTTGTTGCAGTTGAGATCGACCTCCAAGTTTCGAACGTAGTCGCGAAATTTCAAAATTGGCACTTTGGCTTTTATTAAATCTAGTTGCTCCACAAAGTCTGTAAAAATAATTGCGATATATTTCAAGAAAATGTGTGGTTTTCATTAATCGATGAGGTTTTTTTTTTTCTTGACGGATCGCACTGACCACAGCTTCTGAGACACTTTTGGATCTGAGCCAAAAGATTTATCGATTCTTGTCTTTGGATCAGTTCCGTTTGTTTGACTAGAAGACACAGATCAACGTCACTGTTGTCGGATCCGAAACCGTTCATCGTCGAACCAACGAGAAAAAGCCCAAACTTTGGAAACGACGTCTGCAAATCCACAACTGTTCTATGAATTTCTCGTCACTCTCGCAAAAAAACACGCGAATAAACCACTCAAATCATTACCGACCCACTAAGCACTTTTAACAGAATTTATTCTCGTATTTTGTTTTGCCGTTTAAGGGGTCAGAACTTTTCATAATTTTTTTTCACAGGATATATGAAACTTCGACAAATTAAAAAAAAAAAATGCAAACAAAAATTTGTTAAAAACTTTACACTAGTTTGAGCCTCCAAATTGTTAAATAATTCATTTTAATTTGTAACGGGTGAGGTTTTAAATGAACAATAAATGCCAGTAATAAAAAATGTTCACATAAATTCTTTCCCATGATTTTAAATTTTAAGCAAACGTCAAAATGTCCACATTGACAGATTTAAATGTATAAGATCAATAATAACGATAATTAATTTTTTTAATCAGACTAAATTATTTAAATTTATTTTCAATTTTTCTAATAGTTTGTTTATTTTTTTCTTGACAGCCGAATTATTTTTCGTGAAAGTACTTTCAGATTTTTAATGAAAAATTTCGTGTTTCCATCGATATGATATTTTGTTCAGACGTTTTTGTGGATATTCGTAATTTTTACCTTTATGCACACATAGAGATATTTCCAAAGCAACATTTTGTTTCGAAATGTGGCTTCGGTCTGTTGATTCGCCATGAACTTTGTCCATATTTCCCGCGAAAGATCGTTCCAGGCGGCGGCGCAGTACAATTCCCTGGGGGTCTCGTTCACTTGAATGAGATGTGCTTTCGCGAGAAAACGATCGGGCGCGATGTTGGGTCTCGGAAGCATGCTGTAGCTTGGCAGCAACAGCCCGGAAAATCGTCTACCCTTCTGCGTCCTCTGTGAGGGTGAAGTGTTTCTTCCTAAATGACGAAAACCCCAATAATTTCTCATAAAACCAAAATGTCTATTAATCAGAGATTCGTTCAATAAAAATTTATTTAAAATATTTTAATCACCGAATTATAAGCGATGAAGAAAAATTTATTTAGTTGATGAATTTTAATTAACCGATAATAATAAGGATAATAATAATATTGATATATCAATATTATTATTTATTATGATTAATAATTCAATAAGATTTCAATTCGATGAATTTTGAAAAATTATTTCGAATAAATTGTCATCGAATGAATTTCCATCGCGAAAATTATTTACATGAATTAATCAATTGATACATTTTTTTCTAAAAGCAACAACCATGCGGCAGTTCGGGAGCATGCAATGCGAGTACGTGAAAGAACGATAAAACAGCAAGAAAGCAGGGGATCCCCTAGATGCAGTCTCTCTCTCTCTCTCTCTCTCCATACATAAATCATTCGATTAATATCGCTCACGTTTCCTTATTTCTAAAAAAAAATGTTTCAACAAAAAATTAAATAAAAAGAAAATACTAAAAAAAAAAAAAAAAAAAAAAAAACGAGTGCAACAATGAGAATCTTACCGAAGTGATATCTCTTTTTGCCTGGATAATTTTGCATTTGTGTTCTCTGAGCATTGTCACTGTTATGGTAGGGATTGGGGACTCGATTTGGATAAAACTGTTGTGTAGTTTCGTCCGACGGTAATCCACCTTGTGACGCGTTATTACGGCTAACGATCGCAGAATTCTGATACTGCTCGTGTAATCGTCTGCAGAAATTATCAATCGATTAATCATGGACAAGGGGAGAATATTCGAAAACATTGCAGCGTCAAAACCATTCAAGCGATTTTTCCGGAATTTGAAACTTTTAGTTCGATCAAGACGAGTTATTTTTTTTTTTTAGCGATCTCCGAATTTTCACCGCCTTCCCCCTCCCTTTGTTTGCTCGACTAACGATAATCTAGATGTTTTTCTTTTCGAACTTGTCTGTAGCGAAGAACTTCATCGATATTAGAATTATATTCTTTATTGATACGTACATCGATAATCTAGTTATCGATCTGTTGATCATTGTAATTAGATTAGTAATTTATCGATAATAATTATAATTTCATCATAATATTAGTATAATAATAATAATAATAATAATAATAATAATAATAATAATAATAATAATAATAATAATAATACTAATAATAATAATAATAATAATAATAATAATAATAATAATAATAATAATAATAATAATAATAATAATAATAATTATTATTATTATTATTAATAATAATTATTAATTATTATTATTATTATTATTAATTTTGTACCAAATTATATTCTATTATCATTCAATAATGATAATAATCACAATCGATCGATAATAGAATATAATATGATAATAAAATGAAAACGAATATATAATCGAATCTAATAATGATTTTATTATTATCTTTCATTCTTTTATCGATCTATAATAATAATAATAATAATAATAATAATAATAATAATAATAATAATTATTATTATTATTATTATTATTATTATTATTATTATTATTATTATAGATCGATAAAAGAATGAAAGATAATAATAAAATCATTATTAGATTCGATTATATATTCGTTTTCATTTTATTATCATATTATATTCTATTATCGATCGATTGTGATTATTATCATTATTGAATGATAATAGAATATAATTTGATACAAAATTATCATTACTATCAATAATTACCAATTTAACTACTATAACAATTACTATTACTAATAGATCGATGTATAGATTATCAATATACGTATCAATAGACGAAATAATTTTAATAATAGAAAAATAATAGTAATAATAATAATTATTATTATTATTATGAAAAACTTGAAAAACAAAATTTGCAACTTTTCGATCGATCAGCTCGAATTATCTTTTTTAATTGGCAATTACCGCGTCCAACCCACCCTTCCGCCATTCCCTCTTTTTCCATCGCTTGTTAAAAAATAATTTTCAATACTTCGAGTTTTTTATTTTTTTTAAATTTACGCACTTTGTTCCCTGATCGATCGACGAGGAAACGGAATCGCGCTCGTCCGAACTCTCGGTTTGACTACTGTCGGCCGGATGCTTGTTCGGGGTCGGCGAACGCGAGCTGAATCCGCTGTCGCTGTTGTACAATTCTTTAGAGGGCAAAGAATCGCGATAATTGTTATTTCTCTTGCCCGATTTATTGTTCCAATTTTGTTTTTTCGACGATCCCGTGGCGTTCGTTCGAACGTTGACGTGAGCCTGTGGCAACGTCGAGGGATTCCCCGAACCGGGACTTCCCCGTCTTTGCCAATTTCCCATCGATCCACCGTTGTTGGTCTGCACGTTATAACCCGACCTTCTCAACGGCGGTACCTCGACGCCCATCAGTGGAAATCGATCCAGGGGATAAGATCCTGTCTGTAATGATCTTGCGGTTTTGTTTTTTTTGGTTTTTTTTTTTTTTTTTTTTTTTTTTCGAGTACGAAACACGTTTATGAAAGGATCGTGGGCTTCGTGGATTCGATTTATAGATTTATTGTCGAAATAAGAACTGTATAAAAAGGACCTCGAAATAATAAATAGCTCGACGACGCAACTGAAATCTCAAGGGTTGGATCGATTTTTTAAAATTGATTTATTTATTTATTTATTTCCTTTACTGTTAAGAATTGTTTTTAAAGTCTTTTAAGGCAAATTCGGGGAACAATTCTATGGGGAAATCAGTAGAAATGGAGTTTCTGATGGAAATGAAGAATTTGAAAAGTCGAAGGCATATCGTATGAATATGTCATCGTCGATTGGTCACAAATGCGAGTTCCTTTATAAAGTCTTTGGATTTGGAACTTTTGCATAACGGTGAAAGCTCTCGAAAAAGTTTTCAAGCCATCGGTCTCAGATTTGGCTGCATTATTCTCGTTCCAATGGTTTTCATAAATATCTGTCTTTTAAACGAAAAATAGTTGTCGGCAAGGATCCATTGGAAACCCTAGAATGTTTCCAATCGCGTCGTACACGAAGCGAAAGAAAAATAGATATTCAAGAAATCTGTGAATTTTTTTTTCTACGGCGAGTGAGAAAAGCTGAGAACAAAACTACGACTGAGAACAGAGCGGATAGAGGCGCAAGCACAAGCTCAAAGATCCTTCTAAGCGTTCGGCGATGCGACACGTACCTGCTGCATGTAGCACTGTCTGCGGTCGCCGGATGAGTTGGGAGAATACGTCGAGTATTCGTTATGATTCGCGTTGTTCGGGCTGTTTGCGATCTGCGCTTGGACGGACGTCGAACGTTGTCCGTTGTTCCTTTGAGCGCCTACCAACTGCACCATCATGGTCGGAGGTCGATACATAGTGTGATACATAGTCAACGATGAACCTCACAAAAAATCTCAATAATTTATCCCGCACCTGTGTTCGATATTCGGGCTCGGTCTTAGCACAAAAAAAAAATTTTTTTTTAACCAAAATCTTGTTCGCAAAAATTTTTTTGATGGAATTATTATTAATATATTTTGTTTATTATTATTTTGTATTGGTTTGCTCTGTTTTAATTCGTCGTTTTACGGTCAGGACTACGTTTACGCACAAATTATCACACTGAATTTAACACGAAAGAGAAAAAAAATTATTATGTAGCGAGCTATTTGCCAGTTTTGCGGCTGTGACGAATCGATTTTGGCAAAATGTTCCGGTTGTCTCCATTGATACAGCGTTATAGCCGATAACTTGAGTACCACAACTTTTGGAGCTAGGGGAAGACCTAGATTATTATGCACTTTTGTTCGCAAGATTCTTTGGGCGGCACATCTTTACCGCGATATTTCTCCGTAGAAAAAAAAAATAATTTCCCAGCATCCGTTTTTAGGTAACTTTTGGGGATGAATTATTTATCTACACAATCCTGCGGATTTCCTGGAACAATATACATTAAAATTCAGGCCTTTAGAATTTTACAGAATTTCACATCAAAAGATTTCTTCAAAAAAAGTCAAATTTCGAATTTCATTCATTAAAAAAATAAAATAGAATTTTTGAATAATGTTTCACGTCAAAAGATGCTCAAATATGTGAAATTCCATTCTTTCAAACTCATTCCCATGTTCCATGATCTATTATCTAATTCGACGTACCACGAAATAAAAACAAAAACATATAAATTCGAACCTAACGGAATTTCCAAAATAATTAGTCGTGCGTTATTATTATGATCATTTTGTCTTCTTTCTTTTCCCGGTGATAGATATTCGATCGTCTCGGAATAAACACGACGATGATTCGTATTTCCGACGGCCGACGCCGAATTGTGGACAAAGTTTGAAATTCAAAACCAAAAACCGGTGAGATCGTTTGATCGGCGGGTTCGCGGGGTTCGCGGGGGCCACGCGCGGGTCAACGTCACGTTCGGGCTTCTCTAGTGTCAACGACCGCCGCCAGGTTGACGTCGACCAGAAAAAAAACAACATTACGGAGAGAAAAAAAATCAAAATACAAAGGACCCGCCAATCGCGACAAGCGAAAAGTTACATTTTCAAAGCTCGTTAAAGAAGCGAACAACAAACATTTAAAAAAAAACCTTTCATGCGGTTAGTAACTGTCACGAAGGGCAAGAGGAAAAAAAAAAATAAAAAATAGCAACAAAGCTTTCCATACCATCGAAGCACCGAAGCAAAAGCGAAAAAAAAACATCGAATCATTTTCCACGATGAAAAAGATGAAAGATTACGAAACGATCAGTCCCAAATCTGCGTAATTGAAGCGTAATGAAAAATTTAATACCTATTATCAATGGCCCAATCGCGGTAGCGCCATATTGCCGTCATCTATCCAAGCGGCAAAATAATTTCGTCCGTTTCCTCTCGTTTACGTGCGTCAGTCGTTACCGCGAATTTTTTTTATTTATTTGAAATTTTTGTTTCTTATTGCTCTCGCGTTTAAACTTTTCCAACGTCGATGAAAGCCCTCGTTTGATTCTCTGAAACGCTTACGAGATAACACGGGATATCATCCGTTCGACACGCCATTTTCTCAAAACAACCGGCGTTTATTACCCCCACCACCGCCCACCATTACCCCAACCTTTGCTTTATCCACACAAACGTTTCTCGCTATTACGCGCGTGTAAATTTTCGTCTAATAGCGGTGACGTTATTGCGTTATCAAATGCCCCCAATTTTTAGTTTCCAATCAAATTCTAATACGTGGTTTTCTTTTGATTATTATTTTTTGAGAAGGGGATTTTACCTTTACCTTATTACCTTTTTGACGGCGCGACAATATCGCGATCCGATAATTTTTTCCAACACACACACACACTCACACACACTCACACGACTGATAGACCGACCGTCGGGCTTTGTCGTACAACGCGGAATCGTTGAGATTTTTTGAATCGCCCGACATCGTCGCGACAACCACCCGAATCTTTTGATATCGCGAATCAGGGGGGGGAAGTCGCGATTTCGTCCGACAGATGGCGATTCGTGTGAGTTTTTTTTTTTCGCGCGGCGAATAATGTTGTCGATGTGTTTCTCACACGTGGATCTGCGTCACGTGATCGCGTTGTACGTCGAGAATGGAATTCCGTTGTTTCGGTTTTAACATGCAGTGCTCGGTCGGTAATAAAAACTGTAAAGCGGTTTTCTTAGCAGGGATTCATTGTCTGGATAAGAAACGAGAACGAATGACTCCGGCTTGGAATTGTGCAGTCAATCGTTCTTGAATTTTTTTCGAGCAATCGATGATGGCGAAGAAAAACGCTCTGGGAATATTCAGACTGACGGTTATGAACTCGTAGCCAGCTGAGAGTCTGAATCTTCTCAAAGTATTGTTCTCCGTAATTGTCGATCCTTTGGATTGAATATGAGAGCGGTTGACTGTAGAATTTAAATACGCAATCAATCGTTCTTATTTTTCGGCCGAGGAATTGATTATGACCGAGAACAGTGCTTCACAGTTTTTTGTAGCCGACCGAGTAACAGCTCAGAGCCTTCGAATTCTGTGAAATTGATTGATCAATGATAAAAGGAATGACAATGACTCCAATTATTATTTCATTAATCGACACAACGAAATAGCCATTTTTTCAATTTTATTTATGACAAATTATTATTGTCATTATTAGGATAAATAGCTTATAAGAAAATTGAAATCGATTGTCTGTATATTGTCTGCACTTGACGTTACTTCATATCACAGCTGATAAGACGATCATAGCGGCGAAACGAATATGGCGTTTACACTGTGGACACTTTTTGAAGCCACGCTTTTGTGTCTGAATGCAGTTTGTGTTCTTCACGAAGAACGATTTCTCGTGAAAAGTAAGTATTTGTTAAAAATGTATGTTTGTTTATTTGAACAATACGAGTTTGACGTTTTTTTTTGGTATACGAATTGTCGGACGTGACTTAACCTCAAAATACATAAGTATATATCGCCACCTGTAAATTAAGTCAAATCTTTTTTATTCACGTTTTAACCCGAAGTTATTCGACGTTTAATTATGTTTTCATTTTCATCTGTAACGTATTATTGAGGGGGAGGCCACCTGTGGAATCTAGTGTGCATGGGAGAAGTAGACTTCGGTAACCATTTTTGTGTTAGGGTTTTGTGTTGTAAGGGTTACAAGAAATCTGCAAGAAAAATTAATCTCGTGAAATTTTGTGCAGTCTTCGGGTCAATTCAATTTTCCGTATACTATTTTTTCCGAGGGAATATCTCCGTGCATATTATTTATATTTTTCCAAACATTTATCAAGGATTCCGACAATCCAGGCAGACATAGTCGGAACGTCAATTTCCATCAGTGTGCGCCTCATCTGTCATTTCGTTTTCATATTGGTATATATTTTTTGTTATGGCGCATTTTTTAAAACCATTGTGTTCTATTAAGATTTCGTGCTTTGCCCTTGGCCTTTATCATGACATTATCGTGTAGATTTTTAGGTTTTTCCATTGTCTTTCATGACTTCTTTATTCGGTTGGAAAATAACTGCTACGATTGAAGGTATTGAAGATTTCTTTAATCATTTTCAGTTGGCTGGGGGGCGCAGCAAAACATTCAAGGCTTCGGCGAGCCACCCACGATTAAACTACAGATGTTGAATCTCCTGAGGTCGATACGAACAGTCGCAAGATGTAAGATTTTCTTGTACAATACGAAGCGAGACGATAATCAAGCCATCGATTACCTAATTTTTGTTTTTTTTCTTTCTATTTCAGTTCCGCTGATATTTCTCAATATTTTAACGATAGTCGTCAAGCTCATACTGGGTTGAAGATTATGCGGAGCCAAGGAGAGAACCAATTAATGTAAATATCAAATCTTCAAAATAAAATCGCCGTTTTTTTAAACTTTGATCAGTAGCGAGGCCACAATTACTTTTATTTCTATGTAAAACCCAATAAGTCATAAATATACAACAATGAATGTGAGAAGATGATATTACAAATATTTGAGAGTTGTTAATTCAGGTTAAGATGAATGAAAAATGACGGCTTATTGCTTTTTCATTTTTTAAATTACATCGCGTATTAAAAATAATTTTATTTTCGTGCCTAGGAACAAAAATTAGGCGATTACGAATTTTTTCTCTCGAAACTTTCACCGCTTATTTCTCTTACCACGCCTTCGATAATACGCGTCCGTGTAAAGCATAAAAATTCATCGCTTTTAACATCCCGAATAATTCAGTTTCCTCACTCAAATATTACGAAACAATAACGTGATCTCATCGGCATTTATTATGCGTGCAGGATCATCGATATCGCGTCCATTACAACGCCTCACGGAGCCAACTGCGTTTATGTAACTCGCCACCTCGTCTATTGCGAGTAATATCGAAGAGAATAAGTACTCGTTCTGCATTGTAAATCAGCTCGTAAAGTTTGTTACAATTCAATTGTGACTACACGATTCGGCCGAAAATTTCAAACTTTCGACATTCAAAAACAAACATTTTTTAATTCTATTATATATCATATGAATTATATTATTTTTTTTCAATCGAATAATTTTATGTTTTGTCAGATAAAAAAAGACGATTGTTGAAGCATTTACAATTTTTTTTGAGAATAATTTATAAAATTAAAATATGTTTTCGTTAGGTAATTAACTGTGAACTGCTAAAAAATTGTCAACTTTCTCTCAACGATAAATAAAATTCTAGAAATTTGAAAAATCATTACAAATAATTTTCGATTCATTGAATGACGGTATTTTTTCTAGTAGAATAATTCCTTTTCGGCTTAAATGAAAAAACCGTTTTCCACGCGACAAATTATTCAATATTAATCATTGCTAATCAACAAAATTCTCTATAAAGCGCTTACAATTATTTTCATTTTAAACACAAAAATAAAACAATACGTATACCGATTTTTCGTTCGCAGTAATCAACTAAAACCTGACAACCTAAAACCAAACAATTATTTCCTCCACCCGCAACTGCAGAAATTCCTAAACGTGCCAGATTATTCCGTTCGACCCAACGTCCTCTCGCTATTTTCATCAAAACAATAAACCACATCCAACTCCCGAGCAATCCAGTCAAACGTTTGGCCTCTCCCAGAATTCTTACAGCACAAACACAAAATCGCGTTAACCGCATCTCTCGTCGTTACGTTTTTCTTACGTTCGCACGAGAATCCACGCAATCTCCGGTGAACTCGCGAAACCCGAGTTTACAAATTGGTCCGCGTGTGGTTGATTGCCAAACCGGGTGAGCAAAATTCTCGTCACTGAAAGCGATCTCGACTAATCGTTTTTTCATTACCCGTTCGGGCTTTAATTTGCGGAGAAGTCGTAAATCGCAACGACCGTTGCGATTGTGCGTGATGAGATCTCGTCTCTTCACACGGATGGTGAAGCTAACCAGACTCCATGGATTCATATGCTTCTTGCAAAATTACGTTTGTGCCACCGGTCGCACGCTCGTGCTACCTCTCTTCGTCCGATAGCTTCAGGCGTTTTGTTTTGTTTTTTTTTTTTTTTTTTTTCGCCCCACGCGTGGTATACCGACGTCGATGAACTCCCGGAGAGTATGCAAAGCCACTAATTGCACTGGATTGCAATTACACGAATCGCGATCAATCGCGGTGAATCGCGAGTTATTCATTAGAATAACTCGGTTATGATTATTTGTTGGGGGGTTTTTTTTTTTTTAATTGATCCGAGGAAAGAAATTTTGAAGGACAAGAAGAAATTAAAATTTTTAAATGATTCGTTTAACGTGCTATTAGTAAATTCATTGTTGATGAAATTGTCAATGAAACGAGGCGTAACAGACGTCCCGAGGTATCGGCTTCGCCCGCGATTAATCAGTTCTTACCGCATTTCGGAGATAAAAATTGGGCAATGCATTAATAAAATTCCGCGTCTCGACATTTTGATCATGTATTCGTCGCTCCGCCAGTTCGCACTTCGTGCGAAGTTGAGTAATCGGGGAATCAACGGTACTCGTAATGATTCAACGGAAGATTGACGAGTAATGAGTCTTCATTAAAATACGAGACAATTATGCTCGCCATTTGCATTATTCATAGCCCACAATCGTGGAATCTTCTGACTACGTGACACCGCAGAAATATTGCATGAAAAAATGATGTTCCAAATTTTTAAGAGACTTCGATGCGGTCAAAGAAGAAAAATTAAAATTCTCAGAAATGTTTGCCAAAAATGGGGAAGGAGAGTTAAATTTAATGCGACAATTCGTTCTTTGAGAATAACTAAAAATTATGCAATTATATTCGATGCTGGGACAAAATCATGGCCCAAATACCTCGAAAAACTATTCAAATTGTGGAATAATCAAATATTTAATTCTACGTTGAATATAAAATCATCGGACATTCGATTCTCACAAACAAACGACTAGATGTCTGCTAGACCAAAAACTCCATTTTCTAACTTATATTTTACTCCAAAAAATCCAACCGAAAAGCCCCCAAACGTCGCCGAGCCCGAATTTGCATTCCCACATGTCTGAACGAGCCTCCCGTCCGACCATTCACTGACTCGTACTACTGGCGACTGCATTATCTCTCAGAACGTCAGAAAAATTGCATTCTCGCTTACCAGACCCGATCAAAACTAAAAAAATTAATAAACCCGACGAGTCTTCAGCGCTCGTGGCCGAACGTTCCAATTTCTCAGTCTCTCGCTTCGTTGTAACATCGTGGAAAGGAAGACGATGGGGGAAAAAAACAAAAAAAAAAAAACGTAGCGGAATTCGAGGGCATCCGCAGGACGATGAAAGATTGGGCCGGCGGGTCACGTGATTCTCGCGTTGCCCGACATTACATCGCCTCTCTCGCTGCAGCAAAAGTACACGAGACACGCGTACTTTCGAATCTTGACCGACGGCCCGGATTTCGCAATCAGAGGTCCTTCTCCCGGGTATCGGGTTGTCGAGTACGATGCCTCGTCGTCGGTGCCGTCGGCTGCGCTTGTAAACCCGATGAGAAATTTTACGTCATGGCCAGCGCAGCGGAGAAGCCCGTCGTTGGCATCGACTTCCACGGGTCTGCCTCGACGGGAAATCCTTCTTCATTGGCTCTCGGGTTTGCGAGTGAAAGGAGAAAGGCGCTCGGATCTTTTGCGAAAAAAAAAAAAAAACAAGACAATAAAATGAAATAAAGTAAAAAAAGAAGCAAAAGCGGCTGTCTCGAAGGAACGAAGAGAAAAAGAAGACGCCTCGGCGAAGGGGAAAAATGATCGAAAGCGATGGAAACGAAGAGAAGGGCGAAGGAGACGAATTAAAAAAAAAATATTGGGGGCGAGACGTTGAATAAGGACGCGACGATTTATCGTTTCGCGCGGTTCTTACGGCGATGCGCTACTGCGACGGAGACGTCGTGGGTGCAAGTGAGACAACGCCATCGCCCTTCGCGTTGAAGCGAGAGAGACGAGTCGTAAGTGCGACACGTAAGAATAAATAAATACAAATGTATCGATAAAACAAAATAAAAATCATCCGCCGGTCTTCGGCCCGAAGATGCGTCGGTCCCACGGCAAGTCGCGTTGCAACGAAAACGATCGGGGAAAATCGATTCCCGCGTCAGGATATCATTAAGAAAGTTAACCAATGCACGGAGATCCGCATTGCACGTGCAAACTTTTACCGTTCGCGATCGCAGCGTAATCGCACAACTTCACAGAGTGAAAAGTTCTCACGACTGAAGAACTTTTTTTTTACAAAAGGTTGCATACCGATGATACAAAATGAAACGAAGAAACGCATTATTGTTTTTTTTTTTTTCAACGGTGGCGACGTTTGTTTTTTTATTTTTTTCATTTTTTTTCATACAAAAAAGCCTTTATACAAGTAAAAAAAATGCGTGATGAGGTTAAAAATAGAATAGTAAAGTAATGGAAAAAAGTAGAGAAATATTTGTATGTGTATCCTCGTGTCTCGTGTGTTTGGTAATAGAAATATATTAAAAAAAAAAAAATCCGAACATTTTTCTCGACGAGTTGCGGTAACGCCAAGCGCTCCATTTTCAACGACGCCATGTTGTTGCGCAATTTCGTGACAGACAATTGATGATGATAATTTTTAAAAATGTCGTTTCGTCATTGCGCGAGCTGCGTTCGTGCTGTTGTGGATGTAATTATTATAAACCGGATGATGCCTTCGCGGGAATTTCCGGTACGGTTTCCGAACCGAGGTTGAAGACGTTTCATCGGCCGAACTTTCCATTTCTTCGTGACTCCGAACGACGGTGAAGAAGACATTTTCATTCGTCGTGGAAAATGAAAAAGAGTCGCTTCCTCGTTCGAATCCTCTCGTCGGTCGGTCTCAAGGTGGCACGTGCATTTCCGGTGATGGTCTTGCGTCATTCGGTACACACGTCGGCCATTTTCCCACGCGAACGGCGAAATCGCCATTTTTTTTTTGCACCAACGCAGCAGCGAAAATTGTCGTTGGTATTGAAGATCTCTCGGAAGAAAATTGTCGGTCGCTCGACTGCGTGTTTTTTTGAAAGCGTGTGTAACATTGTATTTACAATGCGCTCATTGTTCTTGAGCGCGGGATCACCGTTTTACAAAACCTTCTCTCGTCTTCTACTTTTTTCGTATTTTTTTCCCTCGTGTATTTAATTATAATTCGCTACTCGTATACTCTCGACGTACTCGTAATCCGACCTATATCACGTTCGATCGTTCAGCTACAAAAATTTCGATACTGAAGCCTAACTGCAAATTTTGTTTCTTCGTTTCAAACGGAAAGAAAAAAAACGAAAACAATTAAAAATTGATTTTTCGTCGAATAATGAATTTTTGTGATGAATTAAAAAAGCTCGACGCTTCGATCGTAGCGCGTAGCTGGAAGCATTTGCGCAGCTTCCGTGTTTCTTTCCTCTGTGTCTTCGGTTGTAACTTCCGGTCCCGACGTTGACTAACCGATTTCTTCTCATTCACCTCATTCGGCTTTGTTTTTCATCCGCCGCTTCCTCGACGTTGCATCGCGCTTGCGAGAAAAATTTCCTGTACATCATTTTCTCACATTTTCGTTGTTGTTGATGACCGCGAAAAAAAAAAAAAAAAAAACAAGTTTTATACGCGATGGCAAAAAGAAAAGCGCGACGCCTCGAACGCTGTCCTGTTCAAGTAACGACTGCTAATATTGTCTTGAACAGGACAACAGACTCGAGGCGAGATCTTGACACGCGCCATTGTTTTGCTCTTGTCCTTGTCTTTGTTGTTGTTGTTGTTTTTATCTACGATCGTGCAATTGCAAACGTCCGATAATCCGCCCGTTCCTTCGACTTTTGTATACGTTGTTGTCCGCGGTTGTAAGGTCGTTAGAAGGGCGCGCCGTAGCTGCCGCTGGGTCTGCTGGGTCCGCTCGGGTATCCGCCGCTCGGTCCGCTAGGATAACCACCGCTGGGTCCGCTCGGATAACCGCCGCTCGCGGGTCCCTGGCTTATCTGATTGTATTGAGCGACTTGAATGGCTTGTCTGATGCCCTCGAGATCGACGCCGACGACGCGGGTCTGATACGACGGAGCTCCGTAGGTCGCGGCTGGGACGCCATATTGGGACGCGGGTGGACCGTAGCTCGAACTTGGTGCGTAACCCGAACCACCGCCGCCGAAACCGCCGCTCTGTTGGGATTGAAGTTCTTCCTTCAGGATTATCTGACGGATTTGTTCGAGAAGAGCGTTGTCGACGGAAGCTCCTTCGCTGGTTTGACCGCCGGTGGACACTTGGGTATAACCGCCGCCTCCGCCACCGCCTCCGGAGTAGCCGCCGCCTCCGCCACCGCCTCCGGAGTAGCCGCCGCCACCGCCTCCGAAGTGACCACCGCCGCCGCCGCCACCGCCGCCGCCACCGCTCGGCCTGTTGTAGTTGTAACCGGGTAGCGGGGCCTCGGCGAGGGCGAACCCTGCCATACCGACAATCATGCACTGCAAACGGAGAAGGAAGATAATAATTAGTTCGATGAAAATCGAAGAATGAATTTTTTATGATTGTTGAGTTATTATTGTTCGATTGTTCGATTTGTTTCTTGGCTTTGACGATATTTTTGAATGATTGATTATTGATTTGTTTGGTTGGTATAGTTTTGGATTTGATGGATTTGTTTATTGATTGATTATTATTTAATTTGTTTATTTATTCGTAGATTGGATGGATTCATTTATTAATTTATTATTATTGAAGGATTTAAATTTTCTTTTCGTCTTCAATTTGTTCACAATTTTTTATTTGATTATTTTTTCTTTCACTGTCGATGCGGTCGAGAAGATTTTTCGGAGCTATTGGATCTGATAAACTATCACGAATAATTATGACTTTGGACAGTTGCAGCTCATCGCGACTATTTCCAAATTTCATCAACGAAATAAATATTTTAAAAAATTTGAAGATAAAAAAAGAATCGTTAATTGCCGGTACCTCACAATTTTTGTTTTACGTGGAATACGCATTAAAATCATTATACCGTCGACGATTAGAAAGTTTCAAGACTGACAATTATCCACAAGCCGAGGGGATAAAACTTATTACTTCCGCTTTCGCAGTACCAATCTAAATAAAACTCATTCCATTCTACACTTTTACAAAAGACAAAAAAACATACAAATATTAAGAAAAAACATAATTTGTTTTTGAAACAATAGATTTTTGTTAATAAAAATATTGGGAAAAATAAAATGTTGATCCTTCGATGAAATTGGTAATCCCGAGTGTTCGAAGCGCGACGATGGATAGGTTTCGTTCGTTTTAAAAAAAACTTTGCTGGTGTTTTATTTATTTATTTATTTATTTATTTGCTTACCGCGATCAGAGGATTCATTTCGGCTTCTGCGATGCCGCTTGGCTCTGTGACTCCGACGTAGGTGAGACGGAGTCCTTTATAGTCGGCGTCGGGAACGAAGGAGTCACGGCGGGGCGACACACGTGCCCAGGGGAGATGGTTCGAGACCCGAAGAAGAGACGGGGGCCCTGGAGAAGTCTCCGTCGTCGTCAACGACGACGAGTGAGAGTAATTCCACTTGCTGTGTGTTCTCCGGGGGCCAATCTTTCTCTCCCACTCTCTCCGTCTATCTCTTTATCGCTTCCTCTCTATCTCGCTTCCTTTGTCTCTCTTTTTGCAATTAGTTTTATTTAAAATTTCAATTATTTTATTTTTATTTACAATGATTCGAAAAATGTTCCACATACGAATTAATTATCTTGGAATTCGGCTCATTTCATTCATTGACAAATTTAAAAAAGACATTCAAACGTTTTTTCGGGTTTCTTCTTTCTACAAAGTTAAACAAGAAACAAGTAGAAGAAGAAAGGAGAACACAACGAGAAGAAGTTGATGGAAGTTGATGTTTTCGCATTCAAGGTAAAAATGGAATTTTCAATATTTTCTTCTGTTCTATTTTTACACGGTCGATAATATTTGTTACGCATAAATTGCATAAAGAAATTGCTATGCCAGCAATGGCATAAGCTTCTGGAATGATTTCGTCGGTTTTCTGGATTGCTCTGAGCAAGCAGCCAGCGCTAATTATTGCTCTTGTTACACATTATTAACGCGTCACGATAATTAAGAACAAGCGTATGTTATTTTGTAATCATTTGCTCTACAGCTTGACTGAAAGAATTGAGAGCCACACACACACGCATATGCATATAATTACATATTATATAATATAATTACAACGGTTCGTCAATATTGATTAACATATATATTATTATTATTAGAGATATATTCTATATTCATGAATAATTGATTATAAGTAATGAATGATCATTATTGTTACCTATTGACCCTCCGCGCTTCGTTGGCTATATTCTATATTGTAATTCTAAATATTCTAAATATTCTAAATTATAACTCTAAACTTATAATAACTAATAAATAATCAATAATTTTTGAATTTCAACGCGTAAAGTTCCGAAGGTCAATTATATTGTAATAATAATAATTCATCAGTTATAATTAATGATTAATTATTATAGAATATATTGTTGATAATAGATATACTTATACAGATCATATATACATCGCTGGAAAATTCGCCTTCCGAACTTGTTCTCGGTCGATTCCAGCCGAGAGATTTTGAAAATAATAGAATTACGGTACGTCAGGATTCACTTCCAACGTTGTATACTTTCGAACAATCCCCGCGTCCGTAATGCAATTAACACGTGAAGCCTGCGACGTCCTAGACCTAGAGAAAGAAGGCTCACCAGAAGCCACTGGGTAGTCACACATTTCCCACTCGCTCATTTCTCGTCACTCAACCTCTTCGATAGTTATAATCATCGTAACTCGTTGTGCCAGCGGTTATCATTTGTATTCCACGAAGTTTGCTATTATCGCGGTACCGTGCATCGACGTTGCCTGAAATTGTTGATCGGAAAAATAATTTGAAAAAAAAAAAAATATATATTAATGAGGCGGAAGAATATCTTCATTGATATTGAGATGTTGAAATCAGTGACAGTCGGGACGATGGAATTCGTCGTCGATGGTTTATCGATTGTCAAACGATTGGGAAAGTAGCCGCCAGCTGTCAGGGAACGTTTGGATAATAGAAAATAAGAATTCAATCCATCGTGTCGTAAATGTCACGATAATTCGTTCCAATCGAAGAAATTATGACGGAGGATTGAATTTTTAAGTTACTTCGATATCGAATTTGCATTTGAACTTTGAAGTTTGAAAATATTTTTTATTAATTTTCACGAATTGATTATTTAAATTGCGATTCTTAAATGATTTTTTGGATATTGATTTTTAAATTTCTCGAATAATTATGGTATCACAAATTTACAATCATGTAGAATTCGTTTACTTTCATTCGAACTCAAAAATGTTTAAAATATATTTGTTTGAATTTTCACGAATCGATTACTTAAATTGTGATTCTTGTATGATTTTTGGAAAATTGATTACAAAATTGCATTCATCGAGGATACGACTCCATTTATTTATTGTGTAATATTTATTGTTCAGAAATAATTCCATTATCGGTTGCAATATATATTTTTTTATCTTGAACTTTAATTAAGGGTTGTGCGGTGAAAATATAAAAACGTAATTGCGAGGTTTCGTTGGTCCGTAAAATTTTCGTTCGTTCGGTTGTATTTGTTCGTTACAGTTCGTGATTGTGTTTGCAAAGTTTTTTTCGAGCGTACAATTCGTAGTCCTGACTTCGAAGGCTATTAAATTTCCGTGCCAGCACCAACACGATGGAATAAAGTAGGCACAAGCACAAAGTCGCCACTGTACTCCACCCAAGTACTCGATGTGCTCGTGTACGACAAGTTTTATTGTTCTCGTAATAGTCGTAAAATATTTATTCGCCGGAGAAGGAGCGATCTCGGGAAGAGGAGGGGGGGGGGGGAGGTGCAGTGCGGTCATTATAACGAGAGAGAATAAGTACTGCTTAGACTTCAATAAAAAAATCTCCAGTGATGGAGGAATCGATTTTCTTGTTGAATTGGAATTTATTCTCATAAAACTATTTGTTCGTGACATCATTGAACTATTTTGTTGTCGAAAGTTTCGTATTTTGTTTAAATAATGCAATATTGAAATATTGAAGAAAAAACATGCTGTATTTTGTTTGAATAATGAAATATTGAAATATTCATGGGAGAAAATTCTGTATTTTGTTTGAGTAACAAAATTAATTAAATAAAAAATACAGAGTAATCGAAATAAATAAATGAGCAATTCGCAATACGACGAGGGAATTAAATATTTTTACGCATTGCATCGGGTTGCATATCGAAACATCGAGAAAATGTAATTGCAAGTGAAGCGAAGGCTTCCAGGTGCCGCAGGTCGAGGCGAAGAGCACGAAGCGCGCAGGGCAGGTTCAGCAGCGACCCTCGACGACGATGACGACGACAGTTGCCGGGTTCATTTCGCCTCGGTGGCGGACGCAGAGGAAGAAAGTGTCGGGGACTCCGACTTCGGCGCAACACGAGTACAATCGGAAACGTCCATGGATCGCGTGTACATACACACGTATATATATATATATATCTATATATATAATTATAACTATATACGGGCTCGACTACCTATATCGGGGACTCGAATTATCGTTGAAACGAGAGGAACCGGTCGCGAAAATATGGGTCAAAGGAACTTCAGAGTGGAACCTTGAAAAGCTGGTTACGGCTCCGTGCGTTCGGGCATGGATCGATCGTAACATCGCAATGCATTCATCTTATTGTCATTGTCGAGGGGCTGATACTGACTTTGGCCTCGACGATGGTTATCCGAACTTTTTATTATTATTATTATTATTATTATTATTATTATTATTATTATTATTATTATTATTATTATTATTATTATTATTATTATTATTATTATTATTATTATTATTATTATTATTATTATTATTATT
Organism: Sussaba pulchella; assembly: GCA_963971145.1. NCBI lineage: Eukaryota > Metazoa > Arthropoda > Insecta > Hymenoptera > Ichneumonidae > Sussaba > Sussaba pulchella. The sequence continues at coordinate 9,154,579 of OZ020168.1, forward strand.
ATTATTATTATTATTATTATTATTATTATTATTATTATTATTATTATTATTATTATTATTATTATTATTATTATTATTATTATTATTATTTATTTATATTTATTATTATTATTATTATTAAATGCGTTAAAACTGGCTATCAATGTTAATAATGAATAAAATGATGATATTGTTTTATGGTGATATTGTTGATTATAGTGAAACTACTTCAGAAATCACTTGAGGGTGAGATCGAAGGGTCATTTTGAAATATACAAAAAATTGTGGGAGGAATTGCTGCTCAAGGATAGTTTTTTGCTGGAAAAAATAGGATCAAAGAAAGAATGACGAGAAAAAAGATGAGCCGATCTCATCCGTGCCACATTGGGCGAAAGTTCGATCGGTATAATTTTCGTTGGACAGAATCGCGTAATTCTGCCATATAAGCGCACCATAAATATTATAATTCGAGGAAAAGAAAGAACGAAAAAAAAAGAAAAAAAAGAATAAGTCGACAGATCGAAAAGAGAAAGATTGTTAAAAAGAAATGTCGAGTGTGACGGCCGCGGCTCGGTTGTCGCCGGTGGAATGCATTGGTGGCCGTAACAAGCCCCACGCTTGTCGGTCAGTCGGTGTTCTTATGACGGAGGAAGATTTTTCGAGGCCGACGCTTTGGCTGTTATACATATGTGTATGTATCATGAATTATGATACGTGTGCAACGTTCTTCGTGGAATGCGAAAGAAGAAAGTTCCGCGTGGGGGGACGGGGATGGTGGCAGGGGGAGGAGGAAGGATCGACCATGGTCCGAATTTAAAAGATTGAGAAACAAATTTATTCGCGAAAATACCCGAATGGGCAAAAAAATCTTTGCGATCTGTGATTTAGTCGGCCATCGTGGGTTGAAATAGTCGATGATGGGGAAAAATGACGCCGTTCGGATATAATTTGGTAATCGAATAATTAATTAAATAAAAAACAATAATTATTGGATTGTTACTAGTCCTAAAATCAATCATCAACGAATTAATGGAATGATAATAATAATGAGTAACGATATATTATATGTCATATTATTTAATAATATTAAATAATTAAATAATATCATCTATTTAAAATAATAAAAATAACTATTAGCTAATCTCAGAATTCATCGATAATTATAAACCTTTCACTCATAAATAGATTTAATATTAATCTCTAACCTGTAATAATTTCCATTAAACGAAAATTCCATCAATTTGAATGGCTAGAGTTCGATAGTCGTTCTCCAGAAAAACATCCGGTAGTCGTTCAATTATTTTCTTTATTGAAGCACCGAGTAACACCCCCCCCCCCTTTCATCCTCTCGTATCCGTATTGCACGTTCAATCGTTATTGGACATTATCCGCACGCGAGTTTCGATCGTGCGAATCGTCGCCATCGTCGCCATCGTCGGCTCGTAGAAAAAATTCAAGCATCAGGAAGAAAAGTGCATCGGTCGTTAAATTCTGTGTACGTTTATATACGCGCTGCGTTGTATCATCCTCGTCGTGGCCGTTGGAGGTGAGCTCGCTTCCGCGGATTTGTACGCGGCTGCAACGACCACGACGGCGACGACGCCGATGACGACGACGTAATCAGCCTCCGCGGCGTCGTTTTCGTTGTTGCGCCGCACGACGCAAAAGTTCGAAGCCATACGCGAGCAATAAAGCAAATTCGATAGCCCAGCCGGGATGTACAAGAAATATTAGGCTGAGTTTGAAAAAATACAGATTTTCGGAGCGATTTGGCTTTTGCCTCCTCCGCCATCTTGAATTCCAGGGGGTTTTATAATTTTAAACCAAGAAAACCTCCAAAACCAAACCAACAAATCGAAAAATGTAATGTTATTCAATTGTTGGTAGTCCAAATTCAATTTTTCGAAGTGAGTTTACTTTTGCGCTGTCCGCCATCTTGGATTCAAGTAGAATTCTCGTTTCTGTTAAATAACTCGCCCATTTCCGACTTTTCAGTGGAAATGGTCTCAACGTAACTTGTAGGAAATTCAATTTTCTACAACTTTAGTTATTACAATTTTTTCTCTGCGATCGATATTTTTCGATTGAATCCTGAAACGATTGACGATTTACGTAAATTGGCGAGCTCGATGGCCAGCGTGCAACAGCATGCAACGAGCGCAGCTCAACGTGTCGGTAAGACGAGGGAAGAAGTCTCTCTCGGAGATGGTACGAGCTGTGCGCCCGGCCACTCGCTACGCTCGGACGCTCGGACGATCGGACGCGCTTTTCGTCCGAGCGTCCGGTGCGCCGCGATCGAGAATCTCCGCGGGCTCGCGATCGAGAGGGAAAACGCTTTCTTCGTTCGTTGCGGAATTTGATTATACCACGTTGAACTCCCGGCC
>OZ020168.1:9157141-9341558 GCA_963971145.1 Sussaba pulchella
ACAACGTCGTATTATTGCGTGGTAAAGCCAATCTGTCCGATAATTATTTCTCTCGCCTGCGAGAATGATTGACAAATCGATCAGTCCGTTACCGTGATATTTTTATCCCACACCTCGAATTGAGAACCTTCTACTTTTTCGAAGTCGTTGAGAAAGAAAAAAAACATTTCAAAGAGGTCCTCGGACTCCTTGGAGAGCGACGAATCCTTGGAGAAAGGACACAGCGATGGAGGTGGCACCGAAGCACGAGACTGCGCATCCTCCGGACATTGGAATTTGCCGGATGTAACGGACGAGACGAGGCTCTGGCGGGATACCAAGATGGTGCGTGAATGCATCATCATCATCGTCATCATCATCATCATCATCATCGTTTTGCAGGGTCGAGGAAGGAAGATTGGTGAAGTCCGAGCGAGTGGGAAAGAAGCCGTCGCTGGGATCTTTCTCCGACGGTTAAGAACCATTCGGAGGCCCCGGGCTCGAACTTTCACTCGGCTTACGATCCGATACGTTCTCTCCCTCATCGGATGCGACCATTATTTCTCTCTTCTTCTTTGTTGAACGACGCTCGTCCTCCTCGGCAACTTCCCCATCAGCTGCCACGGAGACGACGCTTCTTCGACGTCTTCCGTTACCCGTCACGAAATTTTTCCGTACCGTTATTAAGTCCGAGTGAAGCTACAAATACATATATAATTATTATGCTCATTTGCATGATGTATTCATTCAGGTTCCAGCGAATGAGTTAACGTTGGTACGAAAATTTTGTTTTAATTTTTCTTTTGCTCATCGTCGATGATTGAAATCATTGGTTTCGTTCGTTCTTTGCTGAGTTCATTGATATTATTATTATTTTATTGATACGCAAGTTATATTATAATTTAATAAAAATAATAAAAATAATAATTATTATTATTAGTATCATGGCTCGTCGAAATTCGTAATTCTGTCTTAACAATCATAATTATAATATTAGTATTATTTATCAATATAATAATGATCATAATTTATCAATTGTTATGATAATATTAATATTATTTGATATTATTATTATTATTATTATGGCTTTTCGAAATTCAAAATTCTTTCTTCGAAGCTCTCACATACCTTACGCGTCAAATATACATCCAAAAAACGTCAAGCCGTCACTCAATCGAGAAGCGTGCGCGAGTCTTTTTATTTGTTATCTACTTGACTAAGCGTTTCTAACACGCATGGCCGACACGGTACACGCGGTTCCGTTTAAGTAGATATGAGAAGCTTAACGAGTGGTCGAGGTGAAGGCGACAGGTGTTTCTGAATATAATTGGTCGGACGAGACTGTGTCTCAAAATTATCTGAAAAAAAAAACGAAAAGCTATTTTTTCTGACTTTAATCGTATCTGACGTAATCTAAAATGAAGCGCATTTTCGGCCGATCGTCGTAGCGAAGAATAAAAAGAAGAAAGACACGAACAACATGCTCGATACTTCATTTTTTTCGCATAATTTTTTGTCTCCTGAAGGGCTTACCCTTGAACGCGATTTGACCACCATTTTCCTTTGAGATGATGCGCTCGGTCGATAACGAAAACTATAAAGTGGTTTTCTCAGATGCGATTTCTTTTTGAAAAATAAAATAAGAACTGTTTACTGCGTATTAGAATTTTGCAGTCAGCCGTTCTATTTTCTTGTTAAAAAAAGCAACAATGGCGGAGAACAACACTTTGGGAGGATTCAGTGGTTTCCCTCGCGCTTGTGGCAATCTGAAGTAGATGAACGAACATCTAACAACACATCACCTCGAGCTGTCTATGTGTCGACTCGGATTAGTCTCATTGTGTCACCTCAGCAAGGGACGAAGAAAGGTGGGGTGGGGGGGGGGGGGGGGGGATTCAGTTTAGAACTGCTAACCTCGAGTGTCGAAGCATTACTAATTCTGTTTTCGAAAGTCAACAATCTTTTCAATCTTCAATCTTTCATATAATTGACATGGATTCAGCTCCGAGAGCCATTCGACAACACTCGACAAATATAGTTGTAACGAAGATCGAGCGTTACAAGCTATTTTGTATTTTGTATTTTTTTTTTTAAATTCTTGTGCTAATTGGGATGATTCACGAGGCTATAATGATTTTCTCACTTGCTAACATCGAGGAGTTTTGATAATCGAGCATGTGTTGCAGCTGTGGCGATTGATTGAACAAACTGGCGCGATGTAAACAACTTTATAGAGTTTGCAAGAAAAAGAACAGATGGAACATGATTTCATAACCGGATGTTTGAATGGCGAGAGTTAGGCACGTGTCGAGGGCCCTTGATCGAATCGTGTCGAGAAACACTTCACGGGGGTTCAAGGTATGCTACGAGGTTTGATTATTTTTTTTTTTTTTTCGCGAACGAGTTGATGAGATGTTGTACAACAGAATGATTTGAAGGATTTTCTGAGATAAGTTTAATTAATTTTGTTAACGAGGTATTCATATATATTTATGTCATACACGTGTTTATATATTTTTTAAAGATTCATTTGTCAATGTCCACGAATTTTTCATGGATCTCAATTGTTGCTTAATTAATTTCATTTGGAAAAATAGAATAAAAGAACGAAAATTTCCCAGGAAAATTATAAATTCTTGTACTATTACAAATTCTCCAATTTTAATGCATCTTCTTGTACATCTTTGACATTGTCTGATATAAAATTTAAAATGTCAAAATAGCATGAATGATAAAAAAAATTGAGATCAATTTTAATAATTGAACAATAAGGAAAAACGAGAGAAAAATGTAACGATTACGATAATTGGAAGGGTGAAGATGGCAGCTCGACTGTAATTAGACCGTCGAGCGATACTCGGTCAGGTAAAAATTAAATGCGTCTCTCGCAAGGATCCTGCGATGTGGCAACTGAAGAAGATTCGCCGGTTTTGGACGTTCATCGCGATTCTGGTCGGTTATGGCGTCCGAACTTGTAGATCACGGAGTTACGGTGAAGCAATAAGTGGGCCACACGGTTGTGCCTGGGTCAGGTCACAAGTGAGCAAACAAGTATCAACGTCGATGTACGCGCAGATAGCAGTCTTGTACGGGGATGAACATTCACTCGATCAAAATATATTTAGAAAATTTCATTACTGAATGGAACATGAATTATAATTCCTATTATTTTCCAAAATTTTATTCTCTTCAATTCAATCAATCAGTAATTCATCTTAATTATTTCGACAAATTGCAAGTTATTATTTAAGTTATTTAATATTTGAATTTCTCTTTGACAGTCAATCAACTTACTGTCAAAGTTATTGTGAGAACAATTATAAGTTACTTGTTCGAAGAAACGATTTCAGATATACTTTTTCTTGATAATACGTATATAATTACACGTGTAATCGTTACGATGTCGCAAATAGTCAACGAGAAACGGAGCAAGCAACCCCGGACTCGTACGCACAACTCATCGCGGATTGCACAACGAGAAAATCGTGTCCTTTTCCTTTTTCCTCCTCTTCTTTCGCGCGGACGCGTCGCCTCCGAGTTCGAGCCTTGTCTGATCCACGCAGCCGTTTCCACTGAATACTTTTTTCCACGCTGCAGCGTCATCGGGGAGCACTCATCGGAATAACGAAAGGATTTCTTGTGTGACTTCTCGAGCCTCGCTCGGCTTTACAAGGCAATGATTCTTCGTGAGTTGGATGAAAAGTGAAAGAAATAAATAAAAAGACGGATGACCAAGCTCGGGAGCTTCTTTTATAAATTATCTGACGGAGCGGGAGACCACACGAGAGACGCAATGGAGATTTGTCGTGCGGCAGTAAAGACGGCTTGGAGAATTTCGTATGAATTGTGGTCGTATTTGAAGTCCAGGATTTTTTTTGGTTGTCCAAGGGTTTGAAAAAACTAGCTCATGTCGATGGGGTTTTTTCTTTTGTGAATCATGATGATGTACGTGTGTAGGTATCGTTTCGTTCATCGAGGTAGCTTGGTGTTCCAATTATCCAGAGAAATACGTAATTACTTATCACCAAAGTTATTTTGAATTTATTTTTGGAATTTAAATATTTATTTATTCATTCATCCATTTATTTGTGTATTTACAATAATAATAATTATTATTATTATCATTAATCATCATCATCATTAATTTAATATGTATATATTTTTTAAGAAATAATTAAGTCTTAAAAAATTTGTTGAGATTTCATGAAAAAAATCATTCGAAACCTCAAACGATAGCCAACGACAGAGAAAAAAAAATAGGACGAATTTCGACGGATCGTCCGGTCGATATTTTCCAAAATTCCTGGTTCATTTAGAAAACGTGGGATAGGTTGAGGAAAAAATCTGTTGCATACTCATTTGAAAACGTATCGTGAGTATAAACGTAATGTTTTGGAATATAAATAAGATGTTTTACATCTGCGTTCATCTTTGATAAATGAATTTACCCGTGCGAGGCTGAAAACATAACTCGTTGATGGCGTTCGTACTCCGAGCGCCCTGCGCGTCCGCAGGGGTTACGACAAAACTCGTCTATATAGTGCAACGACGTTGTACACGACGCGCGAAACATCTTCCCATGTTGGTGCAATTATCGCGGCGGTATGTGAAACCGGTGAAACGCTTCCGGTTAGGCCATATATATGTATACCAAGACCAAGTTGAATCTCCCGTACGAACGACGACGCGGAGAATGCGAATGAAGTAAAGCGAGTCATGTACTCCGAGAATAATGCACGTACCGGTTTCCATACTTCGACATGTCTCGCTGAATTTTTTTTTCCTCTTTTCTACTTGTGTCCTTTTTTTTCTTTTTGTTTCAAGCGAAGACATTGTTCGGCAAAAAAGCGTCTGGCGAATAGTTTTCTGAGACTCAAACTTTTCAGGATCACCAGACTCATTAAGTTTTTTTCAGTGAATTACGTGATTTAGAGGGAATCGTAGTTTTGCGGATTTTATTACATTTTTCGACGAAAATTGAATTTTTGAATGGCTGATCGGAGTTATTTGGTTAGTTAGTTATTTTGTTACAATTAAGTGCACCAATAATTATTATAAAATAAACAACAAACTAAATAACAAATATATTAATTCGTATATTCATATTTATTGCATTATATTGTATTGTATCTTGTTATTGAATTGTATTATATATTATATAAATATATGTATATTATTGGCACAGATCGTTCCTTCCTTGGATGGACATCGAGAGTGAATAAAAGAGCAATGGGGCCAGGGAAAAATGAAAGGTGCATCACTGGTCGAGTGGCCGGAGTGAACGTCGTAAAAAAAAACCAAAAGAACAAAAAAATGGAGAAACAATCCCGTTAACTGGTCCAGACTTGAAAGTGAAGACGCTTCATTAAAAACAGGTCTGGATTCCGAAATATGTGGCCTTGGGAGCAACGTTACCGCTGCCTAGCATTCGTGAATAAAGGTTCAGGCCTACCTGACGAATTTCGGTAGCCGATCCGAGGCCGTCTCGAAGGGCTCGGAAAAAAAATCCTGCGTAAGGATCTGCACGATGCGCCGGCTCCGGCAGCTTTCGACGATCGAACAGAGCTCGGAATCGTCGTTCTGAATCAATAGCATACCCAAAATAATATCATAAAAAACTGTATAATATTATGGCATTTTTTAATTTTTTAATGAAGGTGACCATAACACAAAAATTAATATAAAATAATTGTTGAAAAAATGACATTTTTTTATACAAATTTTTTTTCTAGTAAAACAAAATAAAATAGAATTTCTCAATTGAGTATGAATATAATATGGAAAATCACATCTATAATATGAATATAAATTTCGCTATCCAATAAATTAATCGATTACGGATTCTTATCAATTTACTTCTTTATTACTATCTTATCGATTTACTTTAATTGAGCGGATGATCTTCATGATAAATATCACATTTGTGTGATCCTCCACTCCACCTGCAGCATACATTGAAAAAAAAAATTTTACACGGACATTAGTACGGATAATGCAAAATTGGAGGAAGCGAAAGGATGAGGAGCAATTTTACGCAGAGCAATCGAACGTCGAGGTCATTACTCGTTTATTCGCTCGCTCTTTACTTTCTTCGAGAAGTCTCCAGCGGCATCCGTGGGCCACTGGAGAACCGACCTTTGCAGAGGTCGGACGCGAGAGGGTTATATCCACGATCGAGTTTCACCGTCGCTCTCATCGTCTTCTTCCCCTCACCCTCCGCCCCATCTACAGACTCTTTCCCTTTATAGACTTTCTTCCGCAAGATCGTCTCGCACACATGGAACTATCCATCAAACGTTTTCATGATTCGATGGAGATTGCCCACCTCGGTACGATGTTTCACAAGTAATACGCAAAAGTTGCGTACGTTCGTCGGCAAATCTTCGAGCTTGCACGAGCTCTATCTCCAATTGTCTTCACCTGTGAGTACTTGAGGTCGTCTATGGGTGGTGATGATTGTTTTCGCGATTATCCGAGACAGAATCACGATAGATGAGGTAGCTTGAAATGATTGATTGAGCTCCCGTCCGAGACCGCGATAAGATTTTATGAAGGCGCCATTTGAAATTTATCGATAGAATTGAGATAATAGATAGTATAAGATGCGATAAGAAATAAAATAGTTAGATAATAATTAATGAATTAATTCTATAATTTTAAAGAAAAAATGAATTTTTTGATAAACATTTTCTTCTCTGATATTGAAATAACAAGTTTTTCTTATAATAGGACCCATTGTACGATAAATTGAATTAAATAATCAACAAATATAAAACAAATACAAAGAAAAGAAAGAAGTTTGTGACATACAAAAATATCACGAATTTTATCGTTAAAACGTGATTTCGAAATTCGGGTGACGGATAAAACGACGAACTTGTTTTTAGGTAACCTCAACGCTCGTTGCGTTTCATTAAATGCGCTGCTAAATTGTCAGGGACTCCTGTGAATTCACGCAGTGTAATTTGGAAATTAAAAGGAGAATCCAGACGACGACCAGCCAACAAAATTATCCGAATGTCATCGAACTTGTGTCGCAATGAAACGTTGAAATATATGTATGTCTTTTTTTTTGTTTTATCTCTTTCCTGTGTTTGTTGCGCGATTCCAAATCCGGACTACGCAGTTATTCCGTGCTCGGATAACGTTGCAATCTATTTAATTTTTTTTTTCTATTTTTCTCTGTGATCTCAAGACAATTGAGAGCGATATTTGCTGATAATCGCTTTTTTGATAGGCGACGATAATTCCCAGTACAGTATATAGTTCGAAAAGCGATAAGTTGTACATTTTATTTTGTTTTATTATTTTTTATAATTTTGCCCATTCCGTTTTATTCGATTTTGTACATTTTCCTTTTATTTGGGCTTTTCGAGTGCGAGAGAGATGATTGTGGTAATGATCAATTTAATGACCCGAGGATGTTGAATCTCTCGAACGCGCATTTGTCTTTCCTCTTGCGGCGCATGCTGGTTTTGCTGCATCTCTCGTCTTCACTTCCGCCAGTGAAAGGAACACCTCCTCCCCCTCCGCCCTCGACGACTATGAATGTATACACGTATGTGAATATAAAATGTCCAGTGCGGCTACCGTCAGCCCGTGGCAAAACTTTGCTGGCTTACGACCCGACGCTCCGATATATATGTATGTCATAGACGGAAGAAATTTTAATAATTTTTCTAATGAATCTATCAAGAAATTGTAAATTTTCAATCCAATTACAAAAAATAATTAAATTAAACCCATTTTGAACGTTATCATCCCTAAATATATCATTGCTAAGCAGTCTACGCAAGCCAAACATAAATTATGACAATTCAGGCCAATTTTAATCAAAGTCATTTAATTCACAAAAAAGAACTTTGACCGGTGCGAAATTTTTCATTTGCCTGAATCTCGCGTAGATAAAAATATTCGGAGCTACATTCGAAAAAAAAAACGAAAAGTCAGTATCTCTACAGCGGTATCAAACATTTGTCAACGTCAATCCCTGAAATCTTTTTCAATAATTAATAAATAAATAAAACAGCAACGAAAAAATCAATAGAGGGGGTTACATGGTAATCCATGAATTATTGATCGATAGAATCGCGGTTCGACGGTTATATTCTTTTTCCGGTACGATCCGCGATAAAAGCCCCGCAACAATGTATCCACGACGACCGTGCAAATAGTCTGCCTTCGGAATGTTTGTTAGACCAGCAAGTGGGTTTATAACATACCTTGCGGTTAGTTATCTCGAATAACCGCCCACGGAAAAAACGAGCCTCCGCGACGCACGCGTAATTCTCACCGCTACATATTTCAACTCTGCAAGTACTTACACCTGCGGTGCGTATTAGGACGAATCTCGGTAGTTTTGTGAAACGAGAGTGCGGTTTTTATCTACCTGCTGCTGCTGTTGTAAGAGTTTCTGTTTTAAAAAAATTTAACTCCGAATTTACGACGCGGTTTATCCGTTCTTTTTACACTTTCGACGAAATCGTCAAGGTGGCGTTCGATTTCTTCGACTCTATCATCATATTTCGACGAATCTGTGTATTAGGATAATATGTTAATCTAAAGTACTATATTATATATTGATCTATCGATAATATTAATAATTGATTTCAATATAATTATATTAATTCATTTGTACTTATATTTATATTGGAGTATATACTATTGATCAAAATACTATAATTAGTTGGTTATCAGTTTTCATATTCATCGGTTCATTATGTTAATAATAATATTGTTATATAATTAATTATAATTATAACTTATATAATAAATTATTTGCGGTAATATTTATATTACCTATTTTTCCCATATTCAATCGAACTATAATCAATTAGTTAACAGTTGGAAATTCATCTAATAATTTTGTTGTTATTATTATTATTTTTATTATTAATTAGCTTCGAATCCAACTATAATAGTACATGTTGATATATCATATGTCGTGCAAAACTTGTTTAAAGATGTTCACAGCTTGCTAAAACCGCGCCACCGGTGGAACTCGATTTCTTACGTAATCATCCTTTCTCTCTTTCTCCCTTTCTCGCTCTCTCTCTCACACACAGTTTTTCATGCTTCCAGCATGCTATATTACATACACACAGTAAACGTTCAACGTTGGAATTCTACTTTACGCTCTTCTCGCTTCTAATGACGCGCAACAAATGCGCTCGCATTAGAAGACGAACGAACGTGGCTTCGGTAATGGCTCTATACGTACGGAAAATACTTACGGGAAAGCTCAGGGTCTGGAACTTGCGTGGCAATTTTTTATAACGATGGAAGATGGGTTCATGACCCAGTCATTGACACCTATCGGATATTCGATCGTTGCAAAGACAGTAAAATATAAAGAGAACGAAGATTTGAAAAAATAAATGAATTATATGCATGGATATATATTTATATATCTTTCAAATGTTTTTATTTGAGCATAAAGCATGTAGATAATGTTGTTTCCGCAGCTTCCTCATGTTCTTATTGCTGCGTTACGAAGCCTCTTCTGTGAGAAAGTAGAATATAAATGTCGATTTCCTCATTGTTAGAAGTTGTACGATAAACGAAAAATAATGAACGAATGAATGCCTTCGAACTCTTTTTTTTTATTACTAATTATATTTCCCTGTTATCTCGACGATGATTGAACATTTGTTATAATTATTGTTTTCAGGTGAAAAAAAAAAAAATTATTTATGGCAAGAGATAATTGGTCTCCACTCGGGCCCGTGGCTTTGCCACAGTAGACAATGATAATTTATTAAGCGAGGGGATTTCATTTTCTTCATCAATTTTTTTGTAGACAGCTCATACCCATATTATGAAATTTAAAAACGAAACAATTCGAAAACCAAATAAAAGACAAGTCGACAAGTGGAAATTTATTAAAACTATGAGAAATTAGAACGATTTTTTAATTTGAAAAAAATGCTATCAATTAAAACCGTGAATGACTCGAGCCTTGAAATTACAGCTTCATGTTTACATTTTTTAATTTTTATTTAATCTATATAAATATGTGCATTCTATCCAGATGTCTGGTAAATTGTACGTATGAGAGACTCGACTCAACAGATGTGCAAACGATGTGTTATGCAAAGCTCGTCGATGTTGGTGGTATCGTCTGACTTCCAGAAATGAAAAAAAAATAGAAAAGATAAATAAAGAAATTACTATAAGATAAAGTTGGATAAGTATGTAAATCTTATGTTACATAATCGGGTCAATGAGGAAAGTCGTTTTGGTGTTTGGGAGTTTTTTGGCCTTGAGAAGGAGAAAATAGATCGGTCTCGAAATTTTTTTTACCGACAAAATATAATTAATGTCGACGTGCTGCCGGAGCACATGCGTTACGCAAATGTGTGTCTCGAATTTATTGTATGCACGGTACACAATGAAACGAGGGGCTTGCAAAATATTTTATGGTCTCTCCATTGTCACATGTTTGCACAATTTCTTCCTTTTTTACATACATGATATATATATATTTTTATATAATTCGCCGTCGAAACGATTCTGCGGTATTTTTGTGTCAATTTTGTACAACAGCTTGTAGACTTGTTGAATATTAATTGCGATTCAAGCCTTACGAGTGTTTGATTTGTGGACTTTGTTTGTTTTTTTCGATAAATTGATGAAGCCGAGAAAAAAAGAATAACGGAGAATAAGTTCAGGCATTCGGATCACGTTCTGGGATTTAAAACAGAAAAATTGTATTCGATGTCCAAAAAACTTTACGGTTTCTTGCTTAATTTTGTCCAACAGCTTGGAGACTCGTTGAATATTCATTGCGATGCAGGTATCACGAGAATTCTATTTGTGAATATTTTTTTCACGCAAATCGGTGAATACAAAAGGCAAAGAAAATAGGAAATAAATTGGGACATTCGGATCACGTGTTTGGAGACGGTTTTGTAATTCTAATGGACGGAATTTCTAAACCGCGTGTTCGTCATCGTCAACGAGATTCGTGATACCGATGACACTACTCGCCTCTCTCTTTCTTGTGCTCACGATGCGTAAGAAAGCGAAGTAAAAAAAGAAGAAAAAAAATACGTAACAAGCGATGTGACTGCAGCCGACACATTTGCTCGGGTCGAGCAACGATGACACTTTTATTTGCGTAATGCTTGGCTCCTGTCCAACATCGTCTAGTTTGATTCATATCGAGCAAGGTAGTAGGAACAGTTGACCGACTAAGGCTCAAGGCGGTACGGTCAAATTAAATTTGTCGAATCATTATCACTATTTTGTTTTCTAATCAGCCAATAGATTTTTTCTCTGAATTTACAGACTTTACGACAGCATTTAATCTTCGAGGGAAAGTTGTCACACTCGTCACCTTAATTGACGTTATTTTTGGACACCCCGTGGCTTTGGATTTTTATTTGGACATTCCAAGGAAAACGTGAAAACATTTTTTTAGGTTATTTATTTTTATTGAGATGGTATTCTGGAAATAAAATTACGCGTTCGAAAATTTTTTCGTTGTTTTATATTTATTTTAGAAATATATGCAGGAATTATTTTTTTTCGTGCTGCAATCGATTGATTACTTTTCTCACTATTTTTAAATATAATATTAATATCATAGTAATATATTCGAACTACAATGCACATTTTATAACAATAACAATAAAAATACAGCATAGATAAATCAATCAATTCGGAGGAAAATGTATTAATTGATATTCAACGTTTTGGCAATTTTTCATCATTCTAGAATGTTAATTAAAATCTCAATGGTGTATAAAACCAATGCAAACACACTGCACCAAATCAAAAGACATACAACGAACGCAATCCTGGTTGCCACCTTCGACAATCGCACAAAATGTCCAAACTTAAGTTTCACATCAAAGTAAAACCGACGCAAAAAAAAATTAAAACCATTTGTTCAACCATTCGTTATGAAACAATGAATACCACATTTTTTTATCAACAAAACTGAACAATTGAGCATCTGTAATACAAAATAATCCATCATTGAACCAAATTTTCCAATTCCGCAATTTCAATAAAATATCTTCCAACAATAATTCACATTTTTTCAAGAATCGAATCAATAAATCATCGTCCAACAAAATTTAATCGCAATTTCCACAACTCTCCGTTAAAAAAAAGTTCCTCGCATCAAGAAAATAATTCATTTGTGAAAACAATTGAATAAACAAAGCCAATCGCGATTGTATCTTCTTTCCTCATTTCTCATCATCGCAGCGTTCAGTCACACGTTTCTCTTTTTTCGTCTTCCTCTCTTTCTCTCACTCTTTTTCATTTCCGTTATGCAGCACAGATGCATCAACTTGTCCAAGGCCGTTCAGTTGCGATTCCACCGATCGGCGTCTCTTGCACTGTCCGATACTGGGAAGCGGTTTGTTCTTGCATTTCTTGACCCAACCGTTCCACTGTTTGAAACCCTCGGCCTCGAAGATCAATTTAGCGCAAACAGTGTCGTCCGTGATGTCGTCATTGGCAAAATCTTCGCATCGTTTGTCGCACCTTCCGCCTTTTCGGCCGCGGGTGCACCATTTCAAACTGTTTATTTGAAAAACTCCGAAACTGTAGCTCGACTTTGATCCAGGACCGGTGACGAGGCTCGTGTTCATGCGGCTTTCGCTCTGCATCAGACATACCCAACTGCTTATCATCGTGCGGGATATTCCGGCACGTTGGAGTTCCTTGACGGCGTCACATTGAGCCAAAATTCTGGCTTCCACCGGGCTCCAAATTCCAACGATTACAATGAAAAACGCGAAAAGCGTCGGCAAAGTATTAAATTTCTTCATTTTGCCACGATTCTTATGATCACACGAATGGCAATCGTTTCGTCCGTTGGAAAAAAAATTGATTACCCGCAGGGTTTTGGGGAAAATTGTTGGAAATGTGCGAGCGACGATTAAATACCGTCGTCGGACTGACCGTAACGACGTCTGACGGTTTTGCGGTGCTTCCGATGTACGATGGCCTTGGGGTTGGATGATAAGCCATTATCATCATCGAATCGTAATGCCGGTCGTGGGTGGGGAGACTCCTGAATGCTATTAACGGAAACGGTGGGAATTGTTTTGCCTCCGCGTGTGGTTTTCGGTCTACGATGAATACACGGAACTATTGGGTTGAGGAAATTATGATAGTTACAATGTTTCGCGTTTAGCTGAGTTGTTTTTTTTTTTTTTGGTCCACGACTGCTAGTTGTTGATTGCAAATAATTATCTTTAAAGATTAATGAATGCGGAAACTCGTAAAGATGGTCGCCTTTGGAGCAATTAATGATGAAATCGAAAAATATCATTTGAAGATGATTTTTTTTAACGGCGTTGTTGAGAAAATTAATTTTAGAATAATGCCAATTAGTTTTATTTATTTTTCCATTCATTTATTCATTTTCGTGTTTTATTGTTCCGGTAAATTGTTGCAAATATTGGAGCACGCTCAGGTAGATACACCACGTCTCGATTATTTTTACACATCGTGTTTTTTTGGGGTATTGTAGAGATTTTATTTAAATTTTATTTTTTTTATTGGAAACCCAATTCCTACATAAGTTATCGTTACATCACAGTAGTATGTTGTTATCAGATCGAATTATCTTGATGATTGTAAAGAAGAGTTTGTGCCGGAGCTGACAATTTTAATTGGAGTCAGTGTGAGATTGAAGAATTGTTTTTTGGGTTCGAATTTTCATAGAATTTGACGAAAATTCGTCGTGTAAGAATTAACGACAAAGGATTGAATAAATATTTATCGATTTATTTTTGATCGATTAACAAAAGCTATCGCCATATCTATTTTTTATTTCATTTTATTTTTTATAAGCGTGGGTCAAAGTTTCTTTTTGTATCAATTATCGCATGATATTTGAGCCGTTAGTTTGGTTTTTTTTATTATTTAAAAAATTTTATCGCAAAATTGATCGACACTCGTGCTGTGGAAAAAATTTATCGGATTGACAGCTTTCAGCAGTGATTAGAGATTAGCGTGAGACTCGTTCGATATGGCCGTATTGACTAGACAGGACGGGCGTTATTATCGTAATATCATAGTGTGTTTAGTATTTCATATTTTTTCCACAGCATTCGTTTATCGAGAGAACAGAATTTTTCAATATCGACAAAAACACGTTCAAACGACAAATTTAGCTGCTTCTGAGCAGAGATCGGCATCTTTTAATTATTATCGTTAATTGATGTTTCCCAAAAAATATAGCCAATTTCCAGTTCTTAAATATTTTTAATTGGTATAATGACTGATTTTGGAAAAATCATTTATTTATGCCGATATAATTTGTGAAGAATGACGTTGGAGGTTCTAAAATTGTTCTTAGAATTAGTTGGTAATTCCTCTACATCCCATAATTATTTGTTTATAGAGAAATCACGATTTTTTTTAAACTTTCCAATCGTTCCACAATAAGCTAGAAATTTCAGCAAAATTCAAGATCAATTTGTTTCTAAATGAATGATAAACCTTAAAAGAAATTTTAAACTAATTGTTTCAAAAATCGATCATCGAATTGCAGAGAATTTTTGAATTATCATTGTTCAGAAATTAATTGTCTATTGCAATTTTGTTCGCAGAATAAATCAGACATTTCAATAATAATATTTTAAATCGATAATTTTGAACTCATTCTCAATTAAAATATTTCCGATCTCCGCTTTCGAGTAAATCTTGAAAATCAATCATCTATGTCGAACAATTTCGCGCGGTACCTAATCTCGATTCGAGCCTCAGATGTGGAAAAAAATTATAAAAACAAAAAAAAAGCTAAAATAAGAATAATAATCTTCGAGTATTCCGGGAATACACTGATATCGTACTATCTAAGTATACGACAGAGTCGTACAATGTCACTTTCTCGTCTCGTTATCCATTTATCAAGAGATTCTTTTATTTCCACTCGCGACGATAGTTTTATTTATAATTGGTTTTTTTTTAATCAATTCAACGATAACGCGTACTTTGACATTTGCCATTACAGCCATTTATATAATTTCTCGACCGTCTTCAATTTCTTATCACGCAAAAATCTGAACTAATCTTCTCAAATAAAACAACGAAATACAAGAATAATAAAAAAAGAACGCTTTAGAACTATTTTTGCAATATCGGTTCGAACAAGAACGTAATCTTTCGCGCTCTAAATCATTCGTGTGAATACACATCGATAAATCGATCATTCATCGATTCATAATTAATTCATTCATCCCATTTCGATTGAAAAAAGCATTAAAATTATTTATATCCGTAAATATTTCACAAGCATCGATGATTTCTTTATCGTAAAAAAATAATAATAATAAGAAAAATAGCAATAATAATAATTCAAGCTCCAAAAATGTACAATGGACAATTCTCGCCGTAGTTTACATCATTCTCAACCCTCGTGTTTATATGTACAAAAAATATTTACAGAAAAAAACCAATAAAGTACCTCAAGTTCGAAACTTAAGTCATATTCGTCCCACGAAACGTTAAATTAAAATAAATTGAACGAAGGGAAACACAAAATTCACTTCTTCCGCGTCTATTCCCCCTTTTTTTTCACGTAATTTTAATCACCAGAATTTCTGAGTCTCGTTCTTCGCATTTTAGCGAAACTCAAGTATTCGGGATTAGCGTAAATAATTTTCGCGAGAGTTTGAACGCTGCCGTAAGTGTCCGCGCGAGTTCCGTCGCACATGAGAAGTTGTGATTTCGATAATCCATCGTCGCACTGAATTCCGTGATAAACGTGAATGAGATTCTTGTCAGGTGCTCGAAAAACGTCGAGATTCGATTTAACAGCTTTTTCGTAAAGATCGACGTCTTCTTTGCCCCAACCGGTTATTCCAACGTCGAAACCGCCGATTCTTCGATAATCCTGTTTGTACATCGACGCTATTCCAAAACCAAATTCCCGCCAAAATCCGGTATTTTCGTCTATGACGAAATTCTCGTGTTTTTTCGTCTCGTCGTGTAAAATTTGCGGATCGTATTGGCTGAAAACAACTGGAAAATATATTCTTCGGTTCAAAACGGTGTTCAAACGTATTCTCGTTAATGCCGAACCCGTGAAAACAATGTCAACGTCGACGAAGAACAAAAGATCATTGTTTTTCGATTTGATAATTCCTAATTCCAAAGCTTTTGCTCTTGAAAAATTTCCAGAACCTTTTAATATGGAAATTTTTGAATTTTTGTATTTGTGGAAAATTTCGTTGACAAGAGAAATCGTGCGGTTGTAAGTTTGTTCGGTTCTGTGAGGATAGAGGACTACGACGAGTTCCGTGCGTTCGGCTGTCGAGAGACAAATTTCTTCGTAATTTTTTAAGAATCTTTCGAATATTGCGAATCTTCCGGAGAGGGGAAGAATGAATTTTATGGTTTTGCCGAGTACGGGATCGTTGTCGACGTTGTTGAAACTCAGAAAACCACTGTGGAAGATTCTTTGGAGTGGCTTTTCCGAATTTTCGCGACGTTTACGCTGATCGACTTCCTCGCAATTTACGACTTCCCGGATTTCCAGACCTGTTGTGTTAAAAGTCAAAAAATAATTAATAGAAACAAAATTGAAATTATAAAATCATAGAATTATAAGAATAATGAAACTATGAAATTATATAATTATAAGGTTATGGGATGGTAAAGTTATAAAATAATAAAATTACAAAATCATGAATTATTAAGTTATTGATTTATAGAATTCAAAAATTGTAAGATTATTAAATTATTGAATCACCAAATAATTAAATTACGAGATTCTTAAATTCTGAAATTCTAAAATTTGGAAAAAATAAATGTCGAGGCTTCTTGCACGTCAAGAATTTTCGTCAATAATTAAAATTAACCAAATCGGAATAAAAATTATCCAATTTCCGACTTCAATTTCGTCCCGAAAAAGCAAAGATGCGAAGCAACGAACGAATCACGATTTCAACAAACAATCGGCGATTCAATCGTCAATCCTTTCGTAATTATCGCGAGCGAACAATTTTGAATCGTTCCAGTTAGATTTTCACAATTGGTTCGTTTAATCTCCGATCCCGTTCGGGTCGTCGATTAGGGCTGAAATAGAAGCGATTTTCTCGTAATTGGGCCAAGTGAGTCTCCTCACCGGTGAAGTGCTGATGCAGATAGACGTGTCTTCGTACGGGCAACGTGACCTTCCGGCCTCTGTACTTCCGATAGACGAGCAAAAGATCGAGTATCGTGTCCGCGCCGTAAGCGTCGACGCGTCTGTAGCCGTAAAGGGTCGAACGTTGCTCGACGATTCGTCCGCGTTGTCGAGAACAAGAATTTATCGAAGCCATTACTTCTCTCGTAACGTCGTCCAAACCTTCCTTGATGTGACTGTGAATTCGTCTTCGGGGATTCGAATCGGCCAGTGTGTACTCGGATTTTGAATAAAAATCCCAGGGTACAACTTCTTCGCTGTTGCGTGGTTTGAATGCCCTGAGACCCGCTTGGACTCCTAAAATATTGAATTTTTTATTAGTTTTTGATTGAAATATTGTTGTTTTGTGGATTCATAGAATATATGAATTTTGGGGGTTGAATGACTGACTTTTTATCTTAATTGGGAAGAATATTGCATAATTTTTGCTATAAATATTATTTTTTAATTATTAAAAAAAAATAAGAAAATAATCATATTTATATTATATTATATGAATATTATTAAATATTATTTAGGTTATTTAGGTTATTTTCTTTTTTTTTTTAAAAGAAAATAATGTTTTTTTTCTTTCAAATGTCTAGGGCTTCTCGGCTCGATTAACCCGACTGTATTGTATGACGACACACGCAACGTCATATGATGTAGGGTTTATATGGTACAACGAAAAATTACTGATTGCTCGAACGGTCTGATGGGCTGAAACGAAGCGTGTCGTGCCGTCGTCCACCCGTCCTTCTTCGCGTCTCTGTGTCCGTACGACTGACTCGCGACTCAATTTGCTCAAGCCAATTGTCGAGACCAAGTGGTCTCTATTAATAACCAAAAAAAGAAATTTAAAAAAAATATATGTTTCCTAACACATAACTGGTGAAAATTCCCCCATTTGGTTTGCAAGACGTTCGATGTGATTATTTTCAAAGTGGAGGGGGACCGGTTTTTTTTTCTCCGAACGGAGGGAGTCCCGTCGTGAAAATTGAGGTCGAGAAGCATTTTTTTGATCGATCACTCGTCGCGCTTGATTAGGGAAGATCACGAGGTCGACGAAGCGTGGGAAACGTAAAAAAAAAAAAAACATTTTTGTTTTTTACGTTTTAGTGATAAATTTTTTTTTCGATATCCGTTATGTAGTGATTGATTGTATTATTGTGAAATGATAAAATTAATTGAAGGTAATTTGTAGGGTAATTAATTTCAGAGATAAATTTGTGATATTTTTTTTTTTAATGAGTTAATGGGTTTTAATGGGTTTGAAACATATTAGAACTTTGTGATTTGAGTTCTGGGCCTTTTTGAGTAAATGAGTTGTGAGTAATAGATGCGATTCATGATGTAGCAAACGAGGCTCAAAAAATTAAAATAAAATAAAATGAAAACGATGAAATATTTTTTACCGAGTACTTCCGAATCGCGTGGATACGTCGTGGAGGCGAATTCAACGGGAAAAAGTTCAACGTTTTTGGCTAACGGACGTTGTTTCAAGTCGGCAACGGTCGTTCCCAATTCCTTGGCCATTGCGCTAACATCCCTGTGCAACCGAACTCGTTCTTGCTGCAGATCTTGAATCTTAAGTCCCTGCGATGAAATTAAAAAAAATTTAATACGGTTATAAAACGTTAACACGTAAAAATAAATATTAACACGAAAAGAAAGGTACTAATATATTTTAACGTCAGTAAAAAAAATTAATAACTCTACTAATTCATAATGGAATTAGTAATAATTAAGTACTGATTTAAAAAAAAAATAGGAGAATGGATTTAACTATAATTACACAATTTCTGTTCTTCTTCGCTACAGAGTTATGATTAATTTTAATGTGAACGAGAGTCACAGTTAATCCATGTATTTAATAGACACAGCATCGAGATGAACGTCGATTACCATCGAGAAAAATTTAGCCATAAAAAATGACTGATTAAATGAATAACGAAAACAGAAAAGCAACATAAAATTCGTTTACTCTGATGTAATTGTGGAGTCTGTACATGTGGGGAGGACTCTTGACAGGATGCAAGGTGATGGCGCCATGAACCTCCTTCCTCTTAAGATCACCGGTGAAAGCCTGATCGCCGCTGCTGTTGTGATAAAGTATCGATTGCATCTGGAAAGAAACATTTGAAATAATAAATTAAATGTTTATGAAAAATTGGTAAATCAACGATTTTCATTCAGAGAGATCGACGCCATTTAGTATTTCTTAAGTTTTTAATAATCTTGTCCCCCGTCATTGAACGTTCTTGCTTTCTTTTATTTTAATATATTTGTCCAACCTAATTACTGATAAAAATAAACATTAAAAAATGATATAATAAATAAATAATAAATAATGAATAATAATTCGAATCACTTTGAATCAAACGGAAGATTTTATTAGTCAGATAGCGAATCTTTCGAATCTTTTGAATTTCATCATCCTAATGACTCCATCGAGCAACCTCAACCTTTGCCCCAACGAGGAAAGTCTGTGATTGCGAAAAAAAAATTATTCGAAAAATTGACCTTTTGCATTGAATATGCGTGTGCAAACGTCGGGTAAAAAAATTGTTCTTCTCGGAAGATGTTTGAATTCTTGCTGGTGCGTCGACGATCGAAGATACAAAGTCGAGGATATTTCAGTCGGGATATCGAACCATAGACCGAGCGAGCCATCGTAGTGTAGTTGTATTAATAATTTCAAGACACACATATATATGTATACATGAAAATATATATATATAGGACAACCAAGGAACGATAGAGGATGGTTCACAATGTGTTCGAGGTTGACACGGATTGGCGTAGTTGCCATTCGCTTGAATTTAACGACCAACATCCTCATCCTCGGTACAACTGATTTTCTGAGCATTGTACCGATACATCTCCGCGCTCGCGCTACGCGCACTCTGCATACGTCGTGACTATGCCCGGTTGACGGTCAACGAGTTTCGCTCTCTGTGATCTCGACATAAACGTGATCTCAAACAAAAAGAAAGATGAAGAAGCAAAACAACGCGTTTAAATATGCATATACATATTTACGGAATAAATCAATGCGATTATGGCACAGTGAGGCATGATGTCCCAGTTATTGACCAACGTTTTTAAAATCTTTGATGATCTTCCAATCTATTCCTTCTTTGCTCGTTGATTCGAAAAAAATTACCAGTCACGGAATACTAAAAAAATAGAAAATTGATTGATGTCGTCCCTCGAGCTGAATATTTGAATTAAGAAATTCATTATTGAATCTTTGAATAAATATTTGTAGATAAGTAAAATTTTTATTATTATTATTATTATTATTATGACTATAAGAATAATAATAATAATTATTATTATTAGTTATAAGAATAATAATAATTATTATTATTATTAGTTATAATAATTATGATCAATTAATTAATTTATTATTATTATTATTATTATTATTATTATTATTATTATTATTATTATTATTATTATTATTATTATTATTATTATTATTATTATTATTATTATTATTATTATTATTATTATTATTATTATTATTATTATTATTATTATTATTATTATTATTATTATTATTATTATTATTATTATTATTATTATTATTATTATTATTATTATTATTATTATTATTATTATTATTATTATTATTATTATTATTATTATTATTATTATTATTATTATTATTATTATTATTATTATTATTATTATTATTGTGATAAATAACTGATCCACTCGATTTTAGGTAAATCTTTTGGGAGCAAACATTTTTTTCTTATACCGGCTTTACGGTCAATTACTGTAAAAGATAATAGAAAACTAGACGTTGAGATGATAGAACGGGGCTCCGCCGAGGATCCAGAGAGATGATTGAAATTTGTCGCAAAAACGTCGCAGCCTTCTGGATCAATTTGACCAGCGTTACGTGCTTTTGTCCACGTAACGTTACACACTTCGTATTTACGTATAGACAAGCACGGTGGATAGACCACAAGCGAACGCATCCGGCATTTGTACGATTGTTGAAAGTTAGTATGGACGAACGAGGCGAGCCGAGCACGAAAGACGAGGCAAAGCAAAGGGTGAGAGAAATAACGAGGAAGAGATAAATAACACAACAACGATTCGACTTGAGGATGAACTTTCGAGTTTTTAGACGTTTTTTTCGTTTTTTTTCGTTTTTCATAAATTACTGCATTTCTTTCATCAATTCGTTTTTCGGAATTGGAAATTGTCAAGCCTCCCTCCCCCCTCCCCTAACCCAAAGACTGGCGTTTTTTTAAATGACATTCGTACGGTGTATTTTTGTACGTATGTTCCACATACACCTGTATTCCATCAATACATCAATTTCCAGCGACATCTCGTACTATTTCCGTGTCGGCTTGAATCGAGCTTCGCGCCGGCAATTGACAACGTCAACTACGCGAACCGTCCTCAAATAAATGCCGGGAATTCTTTTTTCAGACTCGACCGAGGAGTATGGATCCACTTAGTTTGCGACGTTAATGTGGCTATCCTGCGGATATAGTCGGATTTTCCACAATTTCGTTACGCTAGATATCACAACGTGACTTACCAATTTCGCAATGTCAAAAAAAATAATGTAATATAATGTACCATAATTTATACTATAATAATAATAATTTTTTTCTCGAATTCGCGTCTTCGTGTCTCGCGCAATTCGCGCCGTTCTCTCTCTTGCGTCATTTCCTCGATCATTAATCGCACGATCGTTGCAAATGAGAAAAAGTGTCAGAAAAAAAAAAATCACAATCGGTGACCCAAGCGTGATGGTCGAAGGTAGCGTGAGTAGTGTGGGCAAAGGTACGAGCGGACGATGGATCGCTCACACGGAAAGTCCAAACACGCAAGCTGCGTCCCGGATAGAATCTTTGATTTACACGTGTACGTTCATCGCTGGAGAGCGAATAATATGCGCGTTCGATATTTCGAACGTACGCGCGAGAACACGACGCGGACAAGCGAGCAAAAGTTTGCATGTCGCAATCGCGACCGAATTGAATGAAGGAGCGAAGCCGTTATTAGACACGAGTCAATGATCGAAACGATTGATAATTGACGTGTGACGGGATTGCTTAATCGTTCGAAGGAGACCCACCTCTGGAGAATTACTCATTGTGCACTTGGGGGATATGGCAAGTTCGAACGTCCGTTACGAGTACACGATCCGTTATTTTGACTTTGATAAAATTATTGGGTAAATAACTTCTCGACCGATACTTTGGGTATTATTGGGTGGTTATTTGGGATCATTGGGATTATTGGGTTGGCTATTTGCAGCTTCTCAACAAGCCCCAGCGGTCGTTCAAATCAATTTTTTCGAATATTAACAGATGGAAATAAATTACTTTCAAGCCGTGTCTATGGAGTATGTTAGACCTCTGATGCACAATTGAGGTTAAGGTGATGAACCACGTGGCGTCTGTGTTTCGTATATTGGTGCGAGTGCGAGCGAGATAGGTGGATCTTTCGATAGTGCTGTTCTCCGCCATTTTTGAGTTTTGTGGATAAAATGCGAGAATGGTTGACTGCCAGATTTTAAGATACAGGCAAATGTTCTCTTTTTCACGGACACCATCGAGTAGCGGTTGAAAAATTCCTACAGTTTATTTTTTATTTCAACATTCAGAATTTGATTTAATCCTGGAATAATTCATCAATTGAAAAAAATTAACTGAACATTTTTTTATGACGGAGTAGAGTTAGGATGTGATTTAAATATCGAATTACCTCGTAGCTCCACGTGCAAGGAATTCCAGCGTATTTCTGTACGCACCGTCCGAGCTCGACGTCCTCGTGGGTGGTGTAAAGATTTTTCAAACAATACTTGATGTGAGGCACGATTCTTTTCAAAGTTTCCCTCGACATGATAACACCGGGTCCTCCCATGCAAAAATTTTCATCGTACTCGAGCGACAACAAACCAAATTCCTCGGTTTTTCCACGTCCGGCTTGACCTATGTACATGGCTTTTCCCGAATCGACCGAACGCAAAAGTTTTTCCAATCTGTCGGTTCTCACGTAAACATCATCGTCAGCTCGTAAAAACCATTCGTACTTGTCACCAAAATTATTCCACATGTATTGCAGCATCAAAAATGATTTTTTTTGCGGTGGATAACCGTCGTCCACCCGCGGCAACGCAACTAGAGGCAAATTTGGACAATTTTCCGGTACCGTGGAAAATTCGGACGAAAAAAATGCTATTTTTCCGGGCAAATTTTCGCCCCACGTTTCGTAAACGGCTTTGGCACGTGTACCGAGATATTTGTGAGCCGTCATGACACCGACGAAAACCAAACTTTTCGATGATTCTCGTATCGACGAATTTTCGTCGAAATTATTTTCATCGTCGATAATTTTTTCTCGGATGTAAGACGAGGGGACGTTGTTGCGTTGCAACGTTGACGTCGTTGACGTTATTATTCGATGATTCATGAGGAAACCGAGAACTAGACCCAGTGTGAGGCCCACTACGGCACTGCCCAAACCACGTCGTTTGCGCATCACTCCGACAGCGCTTCCGTCACCGCGACCACCGAAAAATTTTCATCGTGCGAGCACCCAAATTTTCATTCGTTTTTTCGGCGTCTTTCGGACTCCGGGATACGGAAATTTCGGTGGTGAATTTTATCGAAATCATTTTCACCCGCGTTTTTCGAAAATCCATCGATTTTCCGGTAATTTCGGCAGAAGCCATAGCTTCTTTTTCAACTTTTATGTTTGAAATTTTTATTTCGAATTTACTTTATTATTTATTCATTTATTTGATTTCTAATTTTTTTCACTTTTCAAATTTGTTCTTTTTTCGAATGTATTTTTTCCGGACTTTATGGTGTTACTTGTTTTTGATTTATTAAAACTTTGTGGGTCTAGCGTGTGAACCACTCGAATAATTTCTCTTTTTTTATCTTCATTTTTTTTCCTTCGAGGGAACGTCGCGCGAAGCCAGCGATAAGCATGAAACGTTACGTTAGTCAGTCGTTAATCTTTCGTACACGCTGTATACGTTGAAAGAACGCCGACGACTATGACGTCGGTGAACGATGCCGGTTTTTTTTGTCGATAGTTCGGTAATCTTCGTGGTGAACGACCTACGAAACATTTCGATCTTCGGGACGATGACTCTTTTCCTTTGACCCGTTTTTTTTCCGTTTTCTTTTAACCACGGAGTTATGGGTCGAGGCTGGGTGCAATTTGGATGCACGAAAGTTACGAAGAAAAAAAGTCGTTACGGACGCTGACGAAGATGATTAGAAGTTGAAATCCGTCGGCCAGCGATTGAAATTTCATCTGAAAGCGATTAGAAATTGAATACAAATTAATATAATTATATGATTAATTTATTCATTAACGACTGATAAATAAAATAATAATGATAATATTGATAATACTAATGATAATAATCATAAGAATAATGTTATTATTGATAATGATGATTTATTAATAAAATTTTTTTTTTATCCATAGATGGAAGGTTTTATTATATCGGTAAAAATAAAATATAATGGAAAAAAATAAAACCTGTGCGCATAAAGCAATAAAAAAATGGAGTGAAGTGAAAGCGAAATCGTAGTTAAAATTACGTGGGACGATTTAGTGTCGGCGAATGCTTTCGCCACGTGCATGTACATCTGGGATGGTGATAATAATACTTTTTTTTAGTACAAGCGACGCCGCAGGAAATGGATTGTATATGTGTACACGTGATGTATATTTTTACGAGTAACTCGGGGTACGTCGACCACCCGGAAATTGATTCTAAAATAAATTAAAAATTTCGATCGGGTATTAATTTCAATTTCGAACGTCGCTCGAAGAGAATAATAATCGTTGATTGATTTCCAAAAATGTAGATAATGATGAAAAATGATTGAATTATCGGAACAATGAGCAATAAACATTGATAATGATCAATCATTCATTAGGAAATAATAAGTAAATGATACATTTTAATTAATTCGATTATCATTATTGAACAAGCTAATTGTAAAATATTTTTGTATTTTTATTATTTTTATCAACGTGGTATTGGTTGATACTAAGAATGGAGGATAATATATCCATTGGCTGCACAATCGCAGAAATGTGCGAGATGCAATCTGCGTGCTAATCGAACCGTGCAAGACATGTAGGAATCGAGGGGCATAATGGGGTACCGAAGAAGTAGAACGATTTTCTTCTACCCGGTATCACAAACGTTGGTCCATATACCGTTACACAATATACTGCTAATTATTGAGTCGGATAATCAAAAATGGTTTTGATTGTTAAATATAAAGTTCAAACGTAAGAAATAATAATAATTAATTGAAACAATGTTTTGAAATTCACGTGGATTCAGATCTGCTAATTAGTTCTAATTCAGAGACATGAAAATTATTATTATTATTATGATATTACTATGATATTATTATTATTATTATGATATCATTAATATTATTATTATTATTATTATTATTATTATTATTATTATTATTATTATTATTATTATTATTATTATTATTATTATTATTATTATTATTATTATTATTATTATTATTATTATTATTATTATTATTATTATATCATTAATATTATTATTATTATTATTATCATCACAATTATGACAAGTACTACCCCGAATAGTTCTTGATTCTATTTTTATTTTTCATATTATCGGGTTATTCCGAGTTTTTATGCAGTTTCTTGGAGTCGCGTTCGACCGTTCCGTTTTGCCCCCCCCCCCCCCCCCCGCGCGTTTCTCGTCCATGGGTTGATAATGAAAAGTCACGGGTTAGCGGGATCGCCACGACGGACAAAGCAGCTACTGTAAGGATCCCGGACGCTGAGAAATTACGACAGGATTCGAACGTTCTACCGCAAATTAGTTATGGCGCTGTATATACGTATATACTTCGCGTGTGTGTAGATATAAGGGCAGGCGTACGATAGACAGCGTCGAGATCGCAAGACGAGATGTCTCACGAGGAGAATCGCGTCTTCATCGTCGGCATCGGTGCAAACGAGATACAACCACGGGTTCCGTTATAAATTCTTCTCGGTGGATTAACCTCGGAAACCCCATCGCAACACCGGTGCAGTTACGTTCCCGGAAGCTAGCCGGCAACACCTGGCGAACCGATACGGCGCAACGTCCGTACGGGGTATTTGCATCGGTGGTTAGAAGAATATTGGAAATTTATATAATTCATCTGGGAAACGAGATGTTTCATGGGAGGAGATTGCGTGATTCACGGTCATTGCCATCGATACCGGGCGAAGTTGCGGTTGAATGGAACAAAAAAAAATTATTTCAATCGCATCCAATTGCATAATTGCATGGTTACATTATTATTGGAATTTATGATTGGAAAAAAGAAATAGAAAAATTAGCGAAAATGAATCTTTCCAATTGTTTAAAACTTTTTGTGATGCACGAGCTATCGATATTTTGAAATAGACGCGAAGAAAGACATCCAATGAGGAATCGATCGTATCGGCAAACTCGAAATAATTGTTGAAAAATAATTCAAACAATTGTTTTAAAAAATATATCTTCGCCATCTAAACCGACATCATTATGTTACAGGGTGAGGATGATAAAATTGAAAAATTCAAGACCTGGTAAAGCTTATTATTATTATTACTATGATAAGATTAGTCGCAGAATATATAAAAAATTATCGAATTAAACTATAATTGTCACAAAATATTTATTAGTTATTATATATATCATATATAGAAATTATAGTAACTTTACTCTTCCTCCGACTATTCTTGGGATTATTAGTATAATAATAATAATTATTATCATTATTATTATCCTCATTACTATTCTTATAATCGTTGGAATTTTAATCACGCATATAATGAGCCAAATGTTCGTATGAATTTAACGATTTATATATCTCGAGAGAACCCTCGCGAGTAAGTACTTGTATCAAGAGTCGAACCCTCTTTGGAGTGGCGCACGCTGTGCACTCTCGACGTGCAGAGAAGTGCTTGTACTCGCACGCTCGTTTCCGTTCTCATGGATCATGCACCCGGGCACAAACCTCGGCAACGTTCTAGTCGTATCTCGTGGCAATAACCGTTTTTGCTTATTCTAATTTCGCCTTCAGGAAATTACACTTTGGGTGCAGCGAACCCGTGAAGACAATTGTATACACTCCGCCCTCGCCTCTCCTACCGTTGTAGCAATGTAATGTAATGTACTTGTGCGTGTACACGAAACCAGATTGCGCCCGCGTTAGAATCTTCATTACCGACCGACCGGTTAACGGTTTGGCTTTTAGCTTGTCGAGGAAAAAACGATGATAGACGGTTTTAGGAGTTTCGACGTTAACGTAAGTTGGAAATTTATTGATCTTTGTCTTGACGAATCGTGTCATGAGTCGAAGGATTTTATAGCGGGCCAACATTTTATTTTATTTTATTTTATTTTATTTTATTTTATTTTATTTTATTTTATTTTATTTTATTTTATTTTATTTTATTTTATTTTATTTTATTTTATTTTATTTTATTTTATTTTATTTTATTTTATTTTATTTTATTTTATTTTATTTTATTTTATTTTATTTTATTTTATTTTATTTTATTTTATTTTATTTTTTTTAATTTATTTATTATTAATTTAATGATAAATAATTTATTATTTATTAATTTAATTAAATTTTTTAATTTTGCATGTATTTATATTTCGTTATTCATTTCAATGCGGAAAGCAGTTGGAACGAAGAAATTCGCCGAGGCAGAAGATTCGAAACGGGAAACTTGAATATATTAGTTGTGGTGTCCCACAGGTTTCTCTGCGGGCGTATAACGTTTCTTCGTGGCCTTCAGGTAAAAACGGTATTATCGCCGATTCAATCGTGTTACATTCGTGGAAATAAATTCTTCTCGGTCGTCAACAAAAAAAGAAATATCTGTACGCAAGAACTGTATCAGCTTCTACGAAATTTGTGAGCTACGTGATGCAGTGCTAAATCAACGATTGCTGATAACATTTCGACCTCGCTATCATGATTTTTTTAACACAATACATCACATAAGCAGTGATCGCAAGATTTTAGAAGCGTACTTTCAGCAGTCCTCCAAATGAATCGGAAGCAGAAGGAACCAATTTTGCGATCAATGGAGAAAAAAAATGTGCATAATTATTTTTCTATTTTTTAGACAATCGTTGGATTGACGTTCAGGTATTTTTGTTTTATATCAAAAATATTCATTGTCTGTCTGATTTTAATGCACCAACGGATTCATTTGCGTATTGTGGTTCATCTATTTATGAAAAATTAAAATTCAAACAATACATTTGTTTCTCTATCATTCACAATATAATTATTCTGCAGAAGAAACAATCGACATCAACTAATTTTTCTTTTCAGTATTATTCAATAACATCAGAACTAAATTCGTTAATTCGTCCAGCAACCCGAAAAATCACGAGCAACTTAATGGGCTAAATTAATAAGCATCGCTGACTCATTTCGCACTACAACTGTCTACAATAATTGCGTCACGGTTTCCCCAAAATAACTCCAAACGTCAACGTTTCCAGTGAATCGGAGAAAAAAAATCCTCGCAAACCCGTAAATGTGGAATCCGGTGTTCACAATGAAATTGTAATCTTACAATCACTTTCATCATTAAAATCAGCGTATATTTTTAAAAATTTCGATGAATCATTCCTCAGTTCCGAAGAAAATTCTATAATATAAAAATAATAACAATAATCATAATCATAAGCTTAGACAAAAGAAGAGAAAAGAAGAGAAAAAGTGGACTAACCTTAAAAAAAACAAAGACGAAGAGACCCGACTGCATTTGATGCGCAACGGTGTTGCATTACCGAGGCCACGAGATCATCGTGACCGAAGAATTCACCGGGGAACCGGTTTTTTTTTTGTCGAACGCGTACAACCGAAAGTATCGCGTAGCAGCAGACGTCCGTTAGCCGCGCTAACGTGGGTGCCGCGTGACGTCGTAACTTCCGTGGATTAACCGTGACGTTGAGACGGTAACGTAAGATCAATCCAAATTCCGTAACAACACTCGTTCACGATCTCATCGATCGTGCAACGCTTATTCCTCCAATCACATTGCACTCTCTTCAACCGACACTTATCGTCACTTTTCGCACAATCACCGAGCTATCATCGCTAAATTGCAAATTTCAAAGAATTGAGAGAACGAAAGAAATTTATTTGTAAAATCGCAGATAAGAATTGATTGGCATTTTTATATATTTAAAAAAAATGAAGAATGATTTCGTGATAGACAATTAAATATTTGAGATCGAATTTTGATGAAAGTTCGAGGTTTTTTATTATCTATATTTTATTTTCAGATTTAGAAAGAATAATTTTCAATAAAAAATTGAATCATTGTAATCGAACGTTGCTAGAAAATAAAAATTCACCGACTCAATTTTTTTTCTTTCGAAGGAACAAGAATTCTTTATTATGAAATTGCATGTCTAGTTTAAATTAATTGAAATTTCAGTTTTCAATCCTTCTTTCGTTTAATTACAAAAAACGATGCCCCCATAGAAATTGAACTGAATTGTCTTCAGCGATCTTCAATGGAAAATATAATACTCCTATTTCAAAACCACCAAAAAATCGAATAATCAATATCTAAACGATCTAAAAATTTAACCATCCAATACCATTACTCCTTCTTCCCCTCCAAAAAAATATTTGTCAAGAGCTTCGTAAAAAATAAAATTTCCAACGATGTGCAAATCCGAATCGCTCGTAATTCGCGGGGCCGATGAATTATTCGAAGAGAAGCGCGTGGATGCTGGGAGAGGTTGGAACGGACCGTCGGGGCACTGGTTCACGGTTAAATGGGCCAGCCTCCGAGCCATCGGGCTGCGGACCGAGTCGGAGCCAGTGGTCTCGGTGCCGTGTGCGCTGTCCGGATCCCTCCCTCCCTCTCACCCTCTCGCCCTCCCTCTAACTGTTTATCTCTCTCTCTCTTTCTCCTGATCTCTCGTCTCCGCGTCGTCGGCGATGCCTCTTGGGGACGGTCCCGTGTGGGATCGACCGGTTACCATCAGCACCAGCAGCACCACCAGCAGCAGCGGCAGCATCGGCCGGAATGCCCCACAGCGAACTAATGTAGAAGCACTCCACGCCACGAGAGGATTTTTCGAATCACCGTTCCTACAGTCGCGTGTGATTGTTCAGTTAAGTTCGGTAAAGCTCCGTAACATGTGCCAACGAAATAGTTGTTTCGAATTTTATTCCTTCGACAAACGAAGAGAATTTAATAAAATGGATTTTTTCGAAAAGCAGTGGGAGTATAATTAATTTGATAATCAATTGAAACGCAATTAGTGAAATTCTAAAGCCAGAAATTGATCCACGATGCGGTTAAAATTAAATTTGTTAAATTTCATAGCCAAACATTAATTCATGAAACAATTAGAGTTTAATTTGTTAAATTTCTAAGTCAGAAATAAATTGATGATGTCGTTAAAATTAAATTTGTTGAATTTCACACAGCCAGAAATTAATCGACGATGTCGTTAAAATAGAATTTCCTAAATTTCAGAGCCACAAATTGATTTATGAAGCAACTAGAGTGTTATAGGTACAATGTAAAAGTACTCCGAGCCACGAGGGGATTTCACAGTCACGCTATAGTCGTTTCTATAGCCGCGTGTGGGATGCTCACCGCATGGTTAACATCCGAACTATGGGTTTGCCGCGTGCAAACATCACCACCCCTCCTCCCCCTGCCTCCTTCTTCTCACCGCCCACACCGCCAATGAGCGAGCGAAAACTGGCGAACGAGCGAGTAACCGAGAACGAGCGTGAAAAAAATTGCGAAGGTATATCGGGGAGGGACTTTTAAACCGAAGAAGACAACTCCGCCACATTCGCCACCTTCGTCGGCGCAACCGTTCACCGCGACCACCGCCGTCGAGCGATCGCGAAAGAGCTAAACTGACGACGTAGACGACGGCGACGACGAGAGATCAGCCACCTATACCTGGGCTTCAGCCCCGACGACGACTATGACCGCGACCCCAACGACTTCTTTCGGTAACCGGTGACGTAACGAAATCGACGCGTTTTTTTACTCCGAGCTCTTGGAGATTTTTTTTATGTCGGGTTTGGGCACTTTTATTGTCATATAGGTTTGAGGTGATGGAGAAATGTGTGAATGGCTCCAATTTTTATTTTTGTTTATTAATTTGTTTAAATTTAATTTATTTGCTTATTTGTATATTTATTTATTTATTTTGTTTAGTTTTATTATTATTATTATTATTATCATTATTATTGAGAGTGGATTTTTGCGTGAGTGATTCTTCAACGTCGATTTTGATCGATTTATTGTCTCCTACGTATTCCATGAAAATGTGGGAAGCGAAAATTTGTTTTGTTTTTCTTTATATTTTATTCTTTTTATGATTGAGAACAGTGGATTTTCACGGAAGCAATTTTTTTTCTGTCGTTAGGTTGAAAAGAGTTTTGAAGACAATTCGGTAAGGTTCATCATTTGTCGAGTAGGTATATTAATTATGTTTTCCATTGATTATATCTCATGAAAAATCTATCCATATAGTATGGGTTGAGGACAAACAATATTTCAGGAATTCTAATTTTTATAAAAACTTAAATTAAGGAATATATATATTTTTTATTTTCCTAGTAATTTAAATATCGTAATGCTTATGACCGTGATTCTCGGGTAGTCAAGGTCGTAGAGTTTTGACGACGATAGTAGTTTCCGGCCCAGACCGGAAATGGTTCGCTTCCCGTGACCTTCCGCGAACGACTTTGTCCCGGTAATTCCATCGCCCATTGGTGAATTAGTAACGTCGTTTCGGTATTACTTTATCCGGAAATCAACCAATTTTCTTTTTTTTTCTTTCATTTGTTTAAGTTTCCTTTTTTTCCAACGATTTTGAGATTTTCGTGAGAGTATTTGGGCTGATTCGAAGCCGTGTAGAAAAATGCATCAGCGTCGTAGTGCGGAATAAATGTTTTTCATATATAAATACTAATAATAATCGATCAAAAATGCAAGTAAATTATTCACAACAAAGACATGAACTGAACACCGTTATGGAAATGAAGAATAGGGAGGTTATTTAAATTATGTGACAACAAAAGGTCTTGGAAAAGTAATTTCTCGATGACGAGGACTATTGCTGAAGGGTAGTTGTTATAGCTGGTGAATTTATCGCTTCGCGTGGCACCATAATTTCATGGTTTCGTGATCGCTCCGGTTGTAGTCTCGTGAGGGTCGCGAAGATCACTGCGCTCGATATAATTTATCCTCGCCATCTAACGATCATAACTTTTTCCCATAAACATGCAATCATTTTTTTTTCCCCGAATAATTTTTTTTATTCGATAAAATTTCGTTTCGATTACATATTTGAAATGTCCTGATTTGGGGGGGCGACAAACAATGCACTTTGTAATTTTTTTATTAGTTTGTTGTTTGTTCATTGTTGTTGTTGTTTTGTTTTTGTTTGTTAGTGTTTCGTTATTTTTTGTTAGGCTCATCCTTGATAATGCAAATTTAATTCGTAGATATAAACCGGGGCGCGCTTCCTACGGATATTTGTGTGTGCGACGATCTGGAAAACCGGAAATTGAAAGTCAATTTGATTTCGATGACGAAAACCCATCCGAAAATTGTGCAATCGTCGACGATTGTTCAGTGAAGCGGAAAAAAGTGTCAACGAGATATAAAAAAAGTCGTCCCGAATTTTATTCCGTGGAGAAATATAGAAAACCAAATAAAATTGATTTTTTCAAATGCCGTTGGAAATAGTCAATTAATATCGGATTAGTTGAATTCGAAAGTCAGAAATTAATCGAATGAGAAGTTTCAAGTTATTTTAATTAAATGCGAAAGCCATACATCAACTGAAGAAGCCGTCAAAGTTGAATCAATTTAATTTAAAACCCACGAATTAATTAGAATAGCAGTGAAAAATGGAATCATCTAAATTCAAAGTCAGAAATCTCTCAAAGAAAAAATATTTAAACAATTTCATACAATGATAAAGAATTCGCGTTGTTTCGAGAATGACTTGGGTTTGAAACGATGTCGAGCTTAGGTCGCTCGACCCCTCGAATGACGCCCGGCCGTCGTTTTGCATTCCGAATTCAACATTCAGCATTCACAATTTAATTGGCACGTGTGCCGTTTGTGAGGTCGCGCCGCGGACTAGTGACGTACTGCACTAATTGCGAACGCGCGTTCGTCCGCAAAGCAGGAACTTCCGTGAAATTATATTATGAATGATTTAGATACAGACAGCGGAGTTCATTCATGGATAATTGAGACCATGCTTTCCGTGACAACCACATGCTCGAAATTCGACGCCGACTATTTTTAGAAAAAGGGGAACGAATATATTTGACTACACGTAGGTCAGACTCTCCGGTTTTTTTGTAATTAGATTTTAGAAATAATAATAATAATAATAATAATAATAATAATAATAATAATAACAACAATAATAATACTAATAATAATAATAATAATGATAATAATAATAATAATAACAATAATTTTCATGTCTCTATAATAACTGTCAATTTAATTTTTGACTATTTGATAATAATGATAACAATATCAATAATAATTCCATTAAAAAATAGTCGCACAAGAGATCTCGACGATTCAGATGATGCTCATCTATATTTTGTTTCTTTCTATTTTCTATGAATGATTTAATCATTTAATTTCCTTGATTCATTATTTTTGATTGGATTAATTTGATTTGAATTAATGATCCTAAAAAATTAATAATTCTTTTCCGTAGCGATCTCAGCAGCTGATTACGATGCAAAGATTTTATTTTTACAGAACCGGTTCCTTGAGGTCGGCAAACTCCGTCTCGTTCGATGAAAACTCGAAGGGATTCGGTTCAAACGTTCTTTGGGTGTTGCGCATCATGGTGGCGTGGGATCGTAAATCTGTGAACGGTATTTTGGCGAACGTGGGCCGAATTTCGAGATAACAAATAGGGGGAAAATATTTATGGCCATCTCGTCTCGTGGATATCTCCTCAACATTGCATTCTGAATTCTTATTATGAATAAAAATAAACATAGTTATGATAAACAATATAATATTGTGTAATTTTTCATTTCTTAAATTTAATGTATGTAATGTCATGTACATAAAATATTTATTGTAAATATATGGAATGTTTATTGATTTTTGTCAAAATACATGTAAAACCAACCTTAGGTATCCTTAGGATCGCGTCACAACCGTCGGACGAGTGTACGCGGAGTTAAAAAAAAAAACTGAGAAAAAAAATATTATAGAGGAACGAAGAGAATACGGGGAAGAGGAGACGACGGACGACGAATTCAAATTCCGACTTCTTTGCGGCATTATACGTACCGACGGAATAATTTTGGGCGCACGTGGTTTCTACCACGTCGTCTGCATCGAGATTACCTCCAGCAAGGTCCTCGGATAACGTTATCCGCAGCAGGCTCGTCCGAGCCCTTCTTAGAATTGAAATCCAACGCAAATCCTCGAAAAAAAATTAACAAAATTTTTGCTAGTCTAAAATTGAAAAAATAAATCGAAAATTAAAAATTCACTCATGCAGAATTAATGAACGTACAATAAATGTGATCATGACAATTTATCAGTCAACTGTCCGACGATCGATCCCAGCTTTTTTTATAACTCCAAAACATGATTTTTCATTTGAATTAATAAATCAATCGATCGATCAATCAAATTAAGGAATAATGAATAAAAATAAAGTCTTCTCGCTTACGAAACTCAAAAATATATAAATAAAACAATTAAAAATCGATAGATCAATTTTTTCTCGGTGCGGTTGAATTTGCAAACTCGTTTTATCGATTGGATTTTTCAAAAGAAACCGAACCCCGGTTATGATTTTCTCTTCACATCGCAACGGTTCGCGGTAGTTTTGGAGTAAAGGCAGAAGATCCCCGACGACCGAAACGTCTGTCAATTATCGTTTGACCGCTGTTTGGAGGCCGAAACCATTCTTGGAATTCCGGAGCGGCTAAAGTTGCACGAACGGGAGATTCGTGCCAGCCGTCGTTGCTCGGCTCACGTGCGTCCAATACGGCTCTTTCAAACGAGATTTTTTCGGAGAATCGCATACACCCGCGATACTTCTATCATTCCTCGCGCCTACTTGTATATTGATTCGGTTACATGTCTCATGTATACGTATCTGAGAGCAGCCTACATTTTTTTCGTTATTGAGCCACCTTAAATATATATTTATAATTAATGCAGAATCCGTAATATATTTATTAATATATTAATATTAATAAATACAATGAAACATTCGATCAAGGCAATCAGAGTTGGAATGGGCAAAATTCCACGATAAACATTTGTTATCAGTAACGATCATTGAAAAGTTTGAAAAATGTTTTCAACCCAAAAAAGAACGGTCACGCAATGAATTGATAATTTTTAATTGGATTGAATGCAAGTAGATGAGTAGGAAAGTTATGAATACGTGAATAGCATGATTAAGGTATTTAGATTTCCTGGAAAAATCTATTTCAAGTGGTCAAACAATTTTTTTCCCGTGTTAAATCGAATGCAACATCAATGTAATGACTGTGGAGACTCTTAAAATAGTCCGATCGGGCTGAGATTTGGCCAGATGTTTGCTGATAGTACATACTCCGAATCTGAGAGCTGCCTAGAAATGGTTTCCATCTGTCAGCACCCTAATATACGATGCTTAAGAACCGAGCCACGTGTGACAATATATTTCGTTGGTTTCGGTCAATTTTTAATCTTTTTTTTTCAATTTTTTTCTTTTTCAATTTTCCCAGAAAATTTTGTACAGCAATAATTTTTCCAAATTTATACCGATTGCATTCTATACAAAATTCGAACGCGAAAATGAGTTGAGATGTAATTGCAATGGATTTATTCGTCATACGTACGTCGGATCCATGTTGCGCTCTAAGCGGATACTTTATTTTTCTTCTGCCTATTATCCGAGGTTGAGACGCGGTAATAACAATGTAAACTGCGACATGCAAGCTATAGTAAAGCGGATAAATATAACAGATCTCTGATATCACATATCTCCGTTTCAGGATCGTAGAGAGAATATACCAAAACCTGTTGCTTTGCATTTTTACGGTAATACAATACAATTCCACGATTTCTATACTTGTAAATAATAATTCTCTTCGTTTTTAAATGACGAAGAGATTGGTGCATATAACATTATGTTATATTCAAGTTAAAATGTTATTTGATTTTTAAAAAGTCGTAAAAACGACATTCTTCAGAAAAAGTCGTGCAATTTTTTTTCTATTTGAGTAAATTAAAAATTTCAAACGGCATTTTGAAGGGGATCGATTGCACTTGGGGTTGTTGCTTATTTTGTTTATTACGGAAAAAAATCGTATGCATAAATTAAAGATCAATCTTGCTGGCTGCAAGTTGAGCAGGAAATACGAATTCTTCTGTCCCCGTACCTGGGGCAGAAGCTTCACCTTCTTTGCTCCTTCAGATTGGCTGCTAATACTGTTGGTATCGATTTCTGCGTATGTAGAATACTCTCGGTCAAAATTGCGCACTTCTCGCCTCAAGGTTGGTATTTCTAACCATCTGCGAAGATGGGGCTCAACGAGTCCCATAACGAGAGTTTTCAAGTAATCCCGCCTGACAATGCGAGGATTATCGTTCTTGGAATTCTATAAGACCATTGCATCGATCGTTCTACCGAGTCATTCTCATGATTATCGGACAATGAATCCACAGCGAGTTTCCGATGTTTATCAGTTCCTGCTGAACCAACTGCCGAGATGCTCCTCAGCTCATATCTCCGCGACATTTTCAATTTTGGAAAAAAATATTTTGTTCATTCATCGTTATTCGTAGAAATTCATGGATTGCATGGAAAAATAATTTGAAAAATGACAAACATGCCTAGATATACAATTTTTTGAAATTTTCACATGAAAAAATCTTATGAAATTACTCAAAATAATTTGAAAGATTGAAAATTTATCATATTCTGTGAAAATACTCAAAATAGATTGATATTCATTAAAAAGATAAAATAGATTTACCAGAACGAAACGCAAATGTATCATATCTAAAGGGATGTGGCGACACCCCAGCCTCTCTGCGGATCGTTCCAGGATTACAACCAAGGCACAGATGAAACTACCAACCACGTCACCATACTCTGGGATAGTCGAGTTGAATTATGAGTAGGATCTGCGCCGAAAATCTACAAATATTTGCTCATGAGCGTAACATGAAGTTCGCGTAGGGGTGTGTATACACCCCAGTGCATCAGTCTAAGAATATTTTGTCATAATCGTTATTGAAAATACTCCAATTGTATTTATCATCAGTATAATCATCAGTATTTTATCATTACCATTTCTTGTTACTACGATTATCAATTAACGTCAACGAAATTTTGAATTGGTCAACAATTTGTCGATTAAACATTTTTCGCAGAAATTTCGATAATAATTTCTTTCCATCCCGATCGGGTAACACAGGGCCCACCGTTTTTCCATTTCCGTCCCTGTCGGTTTTTTTTTCTTCCCCAGACGATACGAATGTGTGCATACATAGATAGACAGCGGAGCGGTCTCGCAGGTAGAAAACGAAGGTAAACGAAAGGTGGTCGAGGCAAAGGCGTCCAGGGAGAAATTTTGAAGTCTTCCAGGATTGTCCGTAAGCCCGGTAGGGACCATGGCCCCAACCGTTCCACGACAACCGCTTCTCCGAGACCCAGTCGGTCTCTTTTGTCGAGCTCGTGTTCCGGAGACCGGCTCGAGAGTTTAAACTCAAGGATGTATATATACATATATTTTGTCTATGGACAAACCGGATGAATTGCAAATGCATTATTTGCGCGTCGCCCCTTTTCGGCTTTGTACGTTTTTGCCCAGGCAGACGCATATTTTCTTATTGTGTCTCGTACAATGCGCCATTTTGTTTTATTCATCTTCTTTTTCGTCTATGAACCGAAAATATCGATTCGGCTGTATCGCTTGTCGGTTTTGCCCCGCAATTTTAATTATTTCTTGTTAAAACTGCCGCCATTTTGTTACCCGACTTTGATCAGCTGATTGTTTATTGTTTGTTTGTTTGTTTGGACATCCGTTCGTGCAAGGACGATGGTATATCTTGTTTTGTTTTTATTGAAAAAAAATGTGACGGATTGAGTGTCACTGATTGATGCAAATTAAGGGGGATCGTCGATGGAGCGATATACGGATACGGATGCAAATGTCTGCCCCTCCCCTCCTCGCACTCCGCACTACTCGTCGTTCGAATCGATATACAATTTGTGAGACTATGGTCTGTGGGGCTGTAATTACAAGGTCTGCTGATGATATATGTATCTTTTAGAGTCGCTAGCGATAATAAGCTAATTCATCGAATTGTCGAGGATATCCTTTTGAATCATGCATCGTTGTATTTAGTTTTATTTTATATGCATTCGGTTTGGTCTTTTTCTTTGTAGCTTATAGGAATAAATAATCGTTTTGCTTGCTTAAAGACGTTCCGTATTTTTTTTAGGCGACAATTAAATGATTTCTTTACGATTTGTGCTAACGAAAAAAATTTAGTTTAGAGCTCGGGATCATTAAATTGTAAAGCAATTATGGGAGAACGACGATTTTGCGTTTTACGAGCGGTTTAAGTATCGAATGAGCCTTGGATAATTACGCACATACTGAAAACAAATTTCATCCTCCGGGAAACAAAGCGACAGATTGAATGGAATAAAATAATCTTCATAAACTATTCGTCTATTTATAGAATAAGATTTCCAATAATCATTCGTGAGATCTCTACGTTTTGCCGCCTCGCGTTTAAATTTCTTCGGGTGGTACATCAAAATGGCGAGAATCCCTCGCCGTGACGTTAGATCGTTGAACCCTATTCGCCGGTACAACTACTCACCTGAAAAATGTCCACTCAACGCCGCCCAATAATAAATCTTCGAAGGAGAAACAAAGAAAGAAATTATTGATTAATTTATTTCTTTTCAAAATATCAACCAAAAACCATGGCTGCGTCGATAAAACAAATTAAGATAAAGATTGTAGAAGTATGTAATACTTTCGGAAACAACATATCAGGGACGTAACTAGATGTGAATATTCAGTCCTGATTGACCAATGACGTTCGAGCTGCCAGGTTTCTGTTGAGAAATCATGGAATCCGCAATAATAATTCAAAAAACCATCGAAGCATTCGATTTGTCGAAAAATTACAGTAAAATCAATCTTTGCTGCATTAATGCAAACACTATGCAGTTTTTACCCCTAACTTTCGCGTAGTTTATGCCCGGATATTGCGATAGCCCGGTTAGGAGCCGTGCTTCAGATCTTTGCCGCTAGAGCGCGCGCAAAAAAAAAACGAAAATCAATCAAAATTATTCCTTGCTGCGGCTACTGCAAGAAAAACAACAACAAAATGTAACAATAATGCAATATTCTACGAGTCGGGATATGTTAACTGCATCTATCAACTCTGACTAATCTAGAAAAAACGACTAAGCATCCGAAACGTAGAAAAAAATTACAATTGAATACCTTTTCATTACTTCAAGGTGATGTACCCCCTGTTGTCTGTCTTTCTCTTTCTCTCTCAGATTGCTACAAGGCCGAATGAAATACCCGAATCTTTCCAAACTGTTATTCTCCGCCATTGCTCACTTCCAAGGTAAAAAATGAGAACGGTTGACTCAAGGCTTATAAGATCCAGTCAATCATTTTCATTTTTTCATCCAAACACTCAGTTCCGACGGAAAAAAATGATTTGCAGTTTTTGTTACCGACCGAGCACATTCGTGTGGTCAAAAGGCAAAACCGAATAGGTTCATCGAACGTGTTTTCCAGATTATGATTATTCTACGTTGCGAACGCTCTATCACAGCATAAAAAACGCTCTTGGATATCGATTTTGCCTGCAACATGGACTCATTTGATGAAGGTAATGTCGTTTATTTTTTCTAGTATGGCCAATTTTCAGCACCCAGAATCTCAGAACGTCCTTTACCGTCCGAATTACAAGAATCATTCTCAATCTAATTGTTCGACCAAAATGGATTTATTAAGTTTTCCCTTTAAACCACAGATTCGAATTCGAACGACAGATCTTCGAATTTACCAATTCCCCATATCCCAGCCAGACAAGAAGAACCTCCCTTCGATATTTCGCCGTCAGAGGCGCGCTTGAAAAATAAAAATAAACGAGAACGAAAGAACCATGGAAATCCGTAAACAGGGGCACCATTGCTAGTTACGGTCCTGTCGCGCAGTCGCTGTCACGCAGTCGTTGTCTTGACCATCGAGGTGACGGGAAGTGACGCGGATCGCTTCGTTACGTTTACATTCTGTTCACGAACGTCGCGTTGATCGGGTAACTTTTCGCGAGAAGCCATTACACTCGTCTCCGCGTTAAGCATCGTGCCATATTACCCACTCGCGTCCACTAAAGTAAAACGATCACTAAAGGCGTAGTTTTAAGTGAAATATTATGAGAGTGAAACCCGATATGGACGACGACGAAAAGGGGTGAGTTTTATCAACATTATTCTTATTTATTTCACATCGATTCGTTTTTTATTATTGGAAACAATCGAGGTTGTTTTTTTCTTTGGTACAAGAAAACATACTTAGATATATATATATATATATATATATCCATTTATACATGTATATAAAGACACAGACATAAATATATAAGTTTTGCTCCGGCTTCGAAAGCGTAACCAACCCTCGACCGCCGTCGCGGCTGAGCGTTGATTTACAAAATGTCGGCTCTCCAACCATCG
Source organism: Sussaba pulchella (assembly GCA_963971145.1). Lineage (NCBI taxonomy): Eukaryota > Metazoa > Arthropoda > Insecta > Hymenoptera > Ichneumonidae > Sussaba > Sussaba pulchella. The sequence goes on from OZ020168.1 coordinate 9,198,076, forward strand.
ACCTCTAACTCCATACGCCGATCGTTATTCGTTAATTAATTCATTTATCGACTCCTTCGAAATTCAACCTCCATCTTGATTCAATAACGTATAATCGGCGTCGGGTAATCGCGTTTCGGTCGAATATGTACATATATTTTAATCCCCGATCGTTCGGTTGATGATAAGATTGCCGAGGCAAACCGGAGGGCTCAAGGTGGAGCGTTGCAAGCTTCGCGACGCTGCGAGGGGCAGGAGGGGGGGGGGGGGGGAGAAGACGCTTCGCCAAATGCGGGTTTCGGGATGTTATATGCGGCGCCGCCAATGCCGGTTACGCATCGCCGTTGCCTTGCTCCGCGTCTCGATGGATTTTTTTTCTTCTCTCTTTCTTCCTCTCCCTCTTCACATTCTTTTCTTGTTCTTTTATCATTTTTTATAATGGAGCGCGTCTGCGCCGGGATTGGGCACGGACCGTGAAGGAGCATTCCTCTTGTGCGCCGGCTTGCGTAGCTATATATATGTATATATTTGTATAGACGAGTATAATATATACGTCTATACGTGTGGTATGTATGTATGTATGTATGTATGTATAGATGGATGGATGAATCGATGGATGGTTATACGTATATGTATTTATGTACATGTGTTATTTATATAAGTATGGGTTTTTTCCTATTGCGAGTGCAGGAGAAATTGCATTATAAACGTGAAACCTGGTGAAAGTATGGACGACGGAGCCCAATGCCGGCATTATTTGCGACTCGTCAATTGCGCTTCACTCCCTGCGGGAACCCCTCTCACCGCCCATGGCCGCTCCGACGGCGCTCTCTGTCGGGCGTTTGTTGCAACGAGACAAAAAAATTCGGACGCTCTCGAATCAGCCGAGCGAGGCGGAGCGGGGCGAGGCGGAGGAAGAAGATAATGAGCAGCAAATACTCCGAATCTCTCGAAATTTTTTGGTCGTAACATTTTGTTTGACGATTATTATGGTCGGCATTCGTTTTTTGGTTCGCGAGAAAATTTATGGGTCTTTTATTTTTTAGGGGGAGGGGGATTTGGGGAAGAATGAGTAATTGAGAGTTTTGGAGTTGGAGTTTGCACGCTCTTGGCTTGGACTGATTTGTCTCATGACGAGACACTGAGATGAGAATTACTCGTCTTCGGCGTCGTCTTCGGCGTCTTCGGCGTCGTCGTCAGCGTCTTCAGCGTCTTCAGCGTTGTCGGCGTCTTCAGCGTCTTCGGCGTCGTTGTCGGGGTCGGAAAGGGATATATAGAGCTTTCGCTGAAGCTCTGTGTTACTGATTGTTTCGTTTGGAAAATGTAGATCAACTGCCATTGAGGCTCGAAAAACCGGTTTCGCAAGCCAGTTTAGCAAGCCGGTTTATTCGTGAGATCCAAGAGAGGCCTGCGCGTGTGCGTGCGTATGAGTGTTGCCATGGCTATTTGGCAGATTGAACCGATGCTCCGGTTGCTTTAAATTTTTTTTTTTTACTGTTTTTGAAACAGACTATTTTTTTTTTTTTTTTTTTTTTCTATTGTTTCAAAATATGTCTATATTTTTTGAATCGCGTTTTTTTTTTTTTTCCAATGAGATTTGTATCAAGATTCGGTTTACCGGTAATCATGCTTGGCCTTGTATTTTTATTTTTCTCATTTTTACTGAAAATTTTTTATGGATTTGAATTTCGGAGACGTTGGAACGCGTCGGTGACGTTTTATTGATGTAACGAAAGTTAATCTCGGGTCAGACTGTGTGAAGTCGGATTTCTGGGTCACCGGAGCCAATCGCACTTGTATTTTGCATAGACAAAAAATGACGCTCCGTATCGGATCGGTGGATTGAATTTTCGAGTCTTTGATTACTTTTTTACCTTTAGCAATTCAAAGATGGTAGATTATGACCTTTGTGGATGGTATTGTTTCTCGTAATAAAATAAAAAATTACAAATGAATAAGGATAGAATAATTTCGTGCAAAACTTGATATCCCTAAAATTCTATATTTATATTAATATTAATATTTTCTTAATATTATCTTAAATATTATTATTATTCATAATATTCTTATATTATCTTAAATATTGATATTAATTAATATTTTCTCCACAAGAAAAAAAAATAATGGAAACTATATTCTTCCGATTTAATATAATTTTTATTGAGAAAATTGAAAAATAATTAATGATATTGAACGATCGAGCACGAGTCGAGCCCTTATTTTCCGCAGTCCAAGAACGTACGTTCGCGGGTCAAAGTTCACGAACGGCTAATGACCCTGCGATCACGACGCCGCGAACAAAACAAAGAGTTCTTAATCGATTCGAGAAGTAACAATTATAATCTACGTTGCGTTATCCTCCTTTATCACAGTTCGATAAACAATATTTGAAATTGACATTGAATGAAAAATGTATTTTGTAAATAAATGCCAAGTCGACGCGTACAATCGTGATTTACTTTGAGGCTCACCGGACAGACTCGTGACACAAATTCTTATCTTTTATGGATTGTCGACGTTTTATCGATACTCTGCTTCTTATCTTTGCGGTTTTATTTTTTTTATTTTTATTTTTTTATCGTTATTTCCAAAATGCGAACACGAAAACGCGATGGCTCGCTTTATTATTCGGCTGGAGTCCGTGAATTCGGTAGAGATAAAACGGAAAAGAAGAAAAAGAATAACGCGGTTGCGTTTTTTATATTTTTTTATGCAGGATTATTCAACATCTTGGATTGATTACAAAGATTGGTGTTGCGTGTCGCTTAATTTTTTTTTTTTTTTTTACGTCTCACATAGCAGCTCTCGAATTACAGATATCGGAAAAATATTATTTCTTTCAGTTGGCTTTGAAAAGAGGATATCATTTTTCAATTATAAAAAAAAAAAAAAAAAAAAAACAAATTTAAAAAATATTGATATTATTATATACTATTCATTTTCGTATTTTATCTGTTTTCATTTCCACCATCATTTAATTATTTCAAAAACGAAAGGAGCAACAAGAAAATCAAAATTATACATGTGTGTCTTTATATATAATTTTTTTTTTCATTTTGAATATTTTTATTTCCACTGTTTTGAAGGTTATTAGAAAGAAGAAAAAAAGGAAAATTCTATATTTTTATCGATCTGTTACAGAAAACTGTTTGTCGGTGGTTTGTCATGGGAGACAACGCAAGAAAATTTACAACGTTACTTCAGCCGTTATGGCGAAGTAATCGACTGCGTTGTGATGAAGAACAGCGAGTCCGGTCGTAGCCGAGGATTCGGTTTCGTGACGTTCAGCGATCCGGCCAACGTTGCGACCGTTCTTCAGAACACGCCTCATCAACTCGATGGTCGTACGGTGAGCAATCTCGACAATTCATACAGTTTTACGAAAATTCAACGGGACCATTAGCATTATATCATATTCAAATCATATTTTCATATTATATCATCATTTATTTATGTATATGTATTTATATATATATATAAATATAGATAAATTAATAATAATAATAATAATAATAATATTAGTATTGTTATTGTTATTATTATTATTATTATTATTATTATTATTATTATTATTATTATTATTATTATTATTATTATTATTATTATTATTATTATTATTATTGTTGTTGTTGTTGTTGTTGTTGTTGTTGTTGTTGTTGTTATTATTATTATTATTATTATTATTATTATTATTATTATTATTATTATTATTATTATTATTATTATTATTATTATTATTATTATTATTATTATTATTATTATTATCATTATTATTATTATTATTATTATTATTATTGATATTATTATTATTATTATTATTATTATTATTATTTCTATTTATTTTTCATTTTATCATATTAATATTTATTTTTTTAATCATATTTTTCTCTTTTTTTTTTTTAATTTAACTTATTGATTGGTTTTTTTTTCTTTCATTTTCGCAGATCGATCCGAAACCATGCAATCCGCGTACGCTGCAAAAACCAAAACGCAGCGGTGGTTTTCCCAAGGTTTTCCTTGGCGGTTTGCCGAGCAACGTAACCGAAACCGACATGCGGTCGTACTTCACTCGCTACGGAAAAGTAATGGAAGTCGTCATCATGTACGATCAGGAGAAAAAGAAATCACGAGGTGAGTTTTGTCGACGTTCGATTTAGGTTGTGTATCTCGTGGCTGTCTGTTACTCACCATTTTTTTCAAATTTTTATTTTCGTTTTTTATTTATTTATTTTCATTTTTTTTTTACAAATGAGATTTTACGAGAGATACATTTTTTATTCGACGTCATACGAAGACGAATTCACGTCTCATTCGTTTGGTATGAAATTTTTTTTTTTCGGTTTTTTATTTTAAAAAAAAATGAATATTGTGATATGAAAAATTATATAAGCATACATTATACGATATTCGTTGGGTGTATTTAAAGTCACAAATCGTTTGCAGCTACTACATAGTGTAATTTAGAAACAGATATAAACATTCCACGATTTTCACGGATGCAGGTAGAAAAATTAATCCCTATTTTACGTAAATTTTTTAATTATGTCAACAGCAACAAAAGAAAATATTAAAAATTGTTTTACCATCTTTGTGTCGTCTGAGAAGAATCGTGAAACCGATTTCGTCGAAAAATTTTGCGTTACGATTATCGTAATCGCCATTTTTTTTCATTTGACGACTTTTAATAATTTTTTCCGAATTAAAAATTTCTGATAAAAAAAAATTTCGCATCAACACGGCTGATGTTTGTTCCACGCTGAATATTGGTCGACACCGACGGTAATTCAATTTTTATTCCCCCACCCCCCACCCCCCGCTCACAATCACATAATTGCATAAAAATTAATTAATTAATCATCTGGATCGTAAGTTTCAAATAATTTAAATTACAAGTACGTCTCGTAAGTGTAGCTTAAGGCACGTTCAGGCTATGTTACTGTGTAAGTTATACATACATAGTCTAAGTTGTTTAAGCTACGGTTAAGATGTTTCATGTAAACTTCGTTTTTTATTTTTTTGTAAAAAAAAAAAAAATTCTTTGACGAAAAATAATTCTAAGTATTTAATGCAGAATATATTTCGTCGATTAATTATACAATCGACGATGTACAATCGATGGTCGAACGAGACGGGGTTGCTGTCGAATTGGTTTTACAAAATTTCGACGTCGATCGATTCCTCGTTCGATTTAATTAAAATAAAAATCTTAGTTTTGTCGTACCGTATCTTGTGTTGTATAAACATATGATTATTACCAAATAGATATACACCACGTATTCATATGTATTCGGGATAAATTGTTTGTAATCGCGAAGAAAAATGCAATTGTGATGAAGATTTTTGAAATAATCGTAGATGAAAAATAATAATAATTATTCGAATAGAGTAAAAAAGAAAGAAGGAAAATATGTTCCCGAAGGATTTGGCAGTGTCGACATATTTTTTTGATAAAACAATGTGTCACGTTTGGACAACAGGATTTGGCTTTCTCAGCTTTGAGGATGAAGACGCAGTGGACCGATGTGTAGCCGAGCATTTCGTCGTCCTGAATGGAAAACAGGTATAGCATATCATCAAACAAAAAGTTACTTTTACACATATACACGTATAAACACATTGAATATATATTTAATTGTATTGCGTTATTTTTTAATCGTTTATCGTAAAAAGAAAAAAAAATGTTCGATATAATTACGTGAATAATTTAATGATTAATGTTTCGTCATCATCATACTATAAGATTATGATGTAGTTTTACGATTTAAAAATACTTCTAAGTACGAATTTGTATAGTTTGTACGTTAGATAATTTACGTAAATATAAAAATTACGATTAAACGATTCGTGGTGCATATTAGAAACGATAAAATAGATAAATTTTTAGTATAAACGGTTAACATTAGAATAAAGTCTGGCGCAGAAGTTTCACGACTTCTAACGATTTTTCATAAATTAATGTTTAAAAAAATCTAGCGTTTAGAATATCTAATAGGTTATTGAATGAATGGCAATTTTCGAATATAGATACATATTTTTTTTTTATTGATTTTATTTAAATATCCGATGAATACCACCATAATTACGTTATAGTTTTTTTTTCGCTTCGAAATTTCAATTTCGACGTTTTCATTTTCGTGCGATTTTAGTCATTTTTTTTCTACTTTGGGATCTTAGATCGTTTGCCAATTTGTACTTAAGGGGCCAGGATAGTGTGATGGTAACAAAACCACTTGGTTTTTATAATTTTTTTCTCGGACAATCAATGAGAATCCGATTCGGTTTTTTAATTGTATAAAATGCAATAAAACACAATTGCAAATTTTACACTATTCTGAGCCCTTTAAATATTGTAAATTGGCAATCGTTACCTTTGTTGTTCTGTAGTAAACTAGGATCCCTCATGGTTTCGGTCTATCTGTGTGTTAAGCCCTCCCATTATCTCATTTATATGGCGATTAAGACGAAATTCGTAAACGGACGTAGATTAATGACCCAAAAACAAAAAAGATACGATTTTCGGATAAATAATTTATGGAATGCCCGTTCCATAAACTTAAAAGGGTACTTTTAGTCATACAATATTTCTTTTTGAAATTCTGATTTCTGAAAAAAATCTAATACGTCGCTTTTATTTATAACTCTTAATAAAAACTATAACGTAAACCGTAGCAAAAATAGTTAATGGAAAAATCTATAAACAACTCTTTCGAAACCAAGCAAAATTTGTCAGAGTAAAAATATCTCTCGATACTTATTGCAAAAAGTTTACGAAAAATGTTGGTGAGAACGGTTACGGGTACCCTATCACGAGGGCGAATCAAATTTCCCACTATTCAATGTTCCGACAGGTCAATAGATCGACCAAAAGACGCTCCGAAAATAAATGTTCCAAATCGGCATGACTCGGACTGTCAATGTCCGGAATGATTAAAATCCCGAAAACCGAACCATTGTCGAGTCAAAACTTTCACAGGTCGTCTGAATAGAACGAGCCGTTCTACGCCGGGACGGAGTAAAACTATTGTCCAAATCGGGATGCTTTCAGTGTGCCTCGCCACTGTCTGACTCGGGACAGTCTGCCCTGCCACAGTTCGACTCGGTACAGTTTGACTCCGCGAATTTGACAGATCAGAATGACTCTTTCTTTGTCAAACCCAGAGAGAGGGTCAAATGTCAAAGAGAGAGAGAGTGACTGTCATCTGTCAAACTGCGGCGGGTCAAACTGTGCCGAGTCGAACTGCGACGAGTCCAACTGTGACGAGTCGAACTGTGACGAGTCGAACTCTATCGAGTCCAACTGTAACGAGTCCAACTGTGTCGAGTCGAACTCTACCGAGTCCAACTGTGTCGAGTCGAACTGTGACGAGTCGAACTGTGACGAGTCGAACTGTAACGAGTCGAACTCTACCGAGTCCAACTGTGTCGAGTCGAACTGTGACGAGTCGAACTGTGACGAGTCGAACTAAGCCGAGTCGAACTGTGACGAGTCGAACTGTGACGAGTTGAACTCTACCGAGTCGAACTCTACCGAGTCGAACTGTGACGAGTCGAACTAAGCCGAGTCCAACTGTGTCGAGTCGAACTGTGACGAGTCGAACTGTAACGAGTCGAACTGTACCGAGTCGAACCGTGACGAGTCGAACCGTACCGAGTCGAACTAAGCCGAGTCGAACTGTAACGAGTCGAACTGAAACCATCCCGTCCAAATCCATCCATCCGCCTCCGAATCGCCGCCATCTTCCCGCGATCAAACCCAACTACGCCACTGTACCTACACATTCGTTTTCGAAACTTCAATCCTTCGGGAAATTTATAGTCGCAATCCTACCGATTCGCAATATTTATTTTCGCACCGTTTCACTTCCATTTATCGACCTGTCGAACAATCAAAAGCTCGTAAATTCGCTCTCGTGTACTTCCCATCATTCGCCCGATACGTTGAAAACCCTCTCGCCCGATTTTTTTTATTTTATTGAATCCGTTGGTTTCGAATTGCGATGTTTTCAGGTTGAGATAAAACGCGCCGAACCGAGAGATTCGTCGAGCAAGATGAACGACGGTCATCAGGGCCAGTGGGGTCCGCCTCAGCAGGGCGGACCGCCCATGGGAATGGCCGGTAATATGGGACCCATGGGTGGACCGAACGGACAGATGGGCGGACCGATGATGGGCGGACCCATGGGACCACCGGGCAACATGATGCAGCAGTATCAGGGTTGGGGATCGGGAGGTCCTCAAACCGGTGCTCAATTCGCCGGTTACACGGCTCAATACAACGCTCAAGCTTGGGCCCAACCGCAACAGCAACAAATCGCACCGCCGCCACCGCATCAATGGGGCAACAGTTACAACGTTCAACCGGCGGCGGCTACTCAGGGCTACGGAAACTACGGTGAGTTTTTTTGTTTTGTTTTTTTGTTTTGTTTTTTTTTTTTTTTTTTACATTGTGATTCGCGATTTTTTTTTTTTTCTACGTACCAGCCGAAAAAATGCTGTGAATGTATATTAATTCACTTGAAAGAAAATGTATGTATATTTATATATATTAGGGTGTTGTCTTGGATATTGAAAAGTTTTAACTCACGGTACGATTTGAGGCGTGTGAGAAAGATATCTGAGTTAGATTGGGGATGAGGGGATATGATGGAAAATAAATTTATTCAAATGAGGAGTTTGGGGAGGTCAGAGGCACCCCTTAACGGTGTACAGGTCGTACTAGAGTTAAATGATCATATTAAGGGACACCCTACTGTATGTATATGAATGAGAAAATAATAATAATAATTCGATGATGGACGAGCGGCTTCCGGCTGGACGAGTTCGGGACTCGTAATTTTTTTTTTTTAACTAGTTCTGGGGTTTAGATTTGGTTGGGAAAATTAAGGTTTCATTGCATATTCGGGGGATTTTTTTTAAACAAACACTTGGGGGAAATACGAATCTTAGATTTGGAGATCGAAGAAAATCATTCAAAATTGTGCATATTGATTGTTTTTATATTTGGAAAAAAATCCATGGAGAATAAAAAAATCTTTACTTTTGCTCGGAAAAATAAATGATTTTATTGCATATTGAATTTCTTATTACTTTGGTTGAAAAGTTACGACTAAACGAATTTGTTTTATGGTGATTTGCAAATTGCATAACCGCGATAATTATTCGATCGAACATCGAAATCTTAACGCAATTAAATCGGTATATTTTTTAGCAGTGAAATTTATACGATTTATAATCGATGAAAATAAGCCAAACGATGAGTCTCATGCTGGCCGGAAGCCGAGCGAAAGAATTTACTGTTCGTCGTCGAAAGAAAAACCAAAAACTTGAAAAAAAAAAAAAAAAATCGGTAGCTCAATGGCTACAAAAATTTACAGAGATCAATCCCGAATTCTGAATTTTTTAAAATTCCAAATTCGTGAATTCGTATAAAGTCATAGTTATAACGAATTAACATAACTTTGATCCCGTCCCTCTCCCCTTCCATCCCGCTTGGAGAGGTTTAGTCGTCTCTTGACCTATTGCGAACAAGAGCAAGAAAAAATAAGTAAACGCTGAAACGAAATTTTAAAGAAAAACGTGTCAAATTCATTTTTAACGCGATGTGATGGAAAATTTTCATTGAAAAAAAATAAATATATATATATATATTTTGAAGAACAAAAATTAACACGAGTTGCTGTGAAATGAAAAAACAGTGAAATTCTTGTCACGCACGCCCCCCCGCCCAAGGAGGATTATGAGGAAAGAAGAATAAAATAGAATGAAATCTCGCAACGATTATGTTTCGTATTTTTAACGTCAACCAGAAAAAAAAAAAAAAACTAAATTTGAATTAAAAAAAAAAAAAAAAAGAGAAGTCACCTGTTAGAAAAAAAAAGTAAAATTATGTTTTCGAATTTATTACTATTCTCATATTTTTTGAAGAAAAACAAAAGTAAAATAATCTAGTCCCTGCACTCAACTTCCGTTCTGCCGAATAAAATATAAATACAAACACACAGTCGTAACGAGATTGTTCATAAAAAGTGAATGAAAAATATTTTTAAAAAAAGAAAAAAAAATCTTTTTACCAAAAAAAAAGAAGAAAAAAAAAAGAAAAGCGAGCTTGGTGAGAAGGTGAGGTGTGACGGTGGTCGGTGACACGTTTTTTGTGTGGTTAATGATCGCAGGTGGGCCGGCGGCGGCCGCTTCAGGGGGTTACGGGCCCACGGCGGGTACTGGCGGGGCTGCGGGGGGCGGGCCCGGGGGTTCCTGGAACTCCTGGAACATGCCACAGAATGGGCCCCCTCACGGGACCCAGCCCCCACCCCAGCCCCCTCAGCCCAACTCCTCGCAGCCCAACTCCAACTCGAACCCCTCTGGCCCGCAGGGTGAGTCTTCAAGCTCAGTCAAGAAAACAAAAAATTCAAAAAAAAAACAAAAAAAAAAAACAAAAAATCTAAACAGATCGAACAAAATCTCTTCTATCTCTCTTTCTCTGATTTCTCTCCTCTTCCGCCCTACGTTCCACTGTGAGCCATGCGACCGACCGGAAAACCACAAAATTTCGATAAAAGGAATTTAGAAAATCGAATTATTCCATGGCAACTTTTGAGAACTTTTTTTTTTTTTTTTAATTTTTTTTTTTAACTATTTTAATTTTCTATTTATATATTTTTAGCAATTATTTATGCAATTTCGTATTTGATGGTGTTTTTTTTTTTTACTCCCAATTGTTTTATCATATTTTTTTGTATCAATGAGAGATGGTATAATTTTTTTATTTGAAATTTTGTCGATTTCCGTTGACCGACTCTCGACCATGTCCGGGCAAAGAGATTGTTCATCCGATTTTTTATTCGGAGATTATCGATGTTAACGATTTTGAATTATTACGGTCGGAAAATCAAATTTTAGCAGTCAATTTTTTTTTTTCATGCGTTAAATTCCTTTTTGGACGAAATGTGCATTGAGCAACGTCGAGGCCGTGTCAGTTGTGTCGCGGACGATGTATGATTTTGTTGCTGCTGTTTGGCGACTCGCAGATGTGCGTCGGAGGGGGGGAGGCGATCGAATTAAAAATCGATTATTTTTCATATTTGAAAAAAAGTTTTTTTTTTTTTTTTTAATATTTATTTTTTTATTTCCTCGATCCAAAAATATTCCTCGTCTCGTACGGATTAATCTGGGGACTCCCGTAGCTCTCTCACGATTATTCCATAGCCGTAGGGTCATTAGCCACTGTTTTTTCATGCGCTTTCATCTTGATCCTCCTTACGTGTAGACTTTCGAAAGCATGTACTCCGTTTATTCCTACGATGCGGAGAAACTACACAAGATCGTTAGAAAAAATAAAATAAAATAAATTAATAATTAATTAATGAATCAATTAATTTGGAGGAAATTGTCGCAGTCTTTCACGATCAGTTAAGGGGTTGCACATCCATTGAGAATCAAAAGTCGCGAAACTAAATTTGATAATTTTTTTTATTCTTTCCCTGTAAATTATTTTCTCAAGTCAATGTTGCTAAAAATAATTCATTGAAACATGTAGAAGTTAGCACAAAAGCTACATTTTATCCTCTAAAATTCGGTTCATCGACAATATAATTTATTTTACGAGACACAAAAAAAAAAAAAAAAAAATAAATCGCGTTTGTCAGATATTTGGATTTAACTTCGTGAATGAATAATCGTCTCCTGGACATAGCGACCGTCGGTACAAAAGCTTTGTCGAATAAGCCTTAAACCAGTAGTTAACAGATTTTTGATAATTTTTTATTATTATTAGTATTTTCATTATTTGTATTATTAATATGACAATCATTATTATAGACCAGTCACAGTAAAATGCATTTTTCTATTACACACAGACCATCGTCATCGAGAATGGGTTTTTCGAATTTAAAGCATACAATGAAAAAAATAAAATAAAAATAAAAAAAAATAAAACGAAAAAAAAAAAAATATAAAATAATTAGATCGAAAAATCGAAATTTATAGATCTAAAATAGAGCGTAGAGTAGGGTAGTGCACTCCTATTCTCATTCCTCATTGATCCTTCAAACCTATCAAGCGGACGTTCGGATCAACGTCTTATCCTAAATTAGCATATTTTTTTTTTTTTTTTAATATCAATTTTATTATTCATTATTATTGCTTCATCAATGAATAAACTGAGATCCGTGGCGTCCGTGATCCAATCCCATTGAACCAGCATTAACTTTTTCGTTTTGCTTGCTATATATGCCTGTAAACAATTCGTTCTCTAATTTATTATTATTATTTTTATTATTAGTATTACCGCTATTACGTAAGCTTTCCAAGCAAAACGTTTCCAAGTTGAACGTTTTCGTATCGCAACGACGTTCGATCGATCGGAGCTATTTCGGTCCTGCGGGTCTGCGACGTTTCAAACATTTACAATGGGGCTTTTTTTCAAACTCTTTGCCATTGGTTGAGATTAAAAGTCGCGAATCGCACGACCAGCTTGTAAAAACAAAAAAAAAATAGGGAAAAGTTTCGTCAATGATTCCAACGAAGCGTGATTTTCTCGTCTCGTTTGTATTTTCATGATCGTCGAACGGCGCTGTAGATGAATTTATTGCATTTTTGCTGCGTCGGCGTTTTTTTTTTTTTTTTTTGTTGTTTTTTTTTCGGCGGGGATATGGAATTTATTATGGGACAGTGGACGTGAAAAATTATTGTACATTGAGATTAAAATTATTTGATCACGCACGGATGATTTTTTTATTTTTATTAATGAGTATTCGTTTTTGTGTTTACTCGAAGAGAATTCTGGTTTGAAATGCGTTGAGAGGTAACAAAGGTGGAAGTTTGTTTTGTTGTTAAATATCTTGACTCGAGTCTTTAGCGAGGATGATGGTTGCAATTTTATTTTAATCTATAGTACACATTGAAATTGCAGAAATAAATTATTAAGTTTTGAAAAAAAAAAAAAAAATATTTTATTTATTTCTTTTATGTAATTTATAACGTATCGATTCAAAGATTAATAATTGATCTAATAGCACAATTTCGATCTTGTCAATGCATCATCATCATAATTTCGATTTTTTCAAGTCACCCAGAATCTTAAAAACGAAGAAAATGGCGGCAAAAAAAATTCCCCGAACAAACATTTAAAATATCGATGCTACTTTTTTTTTCATCCCGATAAAAATTTTCATCTTCGATAAAACAATTAAACGATGTAAATCCACTGACCCCTGTTAGACTCCACGATCCGACGTTCCGCCGAATGCCGAAGAGTCGCTCGGTCGGATAACGGTTGCAAAAGTGGGTGAAAATCGGGGGCACGTATGGGGGGAACGTAAGGAAGGGGAATGGCAAAAAGTTTTATTTCCTTTTCTCAATAATTATTATTTTCTTTTATTTTATTTTATTTTTTTTTTCGTTTTCACATTGATAATTAATATGAGTTTCAGGTGACATGTACTCGAGGCAGACAACGGGTTCGGGAGCTCCGGGTTCGAGTAGCAGTTCGGCAAAGGCAGCGGATTACAGTGGTTATACAGGTTACACCGGAAATTATCCTGACACTTCTTATCCGCAACGTTCGTACCAGGGTGGAGAAAGCAACCAAGGTGGGTACGCCGCCAGCGCCCCTAAACCCGGCCAGCAAGGCTTTGATTTCAAAGAGTGGCCCACCTCATGACCATTTTAAATTGACCCGCGATAAAGCAAACAAAAAAAAAAAAAAACAAAAAACAAAAAACAAGAATAGAAAACGAAAAAGAAAACAAACAAAAAAAAAGAGAAAAGAACGAGGTTTATGCGCTTGAACGAAGAAAGGGGAAGGGCTCGACCTCGCTCGCTCGCGTTGACTCGGAAATAATATCGAAAAAAAATTCACGCATTCGTTTTTTCGATCCACGAAATTGTTCGAACGAGATCGATGAATTTTTCATCTTACGAAACGATTCTCAAAGATGCTCGCGTATCGGTCGATCTAATTGCAACGAAAACAAAGAGAAGAAAAAAAAGCACAACTTTGTTTCTAATTTTTATCACGCAAATCAGAAATCCGATCCGAGTTATCGCTGCGGAAAAATTAAAAATTGAGAATAAAAATTTTACAAATAAAAAAAACGAAAGAAAAAAAATATTACAATCGATTGAAAAAAAAAAAAATAAATGTTTCAAATGGATGAAAAAGCGATTGCGTACGAGGACGCGGCGAGGGAGGGCATGGTGACGATGGGAACGGTGGGAAATAACAGATGAGACGTGATAAGACGATTCAATGAGGAACGATTGATAAAAGGAATAATATTACGAGCATGAACGAGCAACGAGTGTAAAGGTCTGTCGAGTCTAGCCGAAAGGGGCGATCACCGTTACGCGGAAATCATTAGGAGGTGCTCGACGCAGCAAATCCCCAAATCAATCTTTTTTTTTTTTTTCCTATCTACTAATTTATTATTTTTTTTTTTTTTAACTCCAATTCTCGTATATAACACCGCTCGTGTCACCTCCGTTGGCCCCGCGGTTGTGCGCCAAAAGAGAATCATTAAACAATAGTTAAAAGATATTTAAAAAATATTTAAAAAAACAAAAAAAACATAACCAAGTGTCCCGCGGTTAAAATATAAAGCATCGCATTCCCGGGCGAGTTACATAAGCGTTGAATTAAATGAAGATAAAACAAATAAAAATATTGATAAATGATCGTATTATCGGACCGGGGAAGAAATAAACGAGGAAAACAAACGAAATTGGGGCGCTTGACGATACGAGAGCGTTCGCTAACATCTGGCCTTTTCCACAGTCTCACGTTTAATTGTACATTATAGATTGTAAAACGGATACGAAGAGAAAGAGAGAAAGCAAAAAAATTAAATGAAACACGTACACACGAACTATCGGTAAATTTGGGTGACAACGTTCACGATGAATCTATAAATAGATGGGATGGAAAATACATTAAAAAGATCGTCGCGGTTTTTTTTTTTTAACTGTTCTTTGGAAATCGATCGGTATCAAACCTTTCCCCTCCCTAGAAAAAAATTGGAGATTCATTTTTTTTTAATCTCAAATTTCTTCGTCAGTTATTCTCCTGCGTTTGTTGCATTATTTTCTTTATTTTTCGTGATTTTTTTCAGTTCTATTATACATACACACACGACCTTATTTATTTGCTACCAACCTTTGTTGTGGTTTTTTTTTTTTTTTAATTAATCTATATATTATTTTTTTTTCTAGTGACGTAAGATCGATCGGTTTGAAAGAAAATAAATCATGAACGATGCTTGCGACGGTGCATCAAATATATTTTTTTTTTCTTCTGCTTCCGTGCTTTAATGAATTGTAAAATAAGAACTAACCGCGAAAAGCCGGCTTGTCTGCATGTCCACGGCTGGTTTTCGTAAAAATAAATTAAACAAACAAACAACAAAAATCTTTAATCCGGAGGTTACCTTTTTTTTCTTTTGAATACAAAACAGTCGAAAGTGCACGAGACGACCATTGACGAAAAAAAAAATAAAAATAATGTAAATGGAAAAAATATTTATATTCGTAACAACTCCGCTGTTATTATTATTATTAATACTATTATTATCCTCATTACTAGTACGATAATTGTTTTTTCAACGGAGCAAACTCAGCAACAATACTAATAATGGTATTTCCGGTACGGCGCAATTTTTTTTTACCCATAATAATAAACAATGACTGCAAGACGATGTCTGTTAAGATTGTAAATTCTATACGGCGAGACTGTGTTTATCACGAATACAGATGAGATTGTGGAAAGGGAAAGAGAAGATAAGCAAAGGAATAAAAATAAATTAATGGAAGAATATTGGAAGCAGACTTTTTTTTTTTTTTTTTTTTTTTTTTTTTTTTTTTTTTTCTTCCAAGGGAAAAAAGATGTTTGCGAGCGCCCGATCGTTGAAACGTCAAGGGGGTATCGATCTGAAAAGTCTACCTGATTAAATATATGGCTTAATTGTATTTACTCTGTAGGGTTTACCATAGACCTAAAAAAAAAAAAAATGACGATATTTGTAAAGAAGAGCGGGTATATCTCCTAAAGGCTCACGTTTATTGCCCGATCGAGCCGCGTTGTGCAACAGATTTTTTTTTTTTTTTTGTTCTCGATTCTTCTTTCTTGAAACGCCGACATCTTGTTTTAAAAAAATTTCAGACAAACTCCGAGCTTTCCGGAATTTTCGATGAAACGAAGAAGGAAACAAAAAAAAAACATCCATGCGATCGCAGCGTTTTTTTAATTGGAAATTTTCGGAGCTTGCGGTACGGAATGAGATTTTTTCTCGTTGTGAAACGGAAAGGAGAGGGATTGTATTCGAAAATGGCCGACGCGGCTCGTGGAAAAAAAAAAAAAATTGCTGGGATCAACACGAAATAATGATTTAACGAAAGAATGAATAAAAATAAAACAACAACAAATCATAATAATTATAAACGATTAATTAATATTAATAAAAACAAAAAAAAAAAACGGAAGAAAAATAAGTCGAAAAGGAGCTCAATCAAACCACCCTTTTCACTCTAATAATAACGACGCGATGCGAGAATAATAATAAATGGGGAAATACGATAATAAGCACGATAACGCAGAGACGTAGCGACGAAAAAAAAAAAAAAAACAACACGTACACACGAACACACGGATTAATACTAATACCAAACACGAAAGTAAATATTCACGATCATAAAACACGCGATAAAGTTTAGATGAGTCAGCGATCGACGAGTTGTTGATTATTCGAAAGAAGTGGAGCGAAGTTGAACAAGGACGTGAATAAGATGAAGAATGATAAGAAAGAAAAAAGATAAAAGACGTGACTTTGATGGAATTAACCGTAAATGACACTCGTTTAAATTTAAATAAATAAGAGAAAAAAATGACGAAAAGGACGAACGCAGATCATAAAGAGAGAAAAAACCGCGGTTTTTTTTTTTTTTTTCAAACCTAAGGCTGTCGAATTCCAGAATTAAACTGTAAAGTTAAACATAGGAGAAACAAAAGAGAAATATGGGGAACGAAACGAACGAGAAATTGTGACGTTAATCAGAGATAAAAGAACCACTAGTGCTATTATTATGATTACGGTAATTAAATAATATTATTGTCCTTATTACCTCCCCCTCCCCGCCCTGGCCAGCCCAGCATCTATTCTTATATCAAGAATTAACGAGATATAAATTGTGAAAGTCTTTAATACTTATAACGATAGTCGATGGATATTGAAATAAAAATTATAAAATTCGATTAATAGTGGACGTACATTCATAATTACATTAATGCAAATAATAACATTGACGTTCGCGTTTGACGAATAAAATCGATTGAGGACGTGAGAATAAACCGGAATATCGCTAAAATTGATTAATTGTAATAACGAGTCTCAGAGGGATTAAAAAATAAATAATTGTCCGATGTATTATCGATAAGCACTTTTTTTTCCAATTTGTAAATACATTGTTTTTTTTTTGTTTTTTTTTTTTAAATTAAATTTCTATACAATTAATTTGTCGCGATTTGATCGATATAAAAATATCGTAAAGACGCAAATCATGGGTAAAGGTGTCGGTTCGTCGCGGAGGCAGGCCAACGCCGAAAACTAGACAGAAGAAAAAATAGAATAAAGAAGAATTTATGAAACTATTGAAACGACTAGTAATGGTAAAGAATTCGAATTAATTTAACGAAAAAGAAAGAAACACGAATAAAACGGATGATATATTTATATTTAATAAAAATATTATTACTTTTTTAACGTCAATGATAATGATTAATAAAATTACTTGATGAAATAATTGATAGCAGTTAGGGAACGAGAATACTGTTTTCGTTTGTTTTTTTGTTTTTTTTTTTAAATGGTAGCCGACGTGTTTTTAAAACCGACGAAACGTCGCTCTTGCGCGTTTTCGGTCCCTCGGAGAGCCCTCGATCGGCCCGGCTCTGCAATCGGGGTTGTTGATAATTTTTTAAAACGTTTAATCGTTCACAATTAAATTTACGATCCAACTCTAAACGATAATCGGCAACTTTTCGCGTCGAAACGTTGGGCATTGCCTTGTTGTCGCGACGTCTTTGCTCGTGCAACCATCACGGCAATTATTTCCTTTCTTTTCCTTTTCATTGTCTTCCTTTTCCTTCGAACAATTTCGTGCAGAGATATTTAAACGAGCCTGGATCGCTTGAGGGTCCACTTTTGATTGTTCGAGTTGCATTTTTTTCCCTACGATTAAAAGTAAATTTGTCACGAATAAATCATGAGAATAATTAATTCGAATTATCTTTACGATATAATTTTTTAATTTTTCAATAATTTCTTCGATCGGTGTAAGTCGCCTTTTTCTCGTTGACTAATCGTTAGAACACACGAACACACACACACACACACACATACACAAATCGTATCATAAGACAAAAAAAATAATGAGAGGATGAAGTTGTTACAAATTGTTTTTTTTTTTTCTCTTTCTTCGTGAATTTAACATCGTTGATGAAGTTGGATTCGTCGTTCTCGTCGTTTTTTTTGTTCTTTACTTTTTCGTAAACTTAATTAGTTGATACATTCATTGATACATGCGTAATGAACGATTAGATCGCGCCTCGACGTAAAAGAGTTTAATTAACGAATATTTAAATGAAGTTTAATATATTATTAAAAGAAATAAAAAATAAAATCGCATGCTGCGTGCGCGGGGATTAGAATAACGATTTTCTTTTTTTTTTAAGGATCACAACGCGTGTTTTCAAGGATCCGCGATGCCCACCCTCTCAAGACTGGTTAAATAAACTAAATGCTAATGTTTTTTAATGTTTACAAGAAAACTTTTTATATCGACCGAGCCGTTAAAAAAAAAAAAAAACAAAATAATAAATAAAAATATGAATGATAATAATTTATTCCTTTTATTTTTCTCTTCTTTCGACGCTTTCGTCATCGTCGCTAAAACCGAAGTTAAGTTTCATTTTCCTTCCTAGCCTAATTGCATCGTCATCGAATTGAAAAAAAAAAAAAAAAAAAAACAAAAAAAAAATTTCCTAACCGAATAAAGTCTCGATTCGGTTCTCACACGTTGCACTCTTCGATCACCCGCTCATTACACTCTCCCATTGCAAACGTAAATATCGAACGACAAAATAATAATAACAATAATAAATAACATTCACACAAACACGAATATACAAATAAAATTACGAAGAATAAAAAAAATTAAAAAAATAGACACATGAGAAATTCTAAATTACGTTTTGCGTATGAAACGTTAAGAAACTAACCGAATAATTACGAAAATAAATAAGCCCGCCTGATAGTGACAATGTTAAGTCGTTGAATTTACAAGATAAATAACATTTAAAAGAAATAAGAACATAAATGAATGACACGATCGAACTTTCTTGAAGTAACGCTAATGATTAGGGAAAAAATGAAATGAAACGAATAAATAACGATGCACGAGTGAGAATATCGGTGGAATAAAACGTCGACGGGAAGACGAGGATGTGAGAACCAAGCACATGAGGCATTGAAAGCGAATTTAATCATAGCTAATGTCTGAGATAGTAAAAAAAAAAAAACAACAGAAAAAAATGTAGAAGACAAAATCGCGTAATTTGGACTCAACGAAACAATTCGTCTTCAAATAACTCAATCACGCTGCGATCCTAAAAGAACTTTGGAAAAAAAACCTTGTTTTTTTTTTAAAGACGATTTTTTTTGTTGAGTCGCAAATTTTTCAATTTTCCCGGAGAAAAATAAAACCAATTAAAATAAAAACCGATCCGTAAAGAGGCGATCGAAGCGTGTTTTCGATCGTCGAAATCTATCATGCATTAGTGAGAGGTAAGGTAATAAACGTTAAGTCGGTAAAGATAATATTGATAATAAAAAAAGAGGAAGAAGGAGAAGAAAAAAAAAAGAGAAAATTATTATTGTAATAAATGACTTGTATACTTGTAACGTTTAGCTTTGTATTGGTAAGATCGAATACCCCCGCGAAAGAAAGTTGATCGAGAGAAAGAAAGAAAAGAAGATTGAACTCTAGAATTAGAAGAAAAAAAAATACACACGAAAAAAAACAAAAAAAAAAAACAAAAAGATGCAACACAGGAGACGAAAATCGATCGTTAACGATCGATCGATCGAAATCCCAAGTCGTGTGTAATTAAAGTTGACGCAAACGAGACAAATTATAATAATTAATTAATTCCACGAGATATAAGTAATAAGTAAGACCTTTACGCTCGTTCGTTTTCCCATTATTCGCTGCGTTCTTATCGTCACCATCGTCGAATCTGCTGCACCGAAAACTGTGCGATTTCGTACTCGGCGATCGCTCAATAAATAATGGATAAAAAAAAAAAAAAAAAAAACACTCGAAACGGAATTCATTGCTCCATCGCAAAATTTTGCGCGACCCGAAGCATGAAGCGCGAAGAATTTTGATCGTTTGCGTGTCGTCGAGGTCGGATCGCGCCCGATTCGAGGCAGCAGGCTCGTTCAAGCCCCAAGCACATGTCGCTGATAAAAAGAAAACCAAGAATACGTATGGCGTACAGAAAAAAAAAACGAAAAAATAAATAAAAAGTAAAAAATACGAAGAAAAAAAACAAAAAAAAACAGGAAGGGATAAAAAGCGA
Source organism: Sussaba pulchella (assembly GCA_963971145.1). Lineage (NCBI taxonomy): Eukaryota > Metazoa > Arthropoda > Insecta > Hymenoptera > Ichneumonidae > Sussaba > Sussaba pulchella. The sequence continues at coordinate 9,218,678 of OZ020168.1, forward strand.
GGAAAGAAGGATACACGAGGGAAACGGAAACAATTTGATGATCATGGTAATTCGTAACTAATATGAGAATAAACAAAAATAAAAAAAAAATGAAGAAAAAAAAACAAAAAAAAGTAGAGGTTAACACAAACGAAAAATTATTGTCGAAGCGACGACCTTATATACACATAATAACGATAATGAATGGTGAATATAATATACACCCACACCCACGAAAAAAAAAAAAAAGCATTATCGGTCACTATTACATGTTAATCTAACATACCCAAATTTTGCTTGTACACACACTTTTTGGCGGTGGTTTAGCTTCAGATTTTTTTTGTTGTCGAAGAATTGAAAGAAGAAAAAAATGAAACGAGTCCAAGTATAGACACGTAACGTCATTTGCATCTATTTTCCTTTTGCTTCTGGCAACAACAAAAAAAACAAGGAACGATAAGGGAAATAGACAGCGTTTGTTCGTTGAAAAGAAAGAAGGAGAAGAATTTAAAACGGATTCGTTAGGACGCGCAAAGTAAGATCTGCTGCATTGAGAAAACACAAAAAAAAAATAAAATAAAAAACAACGCGAGGAATATTATCGAATCATGAACAAACTCAGTTGGTTAGAGCGCTCGGAGCGGTTCGGAAGACAATTATAAAAGTAAAATCTTGGCGAAATTAGTTTAAAAAACAAAAAAAAAAAAAAACAAATTGCGTTCGAGATGTGTATCTCGTTTCGTGAAAAAAAGCTATGAGGATTGAATTAAAATCATAATTATAACGAAAAAAAAAAACAAACAAACGATTAATTTGTTATCATATCGATGAAAACCGATCGATTATTATTACATCTAACGCCGATGATGAAGGATTAAATTATTATGGCCACAAACGGCACCAAACAAGGACGAAGAAAATTTGAATTTGAAAAAAAAAAAAATGAAACAAAAAAAAATATCACACATAAGTATATATGTATATACAATATATACGATAGCTATTGTCTCTACTATTGAAATTTATGTATGTGGTTAAAACGAAACAACAACAATTTAGCAGTAACCAGGAAACAAAGTAAACGCAAGAATTATTACACATATACGTTTTATCGATAACGCTACCTAATAAACGCTACTCTTTACTTTAAACGAAACAAACAGCAACAAAAAAATATATATATATATATATGCATAAACAATATGTGTATGCATAAATATATATATATATATATATATATATATAAATACATACAGGCAAAACAAACAAGAAACAAAACACGTATAAACCGTAAACTATTGCTATGAATATTAACTGTTATTGTCACCAATTGCCAACAACGATCGTTTTTAGAGCCATCGTTAATTGACGATTGCCGTGACTGCACCACGTTAGAGTCGTTTTTAATTGTCAAATGGACTGAGAGAGAAGATTTAATGATAATCAATGTTTGTGGTGATATATTTAATATTCCTTCGTCGTTCATTAACTATTATTATTATTATTATTACTATTTTATTATTATTATTACTATTATTATTATTATTATTATATTATTATTCATTTTTCGTCCCCGGTTTATAGCGCGGTTGGGAATCATGTTATCGTCATATTTACCCCAAAGTGCCCTTTGCTTCTCAAATATAGTTGTGTAAAGATTGTGAAGATGAATAACGAGATATAAAAAAAAAAAAAAAAAAAAAGAAAGCCACGAATTGATCAACCGATGGATTGATGTATGTACGTGCGAACGATAATATTTCGAGGGAGTTTAAAAGAATTAAGAAAAAGAAGAAAAAAAAAAACAGGGAATTGAGACGTCGCAAACGCAAATCGGACGGCGCGGTTATGTCACAGCATCGGGTTTGTTGTACGGTTCACTAATTATTACGTTATTATAATAAGTAAGGACTGGCTATGAACGGTGAATTCTTGTCGACGATCGTTCGGACCTTGATTTTAATTAATTCGAGATAAAGAATAAAAAAAAATAATACCGAACGATTTTGAGATTAAGGAAAATAAAATTTGGATTAATTGATTTGGTGGGGTAAGACGAGAAAAAATTGGTTTTAATAATTGGAATTCCGGACGATCCGAGATCGGCTCCGTTCAAGGCACTTGCCACACGACTGCTCTTCGATAGGTTAACTGATAAAAAGCGTAGGGTACTATAGATTTAAACGAGAGGGTGAATAAAAATGGAGGAAACGCGTTTCGTATAAGGACTTTCGATAATTTTTAGGCAATCTTTCCAATACTTTTTTTTTTCTCTTAGTTTTTTTTTTTTTTATCATTCGAACATACCTCATGCGACGATCGATGAATCGAACGGTTGACTAGTTTGTTCGTACGTTCGTCGCGTTTTTTTAATTATTTCTTTCAATTACGGCGTAAGACAGAAACGGAAATATCCGATCGTCCATTATATAGATTTATTTTCTTTCTTCAACTCGACGTTGTTTATGATAAAATACGAAACCCAAAAAATAAATGAAGGAAACAAACGATGACACACACATATACAGGACAAGATGGGTTTTTTCTAGAACGTACTTTTAAAATGAGAGAAAAAAGAAAATTAATTAATTAATTAATTAATCAATGAAATAAAATAAAATAAAATAAAATAAAATAAAAAATACGACAAATGGTGATGTATAAAATACATAAACGGTAATTGTTCATAATATTTGGGGATAGGACGATGATGAAGTCGGTTTACGATTATACAATTACGATTAAGGACTAACGTTTACGGTTTTACATATGCTCACGTTGTACCTAAGCGCGTTTCCGTAAATTATCGTCACCCTTTTATTTGCTTTTATTCGATCGCGATAGCTGTGACAAATCCGCGATGCCCGAGTTTGCGATTGAGCTCACTGTGCGACGTTGTCTCTCCCATGTACGTTTTTTTTTTTTTCGATTAAGAATAGCGATTAGACGCAGTTATTCCGATTTTTTCATTAAGACAGACGGTGGGACCCCTAAATGATAAAATAACAAACATGAATTAAGAAAAAAATAAACGTTTTTAATTAAATTATAGTGAATATCGTAGCACGTACGGTGTAATTGATGGAAAAGCGAACGAAGAAGAAATAAAACATGAATGATGATGAAACTATGATTAAAAAAAAAACAAACAAAAATGTATGGCTCACGATGGGTTGGTGTCCAGGGTTAGAATAGGAAAGAATATAAAGAAGAATAAAAATAAAAGAACACACAAACGAGGAAAAAAAAAAAAATTTACCGTAATTGAATTTAAAAATAACAACAACAAGCCTTAATCCGATAAGTTTAAACGTCGAGATAAGACTATAGGGATTATGTTATAATTATTAAACGCGCAGATCCGAGGCCAGAGGGATACAAAAAAACCTATTAGACTAACTTGTTAACGGTTGTTAATTAAGAGATTAAATAATGAAGACAAAAAATGGAAAAATGAAGCATCATTGTACCGAATAGTCGTCTCTAATAATTAAATAATAAACGCCCGAGCCTCTGCTGTTACGACGAGAGGAAAGCAAAAGAAAAATAAAACGATGAAGAAAATAAGAATACTGATAAATAAATAATTTAAAGAAATAACGATAGGTGACTTGGGCTCGTTGGATTTAAAGTTTAAGCCCTGGGTAAATATGACTGTAATAATAATACAACCGTGTGTAGTAACAGAAATATCTATTAGATGATAAACGTGAAGAAAGAAAAACGAAAAATCAACTAAACTAAAGTAATTCATAACTTTTTACATTGATTTTTTTCACTACCTCGTTTTATCATTTTTCTTATTTTTTTCTAACCCATTTCTCAATAGTTTTTTTTTACATTTTTTATTCTTATTCGTCCAAACCAAAACCGAACTTACGGATTTACGTACGGATTAAAATTGCAATTTAAACGCGAGTCAACACTTTATCTAAGGTCACGACTAGCATTTTTAATGTCACAGGTATCGGATTTATATGGAAAAAGACAACTGCAAAAAATGAAATTAAATTCAAATGTGAAAAATTCACGATACAACATAAAAAAGCAGACGCGTTATATCTTGACGTATCTTAACGTATCTTGACGTACGAAAGACGGAGATATTACACGAGAAATAAACGAATAAATAAATCAAACGTGATTAATTACTCACAAAAACAGATGGACGAGACTCCGGACAGTCGTAAATTTTTATTTTTCATTCGAAGTTCGTTTACGGACGATGGTCCCGAATATTATCATAAAAAAATAATAGGATCTCAGGTTTTTTCTACGTCGCGTGTGGGCGATTTGGAAATATCGTCGAAAGCGTTGGTCTTAGATTAAAGATGATTATAGATTGAAAATAAATGACAAAAGAAGCAAAAATGAAAAATTAAGAAAAAAAAAACATACACATACACTACACACACGAAGTGTCAAAGTACTGTTACAACTACCAATTATTACAATTAACCGCGATCCAAACAATTGCGACGTGAAGGATTAAAAAAACTTAGCGAAATGATAAAAAAAAAAGGAAAAGAGACATAATTTAAAACAAAAAAAATGGAAAAAAAGAACAAAAGAATTAGCAAACACGTACGATTACTAATTTACGATTATTTCTAATTGATTAACGACTATCCTTAATATTTTTCACGGATTATAAAACGGAAAACCCGAAAACTTCTCGAGGATGGAAATAAAAACGGACCGCATGGAACTTCGATTAATTTGATAATCAGGAGACTAGCGGTACGATGAATAAGGGGGGGGGGAGGGGGATTGGGTTTCAATGAATGTTGCCTTGGCGTGAATATATTTCGTGTTTTATCCGAAATGAGAAAAAATAACAATTAAAAAAAATGAATAGCTGAAAAAATTCAATTGTCAATCGAATACGTTTTTTATTGTTCTCAAAGTTGTCGCATATGCTAAGTCGATTATTCTTTATCGTTATTATTGTTAATTATTGAGAGTTATTGGAAATCGGTCTAGTTCAACGACATAGATAAATGATGGGAAGAAAAAATTTAAATGAATGAAAATGAAAATAAAAAAACGATTAACTTGTTATCCCCGCCCTAAGGTTTTAGGAATATAGGTGTCGCGTGTAATTAACTCGAGTTCTATGGATATTTTGGCAATAGATCGAGGTCGGCAACGGTTGGACGGTCGATGCGACAATTAATTAATAAACAAAAATCCGAATTTTTCACAAATTCTTGAATTACAGAAATTGTATCTCAAAAAAGAAATTTATTCGCAACGTTGACGCTACTGAAGATTCACAGACTTGGTGAAACCGCAACAATAATATAAAAATAAAAATTTCAGTTTGAATTTATTGAAAAAGAATTTTGAAAAATTCCGTAAATTTAATCGTCTCAAAATCGAAGTTAAAAAAGGAACCGAAAAGAAAAAAGTAATGACAGAAGATCTTCTCAAGGACCGTGAATCGGGTGCGGACAATAAAGCAGAATCGTTTGATTAATTTATATTTTCGTCATTTTTCATTTTCAATAATTTTTCTCTGAATAAATTAGAAAAAAAAAAAAAACAATAAGAAACTGGAAAAGATACGGGTGTTAGGGGACTTAACGAAGGATGTGCGAGAGTTTGGTTTGTCTGTGAACGAATGAATGGAATACAGGAAAAATAAAAAGAAAAACCAACCAACGTTGTAGTTGAATCGACTAATTAATGATTAAGAGAGATAAGTTTTGTACAAATGTATCATAAATTACCAATTATCTCTGAGAGTACCTTACAGAAAAATTAATAAATCACTTGACTCGGTTAATTATCGTAAGCACAGAAAATATATAGCGTTCCTCGTTAGGCGACGAAGAAAACAAAGAATAACTTAAAAAAAAAAAAGACAAAATAATAATTGAAATCCGAAAGGAGAAAAGATTGCGGAGTTGCTGCGTCAGGGACGGAAATAAACGTAGGATTAAAGCGAAAAAAGAAAGAAAAAAAAATACTAAGAAAAAGATTATCACATTGACTGTCATTGATTGAAGAAGTATCAATTATTAAGTAATTAATTAAATCGTGAAATCTTTGAATTAAGGCAGGTTACATAGAATTATTAAACAAATAGCAAAGCGTGAAAAAATAAAACAAAGTAATAATATTTTTAACGAACCGACAAATGCCAACCATTGTGTTCTCTTGAGAATCATAATTATTCCGTAACTCTTAATCGCAAGAAAAAAAAACGAAGGATAAGGAAGAAAAGATTTATCTAAGTCGTCGATTAGTCGTTGTAAATTAATTTGTCCGTAAGAGAAAAAAAAATTAAAATTAAAATTAAAACGTGCGTTTGATTAAAATGGGTGGGACAGTGAAAAATGTTGAATTAAAGTTTCGTAATAGTGTGCGAATGTGGGTATGAATGCGGCGATTGATGATTAATCCGAGAAGACGTGAAAAATCGAGCAGTGACGTGAACAGAGAGAAACCAGACACGAATTAAAAAATAAAATCAGTTTTGCCAGAGCTGTGAGAATATAAATTAGGAAGAGGGAGAGAGAGACAAGAAAAACAAATCCTCGAACTTTTTACATTTAAAAAAAAAAAAAAAAAAAAAAAAAAAAAAAAAAAAAACCGATTTACATAAACTTAAGCGTACGTTAGATGAAAGTAATTAAAACGTACGGAAATGCAAAATGACGTTTGTACGTCGAAACAGATTCTAAGGTTTGCCAAGTCTCAATAAGGTCTTAAAGTTAACAAGAGAGAGAGAGAGAGAGAACGAACGCCAGAGAGGGACAAAATAAGAAAACGTACCCAAACGGACGAGTCGAAGAAAAAAAAAGTATCGACTACATTAATTCCAGACCATAGCGCATAGGGAGTAAAAAATACATTTAAAAGAACGAGGAAGAAAGAAAAAAAAAACATAATTAAATCGTTAGTGTATATTACAACGCGCGACGACCAACGTGAACAAGCGATATTTCCAAAACGACGCCATAATCAATCCTCATCGATTCTTATCGGTTCTCGTTTTTGTTTCTTTACTTTATTTTCCAAAACTTTTGTATTTTTTTTTTCTTGTATCCAAGCGGCAACCGTTTCGTCCTGCTAAATGCATGGACGTTGCCCGGCGCTTTTTTTCAAGTTCTTTGTGAGAAATGGGGAGGGGGGGGGGGGGGGTATTGAAGACAGCCGACCGTGAAGGAGGGAGTAGATAAAACCATTATCGATGTTTAATCGACAAACGCGTAATTTTAAAGGTTCTACGAGTGAAAGAATCCCAAAAAATAATGAGATAAGAACGAATTTAATTGAAAAAAAAGAACACACGAGTATGAACGAATTAACATGAAAATTTAGTTAGTCCCGTGTTTTTTGTGTCCGGAAAGCAAGATACGAGACAAAGAGAAATACTGGAAAAAATGAATCATTTGTACGCATGGCAGGAAAAACAAATGAGAAATTCGATTTAATCGCTCGATGATAGAAATTTTTCCAGAAAATATATCAATCGAAAAAATGACGCGTTAATGAGAAACAGGGTGTTGAGAGGGATGTAAGTGGCAACGTGTGAAAGCGACCTTGTGCGAAATTAATCCGCGAAAAAAATTACGTATTTTTTTTTTTTAGTTGTCTTATCCACGATTTCCGAAAATCCTTGTTTTCTAATTTCCCATTGAATGATAAAAATCATCGAAAAACTTATTATAACAAATTATTGCACCACAATTGCAATTATTCTCCGAGTGGCTGACGAGACACTCAATTCTCGAAATTTAAGGACCAAATAAGCTTTTAATTATTTTTATTTTTCATTCGAACAATTTCTTTCTGTTTTATTTGGGAAATTTTATTAAGGACGTTATTTACGGTATATACGCCTATATCTGCTCCCTCCTCCTCGTTCCCGTCGACACAAAGAAAAACAGTACTACTACTACTACCATTACTTCAACTACTACTATTACTATTACTACTACTACTACTACTACTACAAATTACCATTGATATGGATAAACATACATATATATATATACTTAACGGTGTTTCTAGTGGATTAATTGATTAATTGATACTTAAGATATTATAATAATTAATATTATCAATAATAATATTAATGATCTACATATATACCGACATAATGATAATAATAATAAGTTGATATGATTATTACGATTAGCTGGTGATTACTATTATGATTATTAATAATATTATTATTATATGATAATGATATAGAATGAGATTAAAAAAAAAAAAAAATGGATCATTATTCGTAAAGTACATACTGGTATATTAGCTTATGAGAATTATTAAACTGAAAAACAGAAATAATAATGATGGTGAAAAGAAACACAATTACAATCGAGTTGAGAAATAATTTTTTTCACCCCCCTTGTTTCAATTTAAGATCTTCAATCAAATGTTTTTTTTAAATTATTTTAATTTGTTTATTTATTAATAGTTAGTCTCTGGATACGTTTGTCGACTTAAAACACTGCACAGCCGATTATCGGTTTAGATTCTAATTGTTTATTTATCTATGGTTCTTCTTGTCATCCTACCCCCTTTTTGAATTTTCGAAATTTCGATATTTGTTAGTTCTTTAAATTCTAAATATATATATGTGTATATCAATGAAAAATCAATTGATCAACGTATGAAAAGACCTCGAGGACTCGTTTAGCAATCGTTGGATGAATTCGTCGTTCAAGTCTGATCTTATCTTGGATCATCTACTCAATCTCTTTTGCGTTCATATAATTTGTTGCCTATGGAAATCCATCCCGTTTGGATAGAACAAATCATCAATTATCAATTCAATTATTTATTCAATAATTCAATTCAATATTCAATTATTTATTCGATAATTTTATCAACTCAACTTTTATTAAACTTAACTTATTATTCAAACTTTTTCTATTTATTTCAATTTTCATTGACTTAACTTATTATTATTCGTAATTTAATTCAAAGAAACGAGAGCAACAACGAGAAAAGGTGAGACTTGCATCGTATTTTTCAGACTGCACAGTTTCACGAGCTCCTTCGAGCAGTTGCCCGAGAGAGAATGAGCGAGTGCATGTTTTGGGAAATAATTTTTTTTTTTTTTTAAGTTTGGTTCGTGTGCGATAGTAACGAAAGAAAAAAACGGAACGATTAAACGAGACAAAAAACGAATAAATATTGGTTGTTCTTGTGGCAACAAAATTAAAAAAATGAAAAATAGACAAAACTTTTGGGGAATAAAAAATCATTAAAAAAAAAAAAATTTTTTAAATGTAAATCACAAGTGAAAGTCAAAATTAACCTTCTGCTTTCTTTTTTGCCGCTTCTGTTTTGCAATCAAATATCTAACGACGAAAAACAAAAGAAGATACTGAAAAAAATTCTTTCCTGTCGTCGACAAACGACTGAACGTTTCTTGGGTCAACGTAGAGCAAAAAAAAAAGTTGTCGATTCGTTAATTGTGTCGATAAACTCCGGTCCGGTTGACAAAAATGTCGATTTCAGGGCAAAAAAAAAATAGAGGTGGTCCACTGTTAATTTTTTTTTTTTTTTTAAATCATACGAGGCGTTATCAATATATTTTTAATATTTCCTTCAAGTGCAGTGTTTTGAGCGCAACCCGTCTTGGTTACCGAGCTCACAGATTACATTCTAAGCTTTTTATTAATAAGCTTCTCGTAGAACCCTTTAACGGTCGCGAGAGAAAACAATAAATAAATCGTCACGATCGATATGATCCAAAGTAAATAATTTAATCGACGGTTAAAGGGTTCATAATTAATTTTTAACAATTAATTATTCATAAGTAATATTGGAATTCTTGTAAAATTTTATCTGTGAGTCAACGGCAACCATGCAGCATCGAAGAACTAAATATTCGAAGCGAACTCAAATTTATTTCTTCGATGCTTTGGAAATAAGATAATTATTTATTAACAATTAATTAATTATTAATTAATTTATAAGAATAATTTTTAATGTCGCAATTAAGCTTCGTTTAATCGCCCGGAGAGACGATGATTCCCAATTTTCCACTTCCTTTCCTTTTTTTTTTTTTTTTTCAATCCAAATATCGTTGAAAAAAATCAATCCAACCTTTCTCCTTCCCGCAGAAAATTCCACAATCCCAAAGTTCAAAAGGAACGAGACCTCGAGCCCGGCCTTTGTACCGAGCAACGGAGACGCAGCCCCGGGTCCCCAAAGATTTTCCTTGACCCAACACAACAATTATCATCCCTACAGACGTTGAGGCGTTGAATACAGAGGATATAAAACAATCGGAAACATCACACGAGGCAGAGTGAGATGAATTAACGAATTAACGAGTCTCATCCGCGCGCGTGTGTGAGATTATTAAAAAAAATATCGAATTCGTGAGAGTGTCTCAATTGCCAATCGTAAAAACGCAAGAATCAGTTCGGTGTTGATAAACAACGAAAATTAAAATTAAAAAGATTGAGAGGAAGAATATTAATAACAGAAAAAAACTATGATCGATTTCTGTCGATTTAATTTGCTACACTAGCCGCGACATCGTGATTTTTCTCAATGCTAAAATAGTATTCGTTATTTTAATTGACTTTGAGCTCGGATAAGAAATTAATATCAGACTTTTTATTTTTAAGAAGAGAAGTTAGAAGGAATTAGGGATTGCGCTATGAATTTTAACGATGATGCAAAGAGAATGAAACGGAAAAATTTGTCTAACATAGGATTGTGTCGTTTGTTTAGATTGTACGGAGATTTAATTATTTAAGCTTAAGCATTGAATTAAAAAACGTTCAATCTGTCGTTTATCTACAGTAGTGGTATGTAGTCAAGTCGCTTAACTGCTGTCTTTTTATTACGTATCATTTTAGATGAAAGAAGCAACAGTTCTTTTTCTAATTTTTTTTTAATCCGAAGTTAGTCGTACGTTTTTTTTTTTTTTGGATGAAGATTGTGGTAGCTCGAATTGTCATCTCGATAAAATTATACAAGTCGGCTGGGCGATCGATCGGTCGCGATACTCTGGATTCAACGCCGAGCAACAACGTTGTGTCTCCAAACCATTTTCCTACCGATATTCTTTTTAAAAAATTTTATTCACTCATATTCGCTTTTAACCAACTCTATTTTATTTATTTACATTTTTTCAAATTAATTTTATTGTTTGTAATTCTCACGGAGGCCATCCATTATTTTCTTTTTTCATTGAATATCTACGAAACAAAGAAAAATAGCTTTATCTTGATTGTGAAAAAACAAAAATCATTTTGTTGGCATCACATCCAATACTTATTTATTTATTATTGTTATTATTATTATTATTATTAATTTTTACAGTTTTAAGACTCAATTTTTATTAACTTTCGTCAAATTTCCAAACATATATTTTCTCATCCTCCAAATTTATAATCCCAACATCCGTTGATCCAAAAATCATCGTCAAAGATTAACAAATAATTCCCATCGTTATCATTGCGAACACTTTCCGATCCTTTCACAAACCGAAAAAAAAAAAAAAAAAAAAAAAAAAAAAAATCATCTTCGATCTCCATAAGATCTTCACATCCAAATCGGCGTAATTTATAATTTCGTCCCAGACCATTATTCGATTGTGTCTCAGTGAGCGACACCTTTTTTTTTTAGCTAAAAAACTAATGAACGGTACACAAAATTTGCGCAAAAACATACGCCCGCCCGGTGGTATGCCGCAAGGTGGTGGGCCCCCAGGAGTAAAAGGCGGCTACAGACCTCCGGCCGTCACGGCAATCCCCGCCGCGCCTGGAACCAACGAACCGAATTTTGGCGGCGGTGGACCCCACAGGGGTTTTCCACCAGCGGGTCAGATGAACAACAACTTTCATCCCTATCGTCGTTAAAAACAAACTCATCAACGATTAAACGATAATTCGCGGTCAAAAAAAGGAGAAGAAAATTCACAAACTACCGGACAAAATTGAAAAAAAAAAAAAAAAGAAAGAAAAGACGAAACGAAACGAAAGAAACCTAATTCCTTCGAAGTCAGCGCAAAAACAAACGCAAAAGGAGAAATAGACAGATAAAGAAAATCTTGTAAATTCTATCTCGATTAAAAGCGAGAAATCCTCCCGTCCCGTTCCAAACAAATTGTATAATATTCGCCATTGGGGTGTTGAAGAAGAAGAAAAAAAAAAGAAGAATAATAATACGTGCGTTGAAACACGTCGTTTATTGTATTACGTGTACGCCTCACGTAAGTGCGACGGAAAAAATGAAGAAAAGAAAAATTATAACTCAGACACTAAAAAAAAACACATGATCCGTGTGTGACGTGTCTCCGGACGAAGCCCACCTCTTCCCCCCAGGAATTCATGGATTTTTGCAAACCGTTTTGCGGCACACAAGCGAAAAATGAAATGACGAACGACGTGGGATTGAAAAATTTGCAAAAAAAAAAAAAAAAAATTACTCCGTAACATTCTTTCATACTTTTTTACTACTTGTCTTTATCCATTTACGTATCACTAGTTTTTTCTATTTTTTTCCTCTTCACTTGTCTGCTTTCTTTCGTGTTTTTTTTTTAAATTAAGTTCTGTCGAAAATTGTTCTTTGGCATGAAAAAAGAGGAGAAAAAAAAAAAAGAAAAATGAAATACGTTTACCGAACGTGGTTGAATTCTCGCGAGGAAAGCATCTACCTGCGGGAATTCCGCTGCGATTAATCCAAACGGTCCGTCAATTGCATCTTGCGAATTCGTAAAACCTCAGCGAATAACGTAATTTCGATCTAACATCGATCGTGGATCCAGGACTACTCGAAATATTGGCAAATCTCTTATGAGATTCTTATAAAAAAAAAACAGCGTGGAATCGATGCGAAATTTCGATAAAGATACGAAAAAACGATAAAGCGGCAGTAATAAAAATAAAATTGATCGAATGAAAAAGTCGCTGACCACGGGAAATAAAAAGACGATTGAAGAAATGAGTCTTGAAATGAGGAAAAATTTCTTCTGATTGAACTGCGAAGAAAACTGCTGGACTAGCGTTTTACGATTATATTAAATTAACCGCTAAGAACATGAGTACGATTATCATTATCATTATTATTATGATTATTCTTATGATAATTATTTTGTCTTCGAATAAAATGAAGAGTACTTTGATAATTAGTCTAAGTTACGCGTTTGCGTGTCGACCGAACGGTGGGATGAGGTAAGCGTTCCGAATAATAATAATTCATTAATGAAAATGAAAATAAAATAATATTAATAGTATCGATAAATTAATTAAGTCGAAATATCGAACTTAGTTCCCTCTTCCTTCCACTTAAAATCGTCCGAAATAATTATATAATACACGTATATATTTTGACACTCGCCTTCTTGCCGTGGCATCTTCCAGTCGATGAAAAACAACTAAAAGAAAAATATTAACTTACGAGAAAAAAAAATTATATATATATACGCATCAATATATGTATATAATTACGGTGGGAAAGGCGGTAAAACTTAAGAGCTGTAGTCATCGACAAAGTTGTACGAAACGTTGCTGCCCGCCTGTCGACAACTACAATTACGATAACAATAATGACGTTTAATATTGAAATATCAATATTTTCACTGTTCTCGACAAAAAAAAAAAAAACCACGACCATTTATGATTTATAAGCGAAACAAAAACTTGCTACCCTGTCGTCGTTAGTTCATAATATTTTGTCACACGGGTAATCCGTCGAGGGAAGAAGCTGCGAAGATTTCCATTAATTAATAACTCTGGAAAAGGAAAGGTAAAACCATGCAGACGAAATAAATCTTCACATTTTAATAGAAACTACTCGCGTGTATTTATTTACAACACGAAAACCAATTTTATTAATCATAATTTTTCCTCTACGCATCAAGGTAAATATTATATCGTATTTTTTTATTTTTATTGTTAATATATTTTATTTATTTATTTTATATCACACGTATTAGATATGTACAGTCGTGGTTATCGTACTTTCGCTTTACGAGTTCGATTCGTTATGTTAGTACCGCTTGATCAGCAGATAAGACTCGGACGGACTGCAATGCTTCAACATCGTTCGAAAAATCGCAAAAAAAAAAATTTCGTTTCGTTTCTCTCGAATTGTTACAAACGTGAGGGAGATATTTGAATTTTCCCAAATTGTTGTTCCACGCCGCCATTGATTTCTGCAGGATTTTCACATCCGGTCGACCGTTCTTGTCTCCTATTCGCGGATTTAATCGTGACGAGGAACAACGCTTTACAGTTTTTCCCGGCCGAATATTAGCTCATCATCCTAAATTCAATTTCTGGATTCGGTGATGACAGGTCGCATTTTCCAATCTTTGGCCAAATAAGAAAAATAATTTCTTCTTTCTCCCTTATATATCGTTTTTTAAGGTGTGATCGACGAGTAAGTATTTTTATATTGCATAAAAGTAAATAATATAAAATCAATTCCACACGGCGAAGTCAATCAATTGCGTTGCAGATTCCACTGGAAAGGAAAAAAAGTGAGATATCTATGCATTGCATTCATGATAACGGTGACTCTCGACATTCCGATTTTTTAGTAATTGACAATTGAACTTGGTGTTCGAATGCGTCCGTATAGAAATTCTACTTTTCTCTCCCGTCAAAATTTTTTTCGTTTAATTTCACGATTTTATCAATTTTCTGAATAATTGAAATGATCATGATATCTCGATAAAAGATGTTCGTAACATCCGCGAGTATATCGTTACTATCAGTGCGTTATCTTCTTCACTGGCATCCTCGTAACTTTTTTTTTTTGTAGTATCATTTGCAAACAAGCACACGAGATGCTTAATTAGGGCCTGAAGGTTTAATTCACGTGATGGTGCAATTATGGCAGCGATTAATCTTGCTCGGTTTAGTTTTTTCGTCGGTATCCTGCTCCAGTTGCTTCCGTATCGATTCTGCAACGATGAATAAAGAGGTAAGTTGAAAATAAGAAGAAAAAATTAGATAAATCGTATAAAGATCGTTCAGGCAGGGTAAGAGAATGCGGTAATTTAATTTTTACCTGCAACAGTTTTTTTTCCAATGGTCGAAAGGGCTTCGTAAAGTTCCTTGGGAATCTGCACGTCCGGATTGAGACCGGAAGTCCATATGAGAAGCATCCGGTAACCGTGTTCCTTGTAACTCGACGGACCTACGATCGAATCTTTATCGTCCTTTTCATAGGTCTGCTCGTGGCTCAATACATTGACATCGGGGGTAAAGACAACGATCGAGAGAGAGAGAGAGAGAGAGAGAGAGAAAGAGAGGAAAAAAAAAATGTTCGGGCCTACTTTCGACGACGAAAAGTACCTCTTTTTTTTTAACCCTTATGTCAGTATTCAAATTTGTTTACGTTCTATATTCCCGCGTAAATAACCCTTATGGAGGAATTATTTTAATTATTTTGTATTCACCGAAAATTCGTTCTTTGGTGAATTTATTGGCTAGTTATGATATTGAGGAAGAACTGCAAGCCCTTTTGCGGACATAGGGGCATCCCAGATTATTGACAAGAGGTGAAACACATTTTTGAATCGTAAACGAGTCAAATTGCAACGATCGCGGCGAATTTGGCGAAAAATCCTTCGGGAACATGGAAAATTTTGACAAAAAAAGCTCAGACGGGTATTTGGCTACCCAGCTATTGACACAAGGGTTAACCTTTGTTGTGCGCTAAGGGTATGATAATTAAAAATAATACTTTTTTATCGATACGATAAGATTCGAACAATTAATTACACCTGTTGGGCCTCATTTGAGGAGCCCCGAAGAGAACCCAGGATTTTTTTGACGCGTGCACAACAAAGGTTGAATACGTAAATTGAAGCAACTCAGCACCATCAATGGAATTACCGGTATACTGATGTTCAATTGCGGTGATCTGGTCGTGGGTGAAGGCCCAGTGGAGAGCGAGCTTTTTCCAATCGTTCGGGGCGAGTTGTTTGAACGCAAGTTTCCACAGAATCGACCTCACATATTCGGAAAGACCGCTGTTGGTGCTGCAGATGCTTCCGGCTCTCGGTTCCTCCCGCCATCTTCGTCGGGCTGGGGTTAGCTCGCGTACCTCCCTGTCCGAATTCGAGTCCTCCTTGAAATCACACGATTTTCATGTCGTTTCGTAAATTTTTCGCGAACGGTGGATGAAAAAATTATATCATTGCAATAATTAGAATAAAATATGATCGAAATGATCAAAGAATTGGAAAAAGATGTTGAAAAGAAAATCGATGGGAATTATTTCAAATTTTTACGGATATTTGAGGTTTGACAAGTGGGACAAAGACGTTCCAAAGGGTTGAGAATAATTGATTGCGGAATGAAATCGTCGATGGTTTTATTTACCGGTGACGGATAGTCCAATCGAGCAGTCTTTATTATCATGTCGACGATGGCGGTGAAACTACCCCGAGCAGCGATGTACAAAGGCGTTTTTCCACTCTGAAATTTCGAAAAATCCATACAATAAATATAATATTTTACGATATACAATAACAATTACTTTTCATCCACACAATTGTATCGAAAATGCACAAATTTAACATTCTTAGAGAATCCGAAGTCACGCAGTTGTTCGTTTCCAAAAATTCTTGTACAAATTTCCCAACAATCGTCAAATCCGAACAATTTACAGAATTTTTAAAAATCATTCCCATTTCCGTATCTCATTACACCCTCGAAACTCGTTACGTCTACGTAATAACGGCCCTTCAAATTTAAAATAGAAAAAAAAAAAAACACTTATTGTGTGAGCAATCCACTACGGAGCAGTAAACAATGAAGAATTGTATCCTCGCTGACGTGCTTTGGCTTACATCACGATCGGCCAACTTCGGTCTGACTAAATCCCGATACGTTCTACTTCAATCCGCATTTCACGGAATTCAACCATTTCCACATTCCGCGAACCTTTGTTGACCAACCAAAAAATGAAAAAGAAATGAGAAAAAAAACACACACACGAAGTCTTTTACCTTTTCTCGTTGTTCAATATTCGCACCGGCTGCTAGCAAGAGCTTACAAATTTCCGTGTGACCCATTTCCGCAGCTATGTGAATCGGCGACTGCAACCGCTGCAAAATGAATCGACGTGCTTTTTTTTTTTGGCTTCTTTTCTTCGTTTTTGGACCAAGAGTTTCGTTGTAAGACGGCGGAGGGTTTGCGGGGGGTGGGAAGGGTGGGAGGGAAACGAAGATATGATGAGAAATGAGCCTTCATAGGAAACGTAGTCGAAACGTAGTGTGGGAAACGTGTAGTCGAGTGCATGAAATTTAATCGTCTTGGCTGTCACGACTCACCGAGTTCAAACCATTGAGATCCGCGCCTTTTTTTATCAATATCTCGACGGTCTCGACCTCGTTACTGTGACATGCGAGATGCAATGGAGTGTCGCCGCTCTGAAACAAAAAAAAACAATATCTCATTCATTGACGGATTAGAAAAAAAGCAATGATGATAATAAAAAAAATATATTTCTGGATAAATTAAGATAAACGTTTTTCTGTTAATATATTTATGTAATAGGAATTCTCATTTTCTTCTGATTAAAAAAATAATAATAATAAAGAATAGGAGTAAAATGATTATCGGTAAACCATAGATGAAGCGTTCAACGTCACTCACGTTGCATTGCTTATTGATATTTCCGTGTTGTAGTATCGATTCGAGGATTCCCTTGCAGCCCTGACTCGCGGCGACGTGAAGGGCCGTCATGCCAATCTAGATCAAACGTTTCCACATTTCATTCGTGCCAAACACGCAAACGAGGTTTGTCCTAGCGTCGTACAGGCGTGGATTGTACGACTTGTCCACAATGGAAAAGTCGTATTGAATTATTAAGAAGAAATCGATGTGAAAAAGTCGACGAATATAAATTTATTTTTTCTTAGTTTTTAGAGCAAAGCCGATGGCTATACGTTTGTATATTTTTACATCGTTTGCGTAATTTATGTAACGATTCGAACGGTGGCGCGTTTTTTGCTGCCAATGACGACGATTTGAAGAGACAAAAAGTTTTTATTTCTAACGTCAGCAAGATTGCTGTATTTCATGGGATATGTACTTGAAAAAATCGTTAATTTCTATGTCAATCAGGCTTTGATCTTGATCGATGATTCCAATATTCATTCGAAGATGGCTGGCCAATATTTATTCTATTTATTTTATTTATTTTCTTGTTACCTCATCGGTAATTTCCGCGTTGGTACCGGATTTCAATAAGATTTGAGCAATCCCAGTGTGTCTCGTTCGGGTTGCTACGTGAAGCGGCGTATTGCCTTCGTGATCCTGTGCATCGATGTTGGCGCCGAGTCCTATCAGGGCCTCGACAGCTTCCGTGTGGCCTTCGGCGCTGGCACAGTGCATCGGGGTCTGTCCTTTCTGTCGGGATGAGGGGGCGCGGGAGAATCGAGCGAGACGAGATATTGGAACGAAAAACAGATTTAACTTTATCACCGAATGACAGAACGAAAGATCGAGAAAAAACGTCGATACGAATCGAAGCATCGAAAACGAGAAAATGGTCGAGCATCAAAAGCTTAATTGAATTCCGGGTCGACGAAATAATTGTTTTTTTTTTTTTTTTAATTTATTTTTATTTGTATTTGGATGAGAGTCGAGATGAATAAACTCACTTTATCTCTCGCGTCTAATTCAATTTGCGGGATATTCGATAGAGCGGTTATGACGTCCCTGTGTCCGGCGACAGCAGCGTGATGGAGAGCCGTTGCACCGGTGCAATCGGTCGCGTCCACCCTCAGGGTCTCGACCGCCTCCGCGAGGTACTCGACGACGTCCGCGTTGCTACCCCTCGCACCGCACATCAGCAGCGTGTATTCTTTCTAGAGTCACAGAAAAATAAAATAATATAATATACAATCAAATGAATTTCAATAAATACATATCTTATATACTACTATTATTATTATTATTATTATACGAATGGATGTAAAGGGAAATAAAATTGTAATATCTAATTCAATTTAAAAAAACATATATATATTTTTTCAAATATATTAGTGTTATAATCATTTTTTATTGTTTGTCTACTGAAAAAAAAAACATTAGAGGTTTAAAAAAAAAATCTTGCGTGTAAAATCAAATTCAGTCCATTTCCACTTAAAGTATTCAGAACTCTGCTTTCATTGAAAATCGAACGATGAAGAGAAACAACTATTCGCACCGACTTTACGTTGGCAAAACCGTTTTTTCACAGATGTCCGGAAAATAATTTGTCACGGGGTCACGTAAATTTTTCCAACGCAATCAATTCACCGACGTCACTCGGGTGCACATACTTATATCGCAAGTTAGCCCGGCATTCCGGTTTACGTTCCAACGAGTGTTGTATACGAGACATCATCTGGGAAATGGATGGGGGTCTGGAAAGTCGTCGAGCCAAGAAAAAGGTAACAATAAAAAAAAGTTGGCGTACACCGTGACCGTAAAGTGCTGGGGTAGTTGGAACTCGGCTTACCGGCAAAAGCGGAAGCAGAAGCGGCAGCATTCGGGCGTACCCGTCTTTTCTCAGCTCTTTCGCAAAGTAAGCTTACGGTACATGAGACCACGAGCGATTGGTACGGACGTGCATAATGTGAAAAAAAAATTAAAAAAAGAAAATAAAGAAGAAAACAAAACAAAAACGAAACTTATAGACGTGTGCGTTGACGTGAAAATGGCCTATACGATATATATATATATATATATAGTATATATATATATGCATATCTTTATATATATATATAACGACGAAGATGGAAGAAAAATGGTGTCGGATTTTAGAGAATCGATCTAACACGAGTTCGTACGTGGAAAACGAAAATATCACGGGAATATAACCCTCGAGAGGCTACTTTTTTTTTCGTTCTACCATTTTAAATCCTCATCGCTGTCCTCGTTTCTCCATTTTACCTCTGTCGTTGCGTAAGCGGACCATCGGATTATACAGAGCTTCGAAAAAATATCAGGATTTCACAGTGGTGGAAAGTAGTAAAGGCTGTGCGAGTCGGCCATGGAGTAAAAAGTTTGGTTAATTTTTTTTTTTATTTCTCATGGATTTTTTCATTGAGTTGGTCGTGAAAAAAAGAAATAGAATTTCGGATTTTATTGCTATTGATGGAACGATGGATAAAAAGAGAGAAAAATAATTTTTTGTGAGGATTTTCTCGTGACGCGAATTATTCATTACTTTATTTTGTCAAATATTGATCTGGCCGACGTGACTCACTGCAACTCATCTCGTTGGCAATGGGGGGGTTTTTTTTTTTTTTACGTTTTTGATGATATCGATGTTAAATGCGCTTGGATGGAATGGAAAGCATTTATGATTACGAATATTTTACGAACGGATGTTTTTGACAGCTCAAAGGGTTTAATTATTCATCCAAATTTTGTTGGCGACGGTCTGCGTCGTTGGATAAAAACGGTCCGTTAAAATCTCGACGTGGACCACGTTTCTGGTTTTGCACGTACCTTGTTCACCGCAGCGACACTCGCACCGGCGTTGATCAACATCCTGACAGCCTGTTGGTGCCCGTACCATGCTGCCATGTGCAAAGGCCGCATACCGAACTGTGATGAAAATAAGTAAAGACGAATATTTTAAATGAAATAAAAATATATACAGGAAGATCTCGAGAAAAGAAAAATATATCTACGAAATCTTCGGACATTATTGGACAGCTACGTGGCAGGTATTTGCAGCCTGTAGTATGTGGCTGTACAATTTTTTTGTCAACGACAGTTTTTCCTCATTTCTTCGTGGCAACGAACATTACAAAGAAAAGGAAATTTTTTTTTTTACAGTGGTTTTACCGGCACAGAAACGAACATCTTTCTCGTCACTAAAAATCAATTATCTATTTATAATCGATGAAACAATAAATTTCAAAACCGCGAAATAACATCAAGCCGTTTTTTTCATTTATTATATATCATTCTTCGAATATTTCCGTTACCTTATCCCGCGCTTCGATGTCGCATTTCGCGTGAATCAGCATCTCCAATATTTCCGTATTTCCTCGAGAAGCTGCCCAGTGAATGGGAGCACGTCCGTACTGAAAATTTACCGTCGAATTATATCGCTCGTCGTCGCGCGCCGTTACGATGCCGCGTGAAAACTGTTCATTATATAGATTCATACCTACATACGTACACGTATACATACATACATACGTACGTACATACATATGCGATCTACATATGTCGGATAATACTCACGTTATTCCGGGAATCGACATCGACCGTTTCTCTGAGTACCTTTCGAACTGCATCCGATTCGTTCTTGATAACTGCCTCGTGCAGCAGTAGGTCGTTCTTCAATACTGATTACAATCATTTAAAATTCGTCGGAATTAATATTTATGTATTATCTAAATTGTCGTAACGCATTTTTCGCCATTAAACGACGTATTATTTTATTCTCTTTCATCGCGAAATATAAAATTTTGATTATTATGTGAATTTAAATGATGATGATGATGATAATAACAAATATGACAATAATAACAACAAAATTGAATTCAATAATTTCTCCGATTGGAACGAACTAATATTTGAAACGCTGAGTACAGAAAATGAACTAATAAAACCTGATAACAATTATCAATTTTGTTGAAGCCCGTATGAAATCACATAAAAAACTTAAATCACATTGTAAAAGTATGCAACTAGAGTAATCGTTAAAATATGACGGAGAAATGGTCGCGGAATAAGATTTTTCCATTGAAAAATTGCAAAAAAATGAGATAACGGAACATAATGTATTCTTTCGTTTCGATTTATTTTATTATTTATTTATCATAGTTTCTTCAAAATTTCCCCCAATTCATAAGTTTATCATACTTTATTACAATTATTGCTTCCGAAGCGCGGTCGACGACACGAGGTTAAAATATCTCGAGGACAAAATGCGAGGTACGCGAGCTCTTCGCCGTACGCGTTTAAATTATCGATATACACGTAGAACATTTCGCTCGGTCTTAGTTTTCAACGCGTAACGACCGTATCATTATCCCGACGAGTTGAGATCGTCGCGCAATGTTCTCGGCAGTTCCCTTGTTCGATGGTAAATTATTATCGCGGTACTCGGCTTCGTCGATGCCGGCAACAACGGCAAAGCCATCGAGTAGATTCGAGAATAGGAACTTTGCCGCGGGTTTGTCTCGAGCTAACAATCGCTCAGGGAAGCGAAGGAACGAAGTGGCGGGAATGGGCATTCATTCAATAAAATTATATTTCAAACACTTTTATCATTAAATTATCATGGATTACAAGCGCTATCAAATATTACAATCATATGTAAAAACAATAATTCATCTGAATTATTTATTATTATTCCAAAAATGTCGAAATTCTGATCGTTGCATGATAATTTATCACAGTTATTTGTTTGAAAAAGTGTTTCGAATACATTTTGTTGAAAGCAATGGCCACATTCTTGCGAAGAAGCAACGTCGTTCGGTGGAGGCGAGAAATTTGTGGAAAATAAAAGGATCGAACGGAGGAAAATCGAGCAAAGGAGAATTATTCAGTCGTGCGAGAAATTAATTCAGCACTTACTTCTAGCAGTCTTTTGATTCAGTCCTTCGTCCTCTATGGCATCACGAAGATTCAGGGGTGGCGGTATCTTCGCCCTTGCCAGCCTCGCTCTGTCACGGTCCACCATTTTTTTGTGTATGCCTGTGTGTGCGGGTTTTTTTTCTGGCGATTTTGCAGAACGAGTCGCGGACGTGTGGACTCACATCGATATTTCAACGACGCTGCTGACCTGGAAATTGAAGTTACGCGTCGAGAATTGGTACAGCTATTTCAGAGGCAATAAGTCGAGGTCGAAGATCATCGGGAGAACTTTATTTTATTTTATTTTAATTTTTTTCTCTCAACTTTTAGGTATTAACAAGGTATTTGACGATTTATATTCGCGAAAAGTCAATAAACTCAGGGTTAAAGTTAAAATTGTTATCTGTGTAGAAAAATGATCAGTCGTCGAGAGACGAAGAATTATTTTTTCTTCGTTTGTTTTAATTTCATTTTTAGTCGCCATTTATTGTATTATTTCAATTATTCTTGCGAATATGCAACAGCGTAAAGAAAATTCGGTCAATTTTCATGTTCCAGTAACTATCCAATTTTTTTTTATTTACATCAAAGTTTTAAAAATCGTTTTCAACGAAACAAAATTTATTTGGTCGTGGATCGAATTCGCATGCCGATTCCGGTAAAACAATGCGACTGGTGGTTTGTCCGGGCAATTAGTCATAAGCTCGGAAAACGTACTGCGGTGACCACGAAATTGGAACGGTGAGGTTGTATTTACGGAATGCAGCCATTTTTTCCGGACTATGGGCATTGTCGGTAATTCTTCCTACCGCTTTATGTCGTTTCGACAATTGATTTCTCTCTCTCATACACACACGCACATACACAGTGCAAACACTGTTTTTTATCGTTCATACAGGAACCTGTGAAATTCATTGCATCGTTCTTTCACGGCATTCCGGACCAATGCTTACAAAACAACGAAAGCTTTTGCCTTCACTCAAGCACTGCAAATAGTAGCGTTCAATTTTTAGGTTGTCAGTTCAGAGGAAAATATGAAAAATATAAGTCCAAGTTATTCTGGACCAAGATGATCGATTCAATTTATGTCTAATCTGTTATTCGACTCATTTCAATTCGAATAACATGTCGTTATTGAAAGGGAGCAAGATAAGTCATTTCAAATGTGTACAATATCGATTGAAGTGTTTTTTTAATTAATTGGAAGCCTGGTTTGTTTTTATGACGTTATAGAATAGTGTGTAGTTATTTATTTCTGTGCTGCTGGAATTTAATCTAATTTCATGGAAGATTAAACTAATTAATTACCCACGTTTATGATTAGAAAATAGAGGCCACAATGCTCCCCCCCCCCTTTCCTGCCACCTTTAGGGCATGGTTTATGAATTAATTGAACGATCGTGCTTTCACGCGATTATTGTAATTAAATCGAATTTCATTACTCGTTGAACGATTAATCCGAAGAACTCTCGCGCACGGCCAAGCACAGAGCTTTCCACTCATCTCCAGCGAAATAAAATCACGAACTGCATGAATAAAAGCCTCATAATGAGACCTCGCGATGCACTCGCACGGAGTGATCCAACATTATTTTTTTTTCTTCGTTTTCTAATTCTAGTTTTTACTCGACCCCATAAGTTATACGGGTAATTGCAGCGTGCAAGAATACTAATTAAGCACACGGTTAGATGGGACAAATTGTTTAACGGTCAAATGTTAAGGCGGTGAAATAATTGTCCGAGCAAGGTGCTCTCAATCATTTTTCAAAAACTCAGGCAGGTCAATTTCAATCTTGTCTATATTGTTTTCGATGAATTCTTTTAAATCGGTGTAAAAAAAGTATAAAAATGATTAAGCGCAATTGTTCGAAACCTCAGGCAAGGAGAATAATTTCTACTATTTTTCACTTATTTTCGAAAGCAACAATTTCAGTGGTTTCAGGATTTCCCAACAGCAAACGAAGTAATCCAACAAATTGTTTTTTTTTTTTTTTTCAAACTCAAACTTTGCCAAATAATGTTTACAACTTTTATAATGTCGCAGCCCCAGAGGGGTGGCTCGGCATATCTCGAGGCGAATTAGGGTTGCCTTTATCGGTGCTGAATCCAGGGAAGGGTTTTCGGCAACGGTGACCCAATTAGGGGATTGTAGTTCGGTTATTCGTGACGCGGTTGGTCGGTTCATATCTGCGTGAGGTTATGCGACCGAACTGCGAGCTCGAAACGGAATTCGGACGGTCGAAAGGGATGGCATCGGGACACCCAGGAATTGTCGAGTCATGAGAGGAGACACACGCGTGAACGACGCGGCAGCGTATCCGCAGCTTTCACGCTTCGGGATTCAGGCGGCGGACGTTTTGGTTAGCACGGTTTTGCGACGCGACGAGGGTGGCCGTGACGTCGAGTGAAATGAGACGAAATGGCCCATCAAGATTCGTTCCAGTAGATACGGTCGTGATAGCCCAACGTGGTCAGACCCACTGACGCGTACTCATGGAACGACGGAAACGATCGGCCACCTCAAAATTGTAAAATGGCTCGGGTTTGAAATTGAATTTTCACTTTGAATCTTTCGACGTTATCCGAATGTTTATTAAATTACAATTTTTTAATTTATGAACAAATTATTATTATAAATTATAAAATAAAATACAATATATTAATATTGATGATGAAAATGAAAATAATAATAGTAATAATAATAATAATAATATTTGATAGTTACGTCATTTCTGCAATCAATGATTCGTGATTTTTAGGTCGTTAAAAATCATTTCGAATCGATCCGATGACCCCGGACGATAAAACCACGTTAATTCGTCATTATCGTTAATTTCAACTACAATTTATTGATTTTGAAAAGACACAGGAACGTGATTTGTTAAATGTAACAAAAATTAACTTTATTTTCCATCATCCCCAACTTCGTTGTATTATTTTGCGCCGAACCTTCAGGAGTACCGCATTTGAGCCTGTGACAAGATAAAAGAAACGTCGACGATAAAGAAAATATTGCACTCAAAGAAAACTTTCAACACGATGTCCTCTTGTTTATTTATGAGATGTATAATTTTTTATTTCTTTTACGCCGGCGTTTTCGCTTTTTCCGACTTTAGTGTATTCTCGAAGCCGCGCGAATGGAAAACTTTTTGCCATTCCCGACAACGTTTCACGGTGAATGTTGTGATAACGGAAAAAGTTGACGTCGAACACGGTACAACGGCACCGTCAAGGTAGAAGGTAAGATCGCGGGTTGGTCGGGAGGGGGGGGGGGCGAGGGCATAGGAGATATATAAATTCTCGAGGTAAATAAATCGTCGTCGAGGGAAGAATATGAAACGAGTAGGAGCCCGGAAAGTGGCTGCAGTGAGAGCCATCTGGAACGAGAGCTTTTTTTCTTTTCAGTGAGCAAAAAAAATGAACAAAAAATAATAATAATAATCGTAGAGATATCGAAAAAGGGAAATACGTAGATTTATGATGGAAATATTGGTTCGAAGGGTCTGGAAAATGTAGATGGAAAGAGTCTGAGGAAATAGATAAAAATAGGATCTCGAAATCTAATGGCTTACAGTGCAGCTTATCGTGTATTGAGAATTTGGTACAATATCGGGTTCGGTGATGTGAAACCCTGATCCGGTTGTGAATCTTGCAAATATCGATTTACGACACACAATATCGTTGATGCCATGTAATATCCTTTACAGGGTTTTAGGGCTGCGAAGCTTTCGTGTGGAATCGGAGCTGCTTTGTTTCCCAATCGCACTTGAGAGGATTGAATATTATTTAAGGGTTCAAAATTCTGATGGACGAGGGTGAAAAAATGTATCGTCTTGTATTTTCTTGTATTTTATCATCACATCCGACATTCACGGTCGGAGCGATGCCGATTCGAATGATTTATTTACGTAGGATTTTCATCCGATTTATCGACCTGTCGGAACATTTCTCTGTATAATATTCGGAACTTCGATCCGCTCTCCGTCTTCGTGCCTGTCCGTACCGAACTTTTTTCTATTTTATTTCGCTTCGCACACGTGTTTTTTTTTCATCCACTTTCCGTTTGTCTCCGATTAGCTTTCTCGGAACGACGGGGATGTCGAGTCCTACGTTAAGAAGGATCAAGAGACGCGAGTGGGACGAACGAGTGACCCGACCGACTGGCCTCTCGGCTTTTGCGCCGGAATATATAAAAATAAATCGTTATTTCCGGTGAATCTCGTGCAAGGTGCAAGGTGATTTGGAAACACCCTTTCGGCGCACAAGTTGTAAATCGATCGGAATTAAAATAATTGCAGCACGCGAATAATCCACGTGTACAGTACAGAGTTCGATTAGATTCGGCCGATTTTTTAATGTAACAATTTCTAGTGATTTAAAATTATGAATAGAAATAATTCGTTAGAAGATTTAAAATTGAAGTTTTATATAAATATTAAATAGATATAGAAATATCGAAATAATAATAAGCAAATGATGAAAAATCTATATTAATATAAATTTATATTTATATTGGAGCATTCTAAGTATTTATAAAAATTAATTATCGCATTCATAAAAAACACTATATTAATAAAATACTTATATTTATATTCTTATTTTATTCATATAAAATATCATATTATATTTTCTTATTATTATAATTTTGTTATTTCCCATATTTTCCACATGGAAATAATCTATCTACACGCACACACCTACACATATATATTGATATATGCCTATCGTTCTGAATAAATAATAAAGAGAAAATAAATAATTCGTGATCAAAGATGAAAGTTTTTATTTCACGTGCACCGGCCAAAGAAGGTATAACCCTAGCGAAGCAAAATTTTCATGACGAATTAAGCCCTGGGGGCTGGGCCACTATCGCGCCTTCGTGAAATCCGGGGTAAGAGGCACAGTTATTGGCCACTTACCCCTGCGAAAAATACAGTCTCTGGCATAGTTCCATCGCACATCGTCGAATGTATTTCACGCGCGAGGATTTCGTTTGTACCGCGGCGATGCGGCCAATGACCGAAATAGCGAGCTTGCGTTAGAGCGAGAGGGTGTACGTAGTTAGACATTTTGACTTGAGTACGGACTCTGTCGGGTCTCAAAGGCTTTTACCGTGTCACGGTGTGACTGCGTTGGTAAAAGCCGGCCTACGTACAAAGTAGCTAACTCGGAGTACAACTTGTTAGGAGTAGTACGTTTAATCCTTTACTCGCTCAATCAGGCATTATTATACTGCGGAATCTACTTTTTACATATATTTATAATTAACTAACTAATACAATTTTGAAAAAAATTAAGAAAAATAATATAATTTCTCGTTTTATTTCGTATTTATAATAATAAATGAATAATCACTGATTATTAAATCATCCATAATAATAATGTTCTTCTCTACTGAATTATGAACAAAAAATAGTTGAATAATTTTTAAATCGCTGTCTTATTATTTTACCAATTTCTCTACTCAAGAAAGCACAATTTTTCTAATGTACGAAATTTCTTCACGCAATTCTTGTGACGCAGAGTCCGGTTAGAATTTTTTGTCTTTATTTTACACATTGCTTCTCTTGGGATTTCAAATTAACTGCGAACCTCCGGAGGTCTAATTAAATTTTCGTTCCTCAGAGAGTATCCATATCACACAACTTTTAAAACTTTTTGGGAAATGAGTTGTTTGTTTTTTTTTACGTGAAAAAATGCCGGCGATGAGGAAATTTAATGTTACAAGAAAACGTACTTTTTTCTCATGATTAAATGTGTTTCAGGGCCATGCACCGGTGTTATAATTTGAGGACTGTGAGGTTTTAGTTCTCGGCATAGGGTATATTATGAGCTGAGAGGCGGGAGGAGGAGAGTTAATGGCATTCCCGTGGGAGTGCAGCGAGTTGCCAGAGAGGAAAGCGAGCAAATGGATGCGTTAGTCTCGCTTTCGCGAGGAGCGACGACGAGTCTACTGAGAATTCCGGAATATAACGATGGGGAAAGCTCGCGTCGCTTAGGTTTGGAGAGAGAAATTTCAAAGCATCGTCGAAACTTCCTCAACGCGATACCCATCGGATTGATATCTGCACGTTGCTATGAAATTGAAACCATTCGGCAAAAGAAAAATTAATTCAAAAATACATTGATTCTTTGCAGCGGACATTTTTCTTGGTTTCTAATCTGGAGAAAATATAGGGAAATGAATGGATACTGGAAAATTATTTTGATTTCAGTTGAGCGGACAATTATTCGTGCAGACCCGGTTTTTATTAATTCTAGGGAGTTCTACGATTCTGGGAAGAAAAAATTATGGACATCCACTGGCGCAATGCTGGAGAAATGAATGGATACTAGGAAATTATTTTGATTTCAGTTGAGTGAACATTAAGCTGAGCAAACCCGGTTTCTATGGGCTCACGTTGAATGCATATCCGTGTGCTACGGTGAGTACATGACCTTATTTTATTTCATTTATTTTTTATTTTTAGGCAACATCGATCGATTGAAATGTATAATTCCGTTTGACGTATCATTTTGGCAACATCTTAATCAAATTTTAAATATTAATTCATTCCATGAAAAATTTTATTTTCTCTACTTTTGATGTAAAAAGATAAATGCTTGGACATTATCCTGATTTAAAACGAGTACAGATTTCTCCTTGCAGCATCAATTCTTAATCACTTTCGTTCAACGCCCAACACACCGATTAATTAATTTACAAGAAAATACGCTTCTCTGACAATAAATCTGAATTCAAATCCATCTGATATTGTTTTATTCTCTTGAAAACAAGATCTATCGATCGAAGCATTACATTAGTTTCGATGTATCTCTCTGTCGCTAACCAAGAACAAAACCTTAGTAGCTCAGTATTTGTTTTATCTTTCCGTGTGACCCTATTCAAACTTCGGCGTTGCAGGTCACGTAATGACATTCTTCCGGGACTTAAGTGATACATCGACGGCGACGATCGGGGGAGGGGCGGGAAGGGAGGGGCAATGGAGAGAGGTAAACAAAATAGATAGTTTTTCAGTGCTGTTTGTCTACCCAAAAAAGCTCCTGCGGCGGAAGTTCCGAAGATATAAAGCGGAGCTTGTGCCTCAGTCGGAAAAAGCTCGTACGAAAGCTCGCGGAAGAGACGAAAAAGCTCGGGTTCGGATGTTGGGAACGAAACCCGCGTATCGGAAGCCTCTGACTCGGGGTTCATTAATGAAATATCAGCATTATGGTAATAGCGTGTTATACATCCTCAAGCCCGGCCCTCACGATGCGACTGGACGAATATAAACGAGATACAAACGATACTAGAAGTGCAATCGAGTGTAAGTAAAATATATATGTATGTGAGTCCATGACGAGGTTTCTATGTGTTTGCGTAGGTGTAACGTCGAGTTTTGGTTCGCGTTGTTGTGTTTGCGCGGAAACTAGAAACCGGTCAAAATTTTGCACGATCTACACGAATTTCCATTTACTCGGCTATTATTCCTGGTAACGAGCTCCACCCCCTCCTCCGCCCCTCACACTTCCTACGGAAACCCGAGATAGAGTGATAATTTTCAATCGAGCACGAGGTTTATTTGGGAAGTTAGAGCGATGATGAGTTTGGATGTGAATTTCGTTTTCGGGGGCTTTCGGTTTTCATTTGTCATTCTAACAATGTATTTTTTGATGGGGAATTGCAGTGATGAGATTTGTTAATGAGAAATTCAGAGATCGAATGAAAATTTTAAAAATGATTGAATGAGGAATAAATTGAAAAGGAATAGATAGAAATATTAACAGGGAGCGTATTCAATTGTAATTGCTATACTTGTCATTGGATAAATTGTATAGTTGTAATTGTAGTTGATTTAATTGTAGAATTTTAATTGAGATTAATTAGACTGATGAATCAAGAGATGATATTGATCTCGTGGGTTTCCATTTTATTTATCCCTTACTACGTTTATATTTCTTGTTTTGAATAACGAAACTTCATTTCCATTTGTTCGTATTATTTAAAAAAATCTATTGTGCAAATTTTTCAAGATACATTTTGTAGGTAAATTTTCGTATAGACGTCTTCTTTCATCCTTCTCAGTTAAATTGAAAAGAATTGATATTTTTGCTCGTTCAATTTATTCTGCTTAGAAGACATTGCACGCTACAATGTAGAATTAGTAGTCCACACGTTCCGGATAGCACGTTATTTATACAGTCACAACTGTGGACTTGAGAAAAAAGTTTGAAAATGAAATACCACAGAGCAAAAAGGTCTGAGATATTCTCCGAGCTGTAAGCTCGGAACTCTGCGGCTATGTGTCCAATAAAGTTCACTTTATTCTGGATTTTTGAGTTCTGAAGAATTAAATTAAACATTTCTCGATTCGACCTCAAAATTTAACTTTTCGATTTATTTTACACGGATATATTTCTTTTTAATTCGAAAATTGGAAAATAATAATAATAATAATAATAATAATAATAATAGTGTAAGAGTAAAAATAGTACGAAATTCTCGGAATTTTTCTGGAAAGCGAAGAAAAATAAAAGTTACAATGTAGATTATTATTCTGTGGACAGTCTCGAGTGGTTTTGAAGTCATGTTTGACTCTTCACTTCATCTCTCTTTCTATCACGCTCTCCCTCTCTTTCTTTCTCTCTCTCAGTACATTTTCCGGCATCCAATTCTCTAGTCGAGATAACTGCCACCCACAATGCCTTCCTCCCTTTGACCTGATTCGGATATCCATAGGTTCTCACTTGCCATCACCTTTCCGCAAATCCTCGAAGTTTCGATATTAAGGTTTCACTACGAAATAAAAATCGAATCACTGCGAGTAATTTTTTTTTTCGTTCATCCCCCTCATGTTTCGTGTCTCTCGAATCTCTTCAATATTTCAATACGATTTGGGGAGATTCCACTCTAAAGCACACCTGTGACTCCAACCCCCAAAGGACAGAAGCTTCATTTTTTGCGAGGACTGAAGTTTTCCGCCAGCTATATTTATTTCGTATTTGGGACTTGGACGAAAATCGTTTGAAAACTTCATAATAATGTCGTTTGGAAAATGAACATAAAAACAAAGCTATGTTGTTAAAAAATTCCAATATATGACGGTTGTTAAAATTACAGGGAGAAGAATTTAATAAAACAAAGTTGATGATAAACTCTTCAGTTTCTTACGAGGTAACGAGTCGAGTGGAAATATTAAAAATCGTATGAGTGAACATTAAAAGATGAAACCATCGTTATGGGTGAAGTTGCGGAGTATATATATGACACTGGAGGGTGAGAGTGTGTTATACAATGACAACAAAAGCTATCGGGTTCACAAGGAAAGTCGAAACTCTCGAGAGACAACATTATTGCGACTACCAACGACTGCTCTTTATTTCATTCATGCTGTCGTCGTTCATAAACGACGAGCATGAAACGCCTGGAGAACATAAACGTATCTTATTTAACCGATTTTTCAATGTAACTTTTCTTTGTAAAAACGTCATAGCACAATAAAAAATAGCAAGTTAGTGATTAAACCTGAAAAAGATTTTTTTTTAACGTTTTTCTCGACCTCTGCTTCGTCCCCTCGGGCGAGTCAGAAATTGGATCGTCGGTAATTGAAACTTTTAGCTTTTCTTTATTTTTACTGTCATTCATTGTGAATATAATTTTGACAGAGGAGAGAAATGGTTTAAAAAAAAAAAATTGTGAAATATTCAATTTGGGTAGTTTTTTCAACGTTCTTCTTCAGTGGTATAAATAAATTATATAATGAGACAGATTGATAGATGAGATGATGGATGAGATAGGAGATATATGAATTTTATTGATTCAACATTTTTACTTCACCGAACAAATCTGGAATATAATCAAATATAAAACTGAATAATAAAAATAGATTTATGTTCGCGCGTGTGTTTTTTTTTTTTGAATTTTCTATTTTTTTTTTAAATACTGGCTGCGGGCGATTTCGCAGCCCTTCATTACTGCAAAGGTGATTTCGTATAATAATGATATTCCACTATGCGGCACATTTACTGTGTTCCTTCGAGGCTTATCGAAATTGCAGTCGAGCAGGAAAAGAAAATATTTTCTTACCCAACAACGTCAGATGTTCCACAGTTTTCGTTCAACCAATATCGCCACCCCCCTGCCTGCTGTTTACTCGACGCGGAAAAACAAGTTTAGACGATATTGCGTCGATCTCAACGACTCCACCATTCCTGCCTTTTTTTCATGGTACCAACGTGACGAAACGTCACCGAGCTAAACAAGTCGTGAAATGTTGAAACGTGGAAAACCGAATTTTTGTATAGTTACGGTTACGAGTTTGATATACTTTAAAAAAACGAAAAAAAAATTAAAGGCACGCTCGAACGCGGGATTAAGCTGTGACTGCCTCGTAAGCTCATATATCGACGATCGAAGTTCTTCAAAAATTATTCTCCTAGTAAAAAAAGTTTTTTGCGTAATTGTCTTTTTCACGCTTTCATGGCAATTTTTTAACTCTATAAGAAGTGTCGATTCGCGCAGTGCAATAAGTTTTTTCACTCTTCGTATCGTCTCGAACATGGTGAAAGTGGGGAGAAATAATTATCTTAGTACGACGAACTTTTCGTGGCTTTTGAAAAAAAAATGGTGTTGAATAAATTCGTGGCTGGATTCGTCGAGCGAGAATTCTTCTGGATTTAACTTTAATTAACAGAATTGTCGCCGGTTGCCCGACTGCTCGCTCGTGCTATGGCGGTTGCGGCGAGGGTGGGCGAGTGGGGCGGAGCGGATAAAGACATCGAGTTTGACCAATTTGTGGGGTTGTGTGTATTTTATATTTTTTTTTTCGCCTGGAAATAAAATGGAAAAAAGTCGCGATGTCGCTGCAGACGTTGCAAGTCTCGATCTCAGCGATTAATTTATTTTAATTTCCTTTCAATTACCGCTGAGCTGGATCGGATGTCATCGGGAGGGAAAATTGTGTAGGCAAGCTACAGTTCGGGGTTAACTTGATTGGGCAAATCAGTTGCAGGTAATAGTCGCTCATTTATTTATTTTTTAAAAAATATATCTGCCATCGGCTTGTAATTCAAAAACAAATGATTGTAGAGTATTAATTTAAATTAATCACTGCTCGTAGTTCACGGTTTAGATATTATTAAAAATTCCATTAGTTTTTACGATAGCTTGCAATTCATAAAACATTTCTGCGGTGCATTTAAATGCATTGCAATTTCATTGCGCAAATTAAGATCTTTAAATTGAAAAAAAATTGCCAATTATATTATTTCTATGATACAATAATGTTTCGGAGAACACAATTTATTATAAAAAATGCACACTGGAATATAACTCATCCTAATAATCGAATTGCACGTTTACAATCTTTGATTATTATTTTTCCTCATAGACTTCATACTTTTCCGATTCAAATATCATTTTTCAATGCTTCATTCGCAAACTAAAAATGAATAATAATTCCCACCACGAAAGTAATAATTAATCGACGAAACAATTTATCCTTAAAAACGAAAATAACATTTTTCTCTATAATATCCCGAAAATATGTAACATTTAACAATAATTACTCACCCGACTGAGAAAACCAGAAACTCGTAGAAAATTCTTTCTCTATTTAATTATCATATATATGTCATGTCCGTATATATATATAAATATATTAATTGAGGTAACGTCAGTGAATTTGTTTTATTTTTATTCGACTAGTGTCGTATCGTTGTATACGAGGGGGAGGATTTCGTTCACGAGGGGTTCACGCGGCGTTGACCTGCGATCTCGAAGTTGGGGAGAGTTGATATCTCGACACGCAAGGCTTCCAGACAGCACGAGGAGCGACATGCTACTGACCTGAAACATCCCTTGCGCTGCGCCGCGAATCACCCCTTGCACCCCCCCTCCCCCGGTCGATATGGGCGCAGCCACGTGGTGGAACCACGCACTAACCTGGCTCCCTGTAATTACCGTGTTTGACGTTTTAAATTCCTTTTATATACACCGTACTTTCACTTTTATTTACAAGTGAGGTCAAGCCTTTTACACGATATTCCCGGACCCTTGGTGTCACCACTCGCTTTGTTCCCTGCGGAACGGAGAAAAAAAAGCTGTCCCAGATTCGACGCTTACAGCACCAACGACTGTGTTCTACATTTATTACAAGAGCATTAATTACGATGATTGCGTGATTGGGGGTTACTATTGCGGAAAAATAATTTATGAGAATAAAACTGGTGACGAGGACCAACGGACTTTAGATTTTGAAAGTTCTTTTGTTTTGAATGAAATTATATAGAATATAAATTATATCAATATTAATGCTATGGATCAATTATCCATAATTATATTGGCCATATTATTATTATTATTATTATTATTATATAATAATATTGACATATATATTATTATGTATTCATTTTTTTTAAATAAAAATCGAATCATTCTATTAAATAAAAAATCCGTAAAATTATTACTGTGAGATTATAAAAGTCCGAGATTTCATTTACAAATAGATTATTTCATTATTATTATTCAACTCTTGTGATTCATTGATATATTATTGGTATTAATTATAATTATTGCAGATATAATTGTAATGATAATGAATTCTAATGAATAACGTAGTATCTTTCTTTATTGTAGCTGCAGAAAAAAACATCGCTGTTAGAAGTTTAGTATAAGTTGGGTAGTTTTTTATGTAAAGGGTGAATAGAATCAACCCTCAATTTCCCTTATTCAATTCCCCGTATTCAATTATCTTCAGAAAAAATTCCACCATCAAATCATTATTCATAAAATCAAAAATATCGTTGACATCGATAGAATCATGGGAACTCTTGGAGACAATTTTTTTACATCATATATTTTTCTTTGTTCAATTCTTCGTCATGAGAATTTTCCAACCAAAATTATCAACATGTTTTACGTCAAATTGCGAAGCAAATTCTCGAGCCAATTAATTCCAAGGATTCCATTGAGTTCCCGATCTTCCGGCGAGAGATTCATCTCGGTCGCTTCTATTGTCTTCGACTCGTCTCTGCCATCTTCGTCGTCGAGTGTCTCATCCGGTCGATTCTGCAAACAAAGACGATCAATCGATTAATCCAATGGCCTGGAAATCTCACGCCTCCAATTGTTCAACGATTATCATTGACCGACAATAAAAATGAAAACCAAAATTTCCAATGGCCGGCTCGAAAAAAGAGGGAAAAATGACAAATTACCATCTTTCGTATCCTGTTATATTCGTCATTGTATATTCTTGGACCATTTTCCCGATAACTCGGTGTTTCCTCGGTTCCATGAAGAATCAACGTAAGATCTCCTATTTTCCCCTTATTTGTCTCCGGTCCCAACTGTGCAAACAAAAATTTAAAAATAAGGAAACAATAAAAATAGAAATCAAATTCTTCGTTTTAGGTCTCTATAAAAAAAATTGACGTTGAATTATTAGCAAAAGTCTCGGTACGGAAATGTAGCAGGTTGGATTTGTGATAACGGGTGACCCAGGTGCTACGGAAAATTCGTAACGACATTGTCCCTGAGACCGGGCCTAGTGAATTTTGGAAATTATGGTCACAAGCGTCGAGTCGCTGATAGCACTATCACGAACTTTAACTTATGACTCGTATCCACGTGACCTAAGTCAACTAAAAACAGAGTTACTGAGGAAAAGAGAACGAAAAAAAAAAGAAATACAAAAGTGAATTGGAAATTGGAAAGAATTCGAAGAAAAATCGAAAATAAATCTTTCGGATATAAAATGTAAAGCTCCTGTGAACAAATTAACAAAAAAATGAGGAGATTTATTTCGCAGCATGGCAATGTGGTTGAAAATGGATTTTACCACATTTAAAGCATTTTCAAAAAAATTGGATTGGATGGTCAGAAATATTTCACCGAGTTATTTTTTTCTTTATTTCTGAGACTTGCCTGGTCCGATATCTCCAAGATCCAAGTTCCACGGGGATCCTCGCCCCAATTACCGACCGACATGAATTTCCACTTGGCGAAACCCTCCGACGATTCGTCCAGTTTCCGTGGATTCAATATCTGTATCTCCGTTCCTTCGATAGGACGGACGAGTAAAAAAAAAAAAGTTTGAGCTTTCGCAGAGAGAAGATGACAAATCAATGACAAAATTACGCGGTTGACGAGGTGGCACAGTTGAAAGGGAAACGGATGTTTATTCATCCCCGAATGATTCGCAATTTTGTGGGCAGATAAACGATGCAGAATGAAAAATAAAAATGAAAAGAAACGAGGGAAAGCGAAAATAATAATAATAATAATGAAAATGATAACAACAATAATGATAAAATGAATGAATAAATGAAAAGATAGTAAACGTGAGATAAGACATACATACAGATGGGAGGAATAGAATAGAGATGAGTTGAGAGAAAATGTACCCGTAGGAGATGTCAGGTGCATCTCGAGTGCGCCGCGCAGTGTGTACTCGATGCTCGTCTCGATTTGCACATGCTCCAAGAAATAAACTTTTCGTTCGTTTTCGCAGACACATCCGTCGACGTTGAACTTCACCGTTCTTGGTTTACCATACTCGAGAGTCCTGTTACAACTGTGAGCAAAGAAAATCCAATGAAACATACAAATAATTGAAGGAATGATTGGAATTTTTATTTTTTCTATTATATTAGTACAATATTTATACATATATATATTTTTTTTTAATTTCAGTACTTACTGACCTGAATACGACTTGCCGCATTAATACGAGTTATTATAAAAATAATAAATATTCATTACATTCTTTGTATTTTATTTGTTGAAATATTTACACTTATTTTATTTTATTCCAATTATAATGGAAGATCGATTTTTTTTGCAAATTACGTAAATTGATATAATCTTATTGGATCTTGAAAATATTAAAAATCACGTTATCTTCATTCTTTGGACACAATCATGACGAATACGCAACGTTCATTTAAATTAATATAATGGAAAAATGAAAAGAGTAGTAGAAAGATGCCCACGTTCAACACGATTGCGGAATACGTAAAAAGCTCTGACAAAAAAAATCACAGCAATATGTCGGGGGGTGATTTTATACAGTGCGATGGAAAACATCGTGTCGGGCATTTCGTTTCGTCCTGGTCGATTTCATCCCTCGTGCGAGTCACACGACGATTATTATGTTGCTCGAAGGAAAAAAAATGCCTGTCTCCCGTCATCATCCCTTTCGTTAAAAAAACGTCCTTTCTGCGTTTCGCTTTGAGCTTTTAACTTTTGCAATATTTCCACGGCCTCGGGTTCGCGTTGCGAGTCGAGCTCCTTTGCTTCCCCGTGTGTCATATTGAGTCTTTTCTCAGCCATGGATGTTCGTATTTACCCAAAGCAACGCGGTTTTGCAATAATAATAATAATAATAATAATAATAATAATAATAATAATAATAATAATAATAATAATAATAATAATAATAATAATAATAATAATAATAATAATAATAATAATAATAATAATAATAATAATAATAATAATGATATTAATAATAATAATAATAATAATAATAATAATAATAATAATAATAATAATAATAATAATAATAATAATAATAATAATAATAATAATAATAATAATAATAATAATAATAATAATAATAATAATAATAATAATAATAATAATAATAATAATAATAATAATAATAATAATAATAATAATAATAATAATAATAATAATAATAATAATAATAATAATAATAATAATAATAATAATAATAATAATAATAATAATAATAATAATAATAATAATAATAATAATAATAATAATAATAATAATAATAATAATAATAATAATAATAATAATAATAATAATAATAATAATAATAATAATAATAATAATAATAATAATAATAATAATAATAATAATAATAATAATAATAATAATAATAATAATAATAATAATAATAATAATAATAATAATAATAATAATAATAATAATAATCATAATAATAATAATAATAATAATAGTAGTAATAATAATAATAATAATAATAAACCGTCAATGAAAATAATCGAGCCCAATTCAATGCATTCTTAACGATAATGGAAAAGCGAGAAAAAAAAATGAATGCGATTTCACGTCCACTCCGCAATAGTGAAACAAATGCATGAAACGTCGATTTTCGAGGGTTGAAAAATCCTAAGATTATTCGTAGTAAAAAAATCGAGAGATTAATTCGTTACCGTTGCAGGTTGCAAAACTCGTGAATTAATAAATCTCGAGCATTCGTGTGTAAAACTTACATGG
This sequence comes from Sussaba pulchella, assembly GCA_963971145.1. Classification (NCBI taxonomy): domain Eukaryota; kingdom Metazoa; phylum Arthropoda; class Insecta; order Hymenoptera; family Ichneumonidae; genus Sussaba; species Sussaba pulchella. The sequence goes on from OZ020168.1 coordinate 9,257,434, forward strand.
TCGATGATTCAACCACGCAGATACTTTTTTCCGGAACGGTCGTCCAGTTTTGAGCGGCCATGACCAGGGCGTGAGCGTTCATGAGTCCAAATCCAAAACGAGAATTGAACCAAAAACCAGCGGAATTTTTGAACCAGCCGGGATTGTCTCTGCGTGAAATTTTAATACAAAAGAAAACAATTTCTATCTACTTACATTTTTCCATCACATTTTATCGGTGAATCTCAAATAATAACATAATATGTCAAAAAAATGTTCGATAAAAGTTTCTCAATACTTTTGGCCTTGCGAATAAAATAAATAAAATACATAACGTAAATAAAATAAATAAAATAATTAATTATCGTTGGATGAGTGAAAAAATCTTGGTATTTCTTTGGTGACTGCTGTCCACGGTTTTACTTCCATTCTATTATTTCCGCAGCCGTAAATGTTCACGAAAGTGTTGAGCGTCGAGGGTTGAGCGTTAAAACTTCGGTCGTACTAGGTCAAAATTATCCCTCACGCTTCGTTAAATTCATAATGGCTTTTTTTTTAAATCCACTTTTATTCCGGAGTACCCCTCGTATTTACAGCTACATAGCTGCGAATTGAAATTTTACCGGTTGACATCCCTTGACCCAAATCTTTTCAGTCCCCGCGCCTGTAGGAATCTAGTGCGTCGGTCGCGTTCGCCCCTGCGTTCAGTATTTGTCGATACGTTTCGAACCGGCGGACATGACAAGTTTAAAGTGAAAACAATAGCACCGAGTAAAATGCTGTAAAAATGTCGGACGGTGGAGTGAATCGCGCATATCAAATTTTTACACCCTCGAAAAGCTCAACTGACGAAACTCGGTTATTTCTCTTCCATAATTTTTTATTTGTACGAATAATTATTTCGAAAAATAAATAAAAAATTGAAATAAGAGAAAAAGAGAGAAAGGATCAATAATAAAATAAAATTAATTAGATTGAAAAATCAGAACTTTGTCAATTAAAAAAAAAAAAAAAAATTTCACACAAAAACTTACCCGAGAGGGCTGTACTCCGAGGTGTGCACAACCAAATGTTGAACGTCTCTCCAGGTCAGCTCCTTGCTTCGTAAAAAAGAAGACGTGAGCAAAAAAAATGAAAAAATGAAAGTAGCGGATATACGAAAAGGGTGACTAATTACGTTGAATCGAGAAAAGTTTCGTCAAAGCGTGAAATACCCGGAAAAAAAAATATATATATACAAGAAGCTGGCGAAGATGATAGGAAACAGGTTGTGAGATAACAACCGGCCCTGCTACCGGCAGCCCTTAAGGGCAATGGGCCGGCAACGGGGGCATAAAAAGTAATCTTAGTCTGCTGGTTTGAAGGCACCGGAGCTTCGCACATTTTCACTCGTTCCAATTTTACTTTTTTTTCATTTTTCAATTTTTTTTTCTTTGTACGCTTACTTTACTTGAAGCGCGAGGGCAAATATGCCGGCAGCCAGGGGAGCCGAGGCCGAAGTTCCGGTGTGGCGAGTGGTACACTTGTTCTTCAAATCCGTCGTTGCCTTTGGAATTAAAAAAAAAACACGGGGGTAAAAATTAGGAAACGTTTGAATTTTATGCTTGTAATCGAACACGATTTGAAGAAAATATTATGTGGATTAATAATGAATGATATTCAATCTTAAAATATTGATGAGATTGATAATATTTTGACTTAATTTCTGATTTTGGTAAAAAACGGTGAAAAAATTTCTGGGCCAATGAAAACAATTTTTCTTTTAACAGCTCGATAGAAAATGCATCTATCTAAAATAAAAATCTATTGTTGAAGCTTTAAAAAAATGTATTTCTGTGATTAAAAAAAAAATATAACGGTCACACGTACTATCATTTGATCGTGATAAGCCCCGCTGCTGTACGTAGTGGCCAATGTGGCTGAACATCTTTCACCGTACCAGGGAAATTTTCCGGCCTGACTGGCCGAGCCAACGGCGATCGTGTAAATGCTACCCACGTAACCGTCGCATCCGCAGTCGTCGTGCTGCGAGCCACCGTTTCCGGAAGCCCATACGTAGATGTTTCCCCTGCCTCCTCTACCCTGTAAGCACCACGCGGTCACGACCGATATAAATAAATAAATAAATGAATTAATGAATAAATGAATCGATCAATAAATACATTTATTTCCGTAATAGATAAATAAATAAACAGCAGCAACGACCACAGATTTTTTTCCACCTGAAAGACGAAACGCTCTACTTCAACGTCCTGTGCTCAATGACGGTAATCCGTCTACGTGGGATGTAAGAACATCGCGTGAGATTCCCTTGGGACGGAGAAGATTGAATTTCCGGGATCAGGTTTTTTTTCTTCTGGCTCTCGGATCATCATTTGTGTACGATTGTACAGTAGAATATTTTTCCGCCGTTCAATTTTCAAAATGTTACGGGATATAATAAATTTATAAATTCAATTATGATGAACAGTAAACTGATGGATAAATTATGTTTCGAAATTTCACGGAAATTGTTTTTTTTTAAATAACGAATAAGAATACCGAACTACGAAACTAATAGTGTTCAACGGCATTTGCAAGCTCATATTTACATTCAACATAATCTCTAGTTAAATATTGAGATAAAATATAGATAAAGAATATTGAGATTGTCGGAATTTCGCAATTTCAGATTTTTTCCTTTCAATTATAATTCTCAAATATCTCACGCACGTCACAAGAAGTTTCATTCAAGAAGAGCTCATACAATAATCGCGCAATGGCTCTGAAGTTCGTGGTAAAAGCTCAAAAAAATAAAAATAAAAACAACCTCGCACCCCTACACAGAAAAGCAATTTTTCGAGATAGTTCGAGCAACCGTCGACCGAGCAACGACGAAGGCTGGAATATCGTAGGGCTCTGGAATTTTATGGATTCGTGAGTTTCATATCGGAGGACTCAGTTGTGCAGCTGTGAAAGACGTGGGAGGATTCCCCGTCCGAGCTTGCGGTGCTTTCTCGGACCTTTCCGCAGGATCCTTCCAGGATCGAACGGTACAATAAAAAATAAATCGAAAATATATAAAGAATTCAAAAAAAGGAAAAAAATGAAGAAGAAAGTGGACGAACCGAAGCAATTGCCGCGTTCGAGCTTGAGGTTTGCCCAGGACCTTCCAGGATCACACGGTATAATAAAAAGAAAAATCACAAAAAAAACCTTATAAAAATATAAAAATGTAGAAAAAAAGTGGACAAACCCGAGCAATGCCACGCTCCAGAGCCTCGGAAGCCAGTCTTCCTGGTGCTTCCAAACTTTTGCCATCGTCGGCCGGTCCCCAGGACGCCGTATAAATATCGACGAGATGCTGCTTATAACCGAGAGCCTCGCCCTCCACGCGATCGTTCACGACACCGTCGAGAAGCTTGATTCCACCGATCGCTGCGTCGTAAGCCACACCGACTCCGCACTTGCTGTTATTCGCTTCCATCGCTATCTCACCGGCGCATCTTGTTCCGTGACCGTTCGATGCTTCAGAAAAATTTATTTAATTATTATTTTCAGCGGTCGAAAAATATAAATTATTATTTCCAACAGTTATTCGGCCAGCAGCATTATTCTTCCAGCTTGATGAGGATTCGAAATGCAATGTCAATACAGGTCAATATGGCACCCTAACGTACTCTTATGGGTTCGGATTTGAAAAAAAACCACAGATTTAGGATGACGTTAAAACAGTTACAAAGTTTGCGACGGATGGACTCTCCATCCAATTTCACGTATCGGAGCGCGCGAGGCCAACAGCGTTGGTCCCGTGATGGACCTGCACCCCGTTAAGTGCATTAACCCTTCGGAGTGCGGTTCAGGCTGGTCACGTTTAACCTTCCCTACCTGCAATACCGTACTGACCACGCGAAACGACTGGTACGTTACAATTTAGACCGTAACGCGACTAATAGGGCGATATGTAAGCCATCGCGTACCTCGAAGGGTCCACCGGACGAGGGACGCGGTCGAGGGGTAGTTTGAGGTCGCCAACTTAAGGTTTGAAGCTTGTTCGTGATACGTATCAGAAGCGTACTACAATTAAGTTTGCTCTGGATGGTGCGATTGACGATAAAAGCAAATTAAAGCCCATTGACGTAGCGAGTATTGTGATTTAATGGAATTGATATCTTTTAGTCCTTTTGTTCAGAGCTTTTGATTTTTCAATGGCGAATATTTACGATAAGCAACATTGAAATTTACTAAGGTTACTGTTAGAACCTTTTTTTTTTAATATTCAGGGAGATTCATGTATAATATAATAATAATAATAATAATAATAATAATAATAATTATTATTATTATTATAACTAATAATAATACTATAATATGTTATAAATAATAATAACTTTTAATAATTATTCTATTATTAATAATAATAATAATATGATGGCGTAGACAATTATAGGTAAACTGAGATTTCCTCCAACCCTTGACTCAATAGCAATAAATTGTTACGTTTCCTAAACATTTACATGATTTTAAAATAACTATACCTGAGGCCTCGTAGCGAGGGATCGGATCGTCATCACCATCATTGACGTCATAGCTTATTTCTGAATCCTGCAAAATTTGATCCGTTGTGAAAAATAATTCGTATTCATAATTCGTAGTAATAATTCGTAGTCGTGGTTTCGTCTGAAGAGTCTCGCCATCTTCTGGGAAACAGTGATATGAAAATATCGTCGGTAGCACGAAACTCACGTAGTTCGCGCGTAGATCGTCGTGGGTGTATTCGAGACCGTCGTCCAGTACAGCGACCCGCACTCCACGTCCGGTTATTCCCAGTCGGTAAAGAGGAAGAACGTTTAGGTCGAGCTTCGGTAGATTCTTGTTTGTTCGGGTGTCTTGCTTTTGAAACACAAGGTAACGCAGGTGCGAAGGGTTTAAAATGGTTTTGTGGAAAACGATTCCAGATGTCGCTCGTGGTATGTTGATGCGATAGGGGTGGGTTTGTTTTTGATTTTTTTTGCTCCCACTTACAGACAATGAGTGAAATTTCACACTAATTTGAACGTGTCACTATTGATCTTGAATCACTCAGTGGTTGGAAAAAATTATTTGCCGGGATTGTGAAAAAATCATTCAGTTGGCACCACATTTAATTTTTGTTTCTTTTTGTTGAATCTCAATTTTTCAATTATATTTCACGTAACTTGCCAGAATTTGATTCTCATTGATTTGTATGATGATAAATTACATATATTTTGCTCTGATATATAATATAATTCCTAAATAACCTAAAGAACTTAATTGACTTAAATATCACCAAGAACAATATGTGAAAAAGCAAATATGCCCACCACGAGACAGCGCACGAAGTTACCTCTATAAACGAGCCAGAACGAATTTTTTTTTAAACGTGCACTACATGAAATTCTGACGAAACGATTTGCAAGTTTTAACTTTTTCTCTGAAGGACGAAAATTCGTGCAAAGCATAATAAATTTATTTTACCAGATACCACTCTTCGTTCCAGAGCTCGTCGTTGAACATTGGCGGGATATCGGATTGTTTTCCCAACCGTTGGCTCGATTTACGTTGACGTTTCGTGATTTGCAGTTTCGGATTTTGTTGTACGAGGTCCAACAAACGCTTTTCTCGCACAAGAGGTATCTCAGAATCGTCGAAGCCCGAGGTAACGTAATCTCGCTTGTGACGCTCAAAGACTCTCTGCTGATCCGCCCAGAGAATCTAATCGATAGACAACGGCGGTTAATCAAAAAATTCTTCATTTAAAATTTTTTTTTATCGATCTTTATTTATATAGGTACCTCGGTGTACGATGTCAGAGCTTTGACGTGTCTCAAATTTCCTCTTTTCCTTTGAAGTGGACGATCATCCTTGTGCCACAAATACGTGTCCTCGAACCCGAGGACCTTGAACATTCAAATCGCATTTATACGACATATTCGAGAAAACAGGATTTTTGAAGAATAAAAATTGATTTCATGTGTAAGAATATTTTTTTACCCGGAATTAAATTTGCTTGAAAGTTTAATTTTTAATTTAATTCCATTTCGTGGATCAACGCAATCTATATACGTTTGATCCGTATAAAATAAATCCAATAAATTCAATGAATAATCCCGACCTGCCGTATTTTTACATCAATCACAGCGCCCAGGGGTGCGAGGGTGAGCGCATGAAAATCACGGTGACGTTACGATTTTCGAATTACCGGAGGGGAAGATCGTATCAGGAAAACACGGAAGGCCAGCTGGTGGCAGACCGGGCGAATCGTCAGCCATATCCGATTCAAAAGTCACATTCGAAGCGTGCTCCGGGGTTTCCGAATGACATTATCATTATTGACCGGAGACGGTGGCCACGTGCGACCGAGGATCGTATGGTTTTTGTAAGGCATCCGGCGTTGCGTCATACGGGAGCAGGATCGGTGACCGGTCGGCCCCGCAACCCGGTTGTAGAGAGATTCGTTCGAGTCGTGAGGAAACGAGGACCGCCGCTCACGAAACGTCGAGAAAGAGGGGACCACCTGGTGGATAGTGCAGTTAGCCGTCCGGAAACCCTGCGGCTGGTATTTACGTAATGCGATCCACGTTCCTCAACCCCCCTCTCCGGACCCCTGGACTGACTGTCTCATCCAGTCATGCTTGAGACTCGCCGACGACGATCTACCTCCTTATTCATTGGTTTTCATTGAACAATTTCGCTCCTGGTTACTGCCACCAATGTCCCTCGTCATTGTAATGTTTTTTCATTCGCAATTCAATCGCGTTGGAATAATTTTTATGAATAGTATTTATGAATGAATAAATATGTATATTGGTCATATACAACTGAATTTATATACAAAAAACGCGAGCAATATGTTCCTTAAATCCGAGTGCTGCCTTAAAAATTATTTTTCCCTGACACTCCCTAGTTTAACGGTGTGTGTCCGTGTGCCCGTGTGGCGGATGTTTTTGATTAGATTCATCGGAAGCACGAGTTTTACGTTGATTCGTTCAAATGTTTCCGGGAACTGCATCCCCGTAGGTCAGCCCTAATTGCGAGTACGTCGCTCGTCTATATATAGCGATATATAGATAGATATACTTGGCGTAGTGATTCATCCCGACGTCTCTCATCCCTCCCACCCTTAATTTGTCGTTCCACCTTGATTTTCTCCCCGGGATGTCGCAGTTAGAAATCACGGACGTCGTCCTGTCAGGACTGGCTTCGAACGTAGCTGCGGGAACCTTTCAAACTCTAATTCATCCTGAGACGTGACAATGGGGTTGTTCCAAAGTGGGTGGAATCCTCGTGCGGGGGAGGATGAAGAATAACGAGGGGCGAGTGTCTCTCGCGAGGGAAACAAGAAGAAAAGGCGACGGGAAGGGAGCCGAAGGGGTTACAAATTATGTACGGATCTACATATATATTATTAGGGTGTCTTGAAGGGAGACAAAGTTTTTCGATTCTTCTGGCAGTTGTTATATTCAAAGTAGATACTATCACGAGAACTCTGTCCAGATTTGAGCTCAATTGGATTATATTGAGACGTTGCGCTTTCACGAACTCGATTTTGCTTTTGACTAACAGGTAACAATTTTTTTTCTCCTAGTCGCAACTAATTTTCCAGGTAAATGAAAATTCCGTGGGTGAAAAGTAAGTGCAATACATAGTTTTAAGGTAATTCAAAATGACGATATTTTTTGTTCCACAATAAAAAAAATAATAACCATTATTTTTTTTTGGTATAAGCAAAAATCATAAAAGGTTACCAGAATATATCCAATTTTTTTTTTTATAGTGAAACAAAATATGTCCCCATTTGAAGTGACATCATCTCTCCTCACGATTCTACAGAAGCAAGATACTTTAAAAAAGCCGGCTACCGCGAAAATCAGAATTTTTTTTCGCGAAACACCCTAATGTATATATATGTGCAGAGCTTTCGGGCTGACGTAATCGACGTGAGTCAAAGCAACCCGCTCGAACGCAGACTCCGTCGGCCACGAGCGGAAGCCATCGAGAAAGAGAGAGAGAGAGAGACGAGAAAGGGAAATATATTGTAAAAGACAGAGATAGAGAGAGATGCAGAGGAAGAGAGATCTCTGACGTGGCGTGCAGTCATTGCTTGGTGATCAGCGGACGATCCGTCTTATCGATATGCGGATTGTGTCGTTGAGAAGCTGCCAGGTCCATGGGGAACATCCCCGACGTCAGATCGAGTCGAACGAGACGACAGTGGCAAGGAGGGGCGAGAACGAGGGGCGGGGGGGGGGGGGTTGTGACGGGGGTGTGGGAGCGAGGAAAGCAGCTCCCGGGGTATGCAGGATGAGCCGAAGCGGAGCGAAAGCTCGCCGGGGGGTGGTTCGGGTTGAGCGCGCAGGGGGGCATTTTCGCAGTCCATTTGTTTTGATCGGATTTCCCGACTGTCTCCAGGCCGTAATCCTGATGCCCGTAGGCTCCCGCGGGCCTCGTCAGTCTCTAATAAAAAGCCTAACGCATACACATACAGACAGATCCGTCCAGCGCACCCCTTCGGCCTCAACTTCCACTCGTTTTCTTTGCCTTTTTTCTAGCCTTCGACTGACTTTACGTGAACGTTGTTATCACTCGTGCACGTGTCGTCCATCTTCCTCAGGCTCGTGTGACGGTCCTGGTTGCTCTTCGACCTCCCACTCCTAATCGCTTATCTATTCTTGGTTTTCAGAAACTATGGCATCGGGGGATGGTAATTACCGCGACGAGATCGTGGATTTCGTAATCGCAATCGCATCGAAACGATAATTGGAACTTTCAGGGATGAAAATTTATGGACGACGGCGGGGGATGCAACGTCCACTCTTGGAACTTTGTTATTGGTCGTCGCTAGAAGTTTCGTTTCTGTGTAGTATATATAGTCTTGTTTGCAACATTTTATCCGATAAAAGTTGTTTCAAACGAATAGCTATAATAAATTGAAGCCAATGTAAAACTGGCTCGTAATATTTGAAAATGCATTGAGCCTCGTCGATAGTATTGGGTTTTCCTTGAAAGAAGATTATGGATTCTTGTTTCTTTTTTATCAGACCATAGATAGGCATTCAATGAAGAAAAATATATTTGTGACATTTTTTTAGGCGAATAAGTATTAATTATCATGGAGCCATCATTTTTTTTTAATTTCGACGATGATTATGAATATTTAATTTAATTTTATATCATATAATAATAATGAAGATATTTTGTATACGTTTTTATTGAATGAACATAAATCTTCAATCCATCCGCAATAATAATAATAGATTTATCACAGAAATAATAATAGTCTCATGATAATTCAGTAATAAAAGTATTTCGAACGCATTATCATCTAACGAATGCCCAGCCTCGTATCACGCTTTGTAAATTCGCATTTACACAGTTTCATCCTCAGGAATGATCAAAATAAAAAACAAAAAATTTTTTTCTCGCGCGAAGTGTAAAAAAAAGTTAATTCTCTCTCTCGGTCTCAAACGTTTCTCTTCGAGGGGGTTTCTCTCGGGTGTTTTCATAGTCGCACGGTTATCTCCGAGGCAGCTTAATTATGTGAAATAATTAGGCGTCGGAGGTAAAATACACGCTGAGGAACGAGGACACGCATTGCGCACAGCGAATTGCGGTCGACCACAGAGGCCTCCAGCCGAGCCAACAGCAACAGCAGCAGCAGCAGCAGCAGGCAAGCAGGCAAAACCCACCACCACAGCCTGCACGTCGCAGAGTCCCAGTTGCCGAGGTTCCGCATTCTACTTCAACGTTGTAAAACGTCGTTGCATTCTCGAGGCACATTGGACGAACAGAATTATTCTGATGCGACAGAGATGCCAACCTTTACTCGTCGTACCGACGTTTCCGCGAGCACACGATGTTGCCGGATGTACGATACCTACGTGGACAACAGCGACGGGGGATGTTCGTCGGACACGGGCGAGAAAAAGATGACCGCGAGGATGCTGGTCGGACGGTAGAACGATGGGCGTGAGAGGATACGGAGGCTGGTCTCACTGTTTTAACGCAATTGAAGTGGTGACTGTGTACCGGGTTGGGCAATAATTTGACGAATTTTCGTGTAACGGAGATTTTTTTGACGTTTTTTCTCTGAGTAACGTTTGAGGAGGAATGATCGATGTACTGATTGATTTTCGATTTGGAAGTTGAACATTTTATAATTTAACTAAGTATTTTATATGTAAATTCATGAAACTTTGCCGATTAAATTGTAAACTTTTTATCTTAAATCTATTAATTCCCATTGATCAAATAATTTTTTATTGAATTACAAACATATGTTTGCAAGATTATATAATGAATTCTTAATGTAATTTAAATTGAAATAACGACTGATTTGTCCGCCTCAATTGAATTTAAATTTTACAAATTTATTGTGCTCCTTCACTTCAGACAATTGTGAGGGGATCCATCGTGCATCGTCATTATGCTGATGCTGTTAATTAAATTAGATACCGGAAGCAATAGCTGTTGTGGGCTACGTCGGTTAATATTTCGACGAATTTCGTGTAACAGAGACTCTTTGAACGAGTAACATTCACGGGGGAATATATTGAATATGTCGAACGTTATGTACGGTGAAATGTATTCGAAATACCTATGCATGTTCTGAGTTTGTGTGTTAGGCTCTTGCGAACACGAAGCTTTGGAAATGGGATAGTTTTGTAAAACAAGGCACTGCGATGTATCCGAAAGCACGACAATGCAGGAGTCGAGATTGCTAATTAGGGGAGAATTCGTGATAGCGATAAAATGTAATGTGATAAGATGTAAGGGACGGTGTACGAAAATTCATTCAACCTGATTTCTCAAACAATTATTTATCATTTTAATAATATAATTAATTATCACGGGATGATCAACATTTTTACATTTCTAGAAATAATTATTGGTGATTGAGACGAATCATTGTTTTTCGATTGATTTTAATATTAAATAACAATTACAATCCATGATCATTCGATAACGAAAGTATTTAAAATCCATTTTTATTGAATCAAAATATGTTCAAAATAAAATATGAAATTATTTTTTCTTGATTATAATTTTGTTATATTAGCATATAATTTAATAATTGTTAAGTTGTACGGATATCAAGATAACGTCATTTCATTATAAAAAAAAGAAGGAACGATTAAAATATTTTTTTGCGTGAACTGAGCTCGACAAAGCAAAAAAATTAAGAACGATTATCAATCTCATTGATGAAAAAAAATAATTCTTGACAATCGGCTATTTTTATTGTCGTCACCCCAAAATGATCCCTTGAAAAAAAAGCTATAATACTATAATCACGGGGTCGAACGATTATGACAAACGGATCAGAGTCCAAATAGCAAGAACATGAAACGATATTGATATTACGGCATCTCTCAGGATGAGGGAAGCAGTTCAGTATGTGAAAGTTGGAATTTGAAACATTCAGCCCCCCAGCGGTTTAGAGTCTCGGCAAGGCCCCGTGTGACGTTACGATAATCGGCAATGGAAACGGGAATAGTCGACTGCAACGGTCGACACTACCCCGACGATTACGGAAGAACAAGAACGTAAAGGAGAAACGAAGAGGGGACGAAAATGTCGGTGCTCGAAAGCTCGAACCCGACGAAGAGTTCTCTCTGCTTTTCTCCGGGTCTCCGTTGAATCGTAACACGCTGGTTAAATACCGGGGCTCTGCGAAAACGGGTACAAGGAATTTTCACACACACGCAGAAAGAGGAAGAGGGAGAGAGGAAGAGAAGCTGTGAGAATGGACGATAAAACTGTCGGTGCAAAGGAATTTTGGGGCACGTGGGACCCACGAGCTAATACGAGACGGAACATAGGCATGTAACCGCTATGGTTAACTAACCGAAATTCGTTCTTTGGCCCGAAAGTCGAGCTTTCACGTACGTTGACACAGTCAGACTGGCTATTATTACTATTAGCATCATAGTGAGTGCTGGTTGTGCAGTTATGTAATACCGGTTCCGGTAACCGACGTACAGTGAAGGCTCGCACTGCTGTTTACGAAAATTCAATCGAATTGACTTTCGATTGATCAATTAATCGATCGATCAAAATGAGCTAATATTTTTATTGAACGGAATTGAATACAGTCGAATTCAATTTAAAAGATAATCGATCGAACGAATTTAGTTTTTTCTTTTTCAATTAAATCGAAATGAGTTTAATTGAATACAATTGAATCGAATTTTTTTTTATTGTTCAAAAACTGTAAAATTTGATAATTGAACTACAAAATTAATTCGTAATTTAAAAAATTCTGTTTCCATAATGAATGATCAATAAAATACAACGTTTTGATTGGACTGATATTTTCATTCGTCGTTAGTTGGATTGCGACTTGAAGGGTTTATTGTCCTCCCACATTTGAGACAATCGTGAGAGAATCCACTGTACATAGTAATTATGCTCCGTCGGGTTTGTGCATTTGGGAATGAGGTGCAGAGAAATGCAAAGCTTGTAAAGCTGGAGAGGGATGAGGAGCTCGCGGGGTCAGCGCGTGCGAGAGAGAGGCCGTGTGCAAGTCCTTGTTGAAGCTGTGGACGAGATGTTAGAAGCGTGTACACGATAATAGCGAACAAGCCGACGACGCCGAGGGTCCAAGCTTCTCATGGGTGCTTTCGTTCCTTCGCCCTCTCTTCTCCTCTCTTACCCCCCGCTCTCTCTCGCTCTCTCCCTCTCTCTCTCTCTTCCTCTCTTGATGGCCGCGTTATCCTCGTATCGCTATCTTCGTTTCTTCAGGTTCCTCGCGCTCTTGCGGGACGGCAAAGCCGGTTTAGGTCCGCATCGTTAACGTGCCGAGGGCTCCGAGCGCCCACGCGCAAGCTTCACTATTGCCGACCAAAGTCTTCCCCTCGGCAGACTACTTGTCCGTCTCTCTGGCTCAGCCGTTGAAAGCTTTCATTCCTCGACCGCTATAATACTTCGAAAACCAGTTTCAAAATGAACGAAGCTTATGCGACTACTATGCATAAGCTCGTTCGGCATCCGAACTGCATCGCGTTCTCTCCTTACCCTGATCACGAATAATTTATTGGATTTATTCCATCGCATTAACGTTCTCGGAATTCAACAATCACTTCGACTATTATTATCACATAATGCGGAATGGACTTTCGGATGAAGATTAGGGGGTCGTTGTTTGTTGAGTTACTGGCTTGTGAGTTTTTCGATATTAATTGATGTATTTGGATTGTTTTTCGGCGAGGGGGGGGGGGGGGGGGGGGCTCGGTGAGGTTGACGTTTAGCGACAGATTTTGGTATAAGATTAACTTTTGAGTTTTTTATTTTCTCTATTTCGAAAGATGTGGCTGTTGATTTTTGTTTTTCAACAATTGGACTGTTTGTAAAAATTAAGATTTTGATTTAAGCATTTTTATAATGTACACATTTTTTATTCTCATGATTTCATCTCACAGCTTCATTTGACTCGAATTCATTCTCCATCTTTTGAAGCTTTTAACGTTTTTGCAGTTATCGATATTAGGTTTTTTACTTTCTTCTATTGTTGCCAGTTGGCTAAAGTTTTTACGGTGTTAGATCATCTAATATCTAATCAAACCGATTTAACCATTCAATTACATTTTTATCAAATAAATTACCAATTTTTCAATATACCGACTTCGTAAGTTCGACGTTTCTTTTTTTTTTTTATTTCACGCAAATCTGCATCGTAGTGGCAGCCTTTTTCTTTGTTTCTCGGATTTTTGCATTGTTCGGGTTCGATACGGAATTGCCCGTTCGCTTTTAAAGCAACGACCGTCTACCCTACTAGCCCAGTGGCCCTATTCTTTCTTTCTAGGTTGTCCTTTCTTTTTCGGCTTCTGTACCCATCTGCTGTTTACCGACCTGAACTCCTTTCTCCTTTCGCCCACTCCTGGTTTTTGTCGCAGTTTCACTCTGCTTGATGATCCTTCCTCCCTCTCGCCCTCACGCTCTTTTTTTTTTAACCGACGAAATTTTGGCGACTTTATTTCCAGGTCATCGTCACAGATCGTCACACGTGTATTTTTTACTCACGTCCATGTGAGGATGAACCTGAGCTTACTGTCTAAATAATATTGATACCCAGTGCTTGTCAACAACCCCTGGGGTTTTTTTTCGTGCTCTTCAACCCCTTAGAGCCCCCATTATTACTACTCCATCCCCCTTCCTTCACTTCAGTTGGTTTTGATAACCGAATGACGTTAGTCGTCCAGTCACCCGTATCGTATCAGCGACGGCCATCTTGGGCCACGGCTGTCACGTCAAAATGGCCGACGACCGAATCAAAATAATAATAATTCATTCGAACACCTCCAAAGCCATTTTTCATTCAACTTTTTTTCTATTTCACCGTGAAAAAACAATCACACCATGGCCTTACTAAGTACAACAAAGTTTTCTAGGAATAGTGACAAAATAAGCTCACTTCGTGCAGAATTTTTTTTCTTTCCCGTCGCCCTCGACATTTCTGGGAATAAATATTTTTACACGGTCACCGAGTTTTTCGCCGCGAGCTTTCAACACCATTTTACGATTTTTGCAGTATCAATGGTTCATTTTTCTCGTAATTTCTGAAACGCGGTTTTCCGTTGGAGGATTAAAAAAAAAAAGAATAATAAAACAAAAATAATAAAAAAAATATGGATTTTTTTTTCAAAACAGTCTCTTTCGTTTATCATGCTCGGCGAAGCAGCATTGTTCGCTGTTTTTTTTTCTCGCCGTCGTTTTATCACTGTGCTCGTTCAATCCTCTGTACTCCCGTGCTCTGCCCTTGCAGCGGTATTACCGCTAAACGTGAGCCTCCGGAAATTTAAAATGTCACGTACGTCCAAAGGTACGTAAGTATAAAACAAACATTAACCAACAAAGCGGAGATTGTTTCGCGAAACCATTTGTTTTCTTCAATTCTAATTTCATTTCTTCTTCCGCATCTTTGATCTTTGCTTTCTGTGCTTTTTGCTTATGCTTGGATATTATTTGATTTTCATTTTCCGGAATGGATGACGCAGTCACCGGGAGCTTAAGGCGACGGGGTAACTACACTCGGATTGGCTTGCTTTTTTAATGCTTTGAAATACAATTTATTTTCACGTCCCTCGCACCGATACGTAGGTGCACGGGGAATATAAAAAATATACATATGCACGCAGAATTTATTTATTCTTGAAAATATACGACAATGTATTGATCTCAACAAGCTATTTTATGTCAATATAAAATAGCGACGATAATAAAATATAATATAAGGTTAATTGATAATTAAGAAGAAGAATTACAATTGAATTTAATTTCATCGACTAAATTTATTCATTTTTTATGAAATTTACTTTATTCAAAGTTGAGGCTACTCATTTAAATAATTTAAGGAATTGGCTGTGATTCCGAAAAAATTGATAAATTCAACAGGCTTCATTCGATCCGTTCGTTTTCAAAACGCAAAATAATAAATAAATAAATAACTAGTGTACGAAAATTCTACTGTATCTGACTCAAAGACATCCGAATAAAAAGCTTTGTGGAGATCACGCAGATGTGAGCTCACCAACAGCTGTATCATCGTCCATGGCACGTGATACTTCGAAGAAGCTTCGCTTCGTGACGGAAACCTAATCCAGGCGATCGTTTCACCACGACGAATAGGATTTTCCAGCCCCCTTCTCTCCTACCCGCATGTGTCCCGTCCCGCTGTGCTTTTGTGCTTTTCCTCCCACTGTGCGTTTGCGTCTTACCCCTCTCCTGTGCCCTCCCACCCTTCACGCATTTTCTTTCAATCCAATCGCACACCCCGAAGTAAAATAATTGTTTTCCACTATCTGCCCTCCGACTCTTTTCTTCACGCCTTCCCCTCCTGTCCTTGGACTGGTTTGCAGCCTCGGCGTCGATATAAAAAAAAACGAAAACCCGATTTTCCATCCCCTAGTGTATGCGCGGGGGTGACTTGGGGGTAGGAAGAAGGCTGGGTAAAAATAAACTATAAGCCCGTTTCGTTTCGCACAATCTTTTCGTTTCTGCACGTGTTTGTTTGTTTTTTTCTTTTTCTTCTTTTTCGTCTGCCGTTTCGCCGTGCAGACAAAAAGCAATGGAGAGCGCCATCGCCATATGTCATCGAGATACTCAATCGGCACAAGGGACGGGTGATGGGGAGGGGGAGGGTCTTTCTCGCCAGTCGTGGCATATGCGCCACGAGCTTATTTCCGGTATGTTTGGCGAACACTTGAAAATATATCGACTGTTATCGGATTATCTTTTCACCGGCGTGTAGAATTCGTTCTTCGGTTGTATTGGCGCGCATATACGACGATTTCGAACGTCATCGACGATGACGTCACGAGCTCGGCTAACGGCGACTAGCTCGTCGGTCGTGGAGCGAGTCGTTGGATATACGATAATAATTCAAGCAACGAGGCACACGCGTATTCGGGCTAGTCGATAAAACTCACACGGACGCCATTTTTTCTCGTCTTCCGGTGGTGACAACTTACTTACGTTCGGCAGATACAATGCCGTTGTTTTGACGCATTGTTTCTGCCTTGAGAAACGAGAAATACGAAGATTGGATAAATAAAAATAAAAGAAAGGAACAAAATAAGTAGATCGAAACCACGAAATTTGTAGTCAGCTAGAGGTAAAGTTTTTGACGAAATGAATATTGACTCTCATTCGAGAATCCTCTCTTGTCGTTCATATTTATTGATCGAGGCATTGGTCTGCTCTGGATTTGATATTTTAAAAAAACTGCAATTACGAGATTGAGGAATAATTGATACACAAATATTAATAAAAAACATATGACAGTTGATAATACTGAAATAATATCAATATGTTAATATAACACTAACATTCAAATATAGAATCAACTAACATTTATGTATCATATTAATTTAAGAAAATTAATTAAGAAAAATTAATTAAGAAAATATTCTCAAAAAATATATTCAAAACTCTAAAAAAAAAAAAAAATTATGATTATCTTCATCTATCATATCATAATATCCCTCATTATCATAATTATTTCCCATAGTATCAAATATGAAGGTTTCCAAAATTCTACCTCGATTTCCTAACCACTTCAAATCCTCATAATTCGGCTCGAGTTATCCTTGGATAGATCTCTTCGTTATATTCTCGTAACTATTATTACACACATAAATATCTATATATCTTGCTATACGTATTTCTTATTACATATGCAGATATCTATATGTCGCTTTATACGTAACTATCGATCTGTATATATTATATATAGATATATATCCATCGCCCATGATGAGCGACTTGCGGATAGAAAGTTGCCGTTAACCGAGGGACATATCTATATCGCACATAGCGCACATAGTCACGTCGCATACCACGAGGAAAGGCGTTCTCGCACACTGCTACATATCCCGAAGTTCAGCTGGAATTGGGCGTTACAAAGTGACTAAGTTATTAAGAAGTTGTTCAAGTTTTAATCGCATCTCTGCCTTGCCCGCTGGTTTTCCTCGGTTCCTTCCAACCCCCGTCCGCCATTCCCTTTGCCACCCCCTCCCCCGACCGTCAACCCCGTATAACTCTCCTTTCAGCCCCTTCCCCCTGGATCTCACCAAGACCCTGTTGACAGAGTTATATTCCAGCCGGAGTTTATTGGGACATCGCGCACGTGTGGAAAGCTTCCAAGCACTTTACCCCCCCCCCCCCCCCCCCGCCACCACCTCGTCGCTCTTTTCCAAACCGTTCTTCCTCAACTTATTATTAGTTTCGATGAACTCCAATGGAATTTCCAACGGAAAAACAAGCAAGAGAACGAAGAAAAAAATAATAATAATAAAATAGAAGATTAAGTGGGTTCTTTGATAAGCAGCTTGAATGCATTTTTGCTCGGTCGTGAATGGTCGTGAATTATTTGCTTTGTGTTTTTCTTTGTGGTTCAATGTGGTTTTTCGTGTTAAATCGGTTATTACGTACGAGACCGCGGTTCGTGTAGCCCGACCGGAGGGCCAGCAAAGATGCTATTTGGGGTCCTCCTTCCACTCGGACAACCCATTCGTCTTGGTAAATCGTCGACGTCTCAGTGACGTTGCCGTCGGTCTCCGTTTTGCAATCGCTCAGTACAAACAACCACAGACAAAACATCATCGAACGTTTACTGCAGTCGCTGCGCCTGCAAAAAAAAAAAAAAGAAAATAATAGAAACGAGAAATTATCATAATTCAATCGTAATTTTTGTAACGTGTGAATAAACTTTTCTCTACTCTGTCGGTGAGCTAAATTGAATTGGACTCCATACCTCGATTGCTCAGGCTTGCGATTATCGAATGGGGTATTTTTAGGGCGATGGGATTCCGGTAAAATCGTGATTCTTATTGTGATGACGAGTTTATGAACATTTGGGTGAAACATTGCATTGGATGCTGCAGTTTAAGATTTAAAAAAATGATTTTGGACAAATAATTTTCAAAAACTCCTGGAATTAAATTTCTTATTGTAAATAGGATAAAAAATAAGGAAAAAGTTTGTCCACGTACCTCGCCATTTGTAAATTTATCATCGCCGTCAAATTAGTCACAATTATTTGCACCAGTAAATCTATGATTTTTTCTTTATTTCATTGAATTTATTTTTGATACAATTCAATTTACGTAAGTCAAACTATGGTTTTCCAAATACTTTCTTCTACCTCCATCCAGAATGAATCCTTATTTTTTATTATTATAGAATTAAATGATTAATTTTATTATTTATACTACGTGTCAGAAATCGTAGTGCTCGCTTTTTTTTATTATTTCAACCCTTATTTTTACACCCTCACTGTCGTTCGTCCGTCACTCTGCCACGATTTCACACATTTAAAAAAAAAAAAAAAAACTTTTTCGCCTTATCGTCGAATCATTCGACGTCGTAACAAGTTCTCGCTCGAAAACGATGTGCCGTGTCTCTCGTCGTCGTCGAGCGAACGAACGAACAAACGACCGAACCGAACGAACTCGGCAGTCTGACTATTGGATTCCGAGTGACAGGTGATCGAACGTTGCGTCGGGCAATTAGTCCGACGTTCTTTTACTAACACTAAACCCGGATCGACGCTATCTCGTCTCGTTTTCTATCTCTCCGCAGTGCGTTCACAGCATCGTCCCCCCTTGCCGCCCAGTCCCTTGCATCCCACTGTGTCGAACGATCGTTCGCATCGTTCGGTGGAGGGGAAAAACGTCGACCAAGAAGCAACGAATACAAATCCCACTGGGATGGGGGTGGGAGTGGGAGAAATGGGGAGGGGTTAGATGAAGAAGAGACTTCGGCAGATACGAAAGTGAGAAGAACGGAGTATGCTTTAACGCAGCCACCCAACCAATAAAAAAAAAATTAAAACAAATAAAAAAACTTTTCAAATGAAAAAAAAAGTAAGAGCAAATTGTTAGGGCCGATTTTCGATATCGTCAGATTTGAAAACATATTTAAAGTGATTGGTTCCATAGAAATAAATAATATCTGTTCCATTGTATCGAATTAAATTATGCTTTATATTAATTGGACAAAAAAACCTGTCGATGAATCATAAAAATAAATAAAATTGTCATTGAATCGGGGATAAATCGATTTTTCGTTAACCTGTCGAGAATGCGCGTCTAACCGAAAACGATTGGCTACTATGTCACGTAGTCCGGACAACGTCGAGGAGACTCCAACAATTTCAACCCTTAAAATCGCATTAGCTTTCACAAACTAATCCTCTCGTAACTGTCGCAACGTTCTCGGGTCAACCGGGCTACGTGGGAACATTTTCTTCGGTAGAAATCCTTCAAACTGTCGCCGTTCAAACTCCGCCCCCTGTGCTTCATCTCAGCTGTCGGTATTGGAGCGTCGTGATTGCTATTCGAAAGAAAAAAACAATGTAAAAGGAATAAAATCGTTCGTACATGGGTTTCGAGAATTGAGATAGAGAAAGAGGTTTTGAGAAAAGTCACTAGAGTGTTTGAGGAAGGTTATGATCGATGATGGCCTCTCGAGAGACCATTTAATTTCCGCGAATCGACTTGTCCGTCCGTATGGTTTATTCGTGGGTAGCATTCGCGGAGCACAAACTTGTTGGATATATTTTTCGAACTTCGTCATAGATATTTCTCGGAAATTTTGTCGAGCGTGGTATATGGATTCATATAAAGATAGAAGATAGATGTTAGATGGATAGTCTATGTTTTCCAACATGATATTTTCTCGGTAACCTAGACGACTTGTAATACGGTTCAGCCGGAGATAGAAACAAAAAAAAATTAAAAAAAAAAAAAATTGAGATTATATGCAAACGTTTGGTCCAGCCAGCCATGTATTGACTTCCGGTACTTCCGGACGAAACGACCATCGCTGTGGCTATTCAGAACGATGATTCAAATATTTACCAACGAAGCTGCACATATTACATCGGAATAAAGCCGTAGGGAATAACTTTTATTTCTTTCTTTAACCCTTTCATGTATATTTTTGATTTGAAAAAAAATGGAAATCCGATCTGGAAATACTCTACATCCGGACGATGTGGGTGGGTGTGGTATGGTTGCATAAACACTAAACCGAGCTTTATGGGAAGAGGAAAGGCAACAGCGTAAAATTGCCTTCGTCGGGTTAAAAAGATTCGAAGATATTTTCCAGTCGTTGAAAGAAGAAAGATGCTTTTGGATTATCGACTCGGGTGGATCGCGCGTGCGCGACTGACGCAGCCGAGGATCCGGTGAGATATTGCAACGACCACGAAGACCGGTGGAAAATCCAATCTGGAGCCTCGCGAGGTCGGAAAGAAGATTGACGGTGAGAGCCTACGGTTACCAGGATTTGAAACTGTCAACGGATAATTATTTCAAGAATAATAATATTTTTTATCCGAGTGCATGTAGAATTCTTGATATTTTAGTCGACAGCTCGAGCGTCTGGAGAAAAATCTTTATTTTTCATTTAATCGGATTTTTTGTGTGTTTATATACTTTGTTGTGACGTATAATTATTTTATATTTCACAGTTATAAATGTGGATTTAATACGATAAATAATTTTGTTTGAAATATTCGTGGATTCGCTTTTCGCCTTGGAGAAGTAAATGTTTATTCATTTTTTTTTAAATAATATTATTGTTTCATGGTTTATTATCACATTTTATATAAATATGTATATGTATATATAAATATGAATAAAATGCGACAACATTTTTTGCTCAAAATATTCTTCCATCGTTAAAAATATATATTTTTTAAAAACGTATCAAATTCAGGATAATTTTGTAGCAACGGCAGTAGAAGCTGTAAAAAAAATTCCGTTGATTTTCTTTTTCCGTGTCTCGTTCGAGTTTGAAGTGATAATGGCGGTGAGCTGGTAGGGGATGAGAATAAATTGGTATTTTTCTGGGTGGTAATGTCGTTGCCGTGTAATTAAGGAGCCCGATTGTACCCCGAACGTTTGTCACGGAGTGTAATCACCGTGGGAGATTAAAGACCAAAGCTCTCCCCTTCGCTTCGATGGTTACGAGGATCTTGAGAAAAAGAAATATCTCGACGAAGGGTGGATATAGTTCACCGTGGTACGGCTTCGGCCCCGAGCATTTCCTGCAACCGTACACAGCAATGCACAAAGTTATTACGAATGGAAAATATGTTTCATAACCGTATAAAAATACGGCAGAAAGATGAAAGAACTAAAAAAAAAACTAGCAACAATTTTACATAAACACAATACTGTCATTACGAAATAATTAAAATTCATGATTTTCCAGTTTGATATTGTTGCGAAAAATAGAATTCTTGGAAAAAAATATTTAATAATGCGGGAAAAAAATTGTTTTGGAAGAATTTAATTTTTTTTCTGTTATCGTCGTTAGGTGGAATATTTTTTATCCTATTTTTTTTTCTTCGAGCATAAACCTTCTGAATCCCACGGCTGTCACTGCCGCAAGAACATTGAGGATTTATCGAGCATTTATTGTCATCACCCGGAGGATGTATAATAACTTCGAGAAGCTGAGTTTGGAAGGGGTAGGGGGCGGGAGGATAAAAGTGGGGGGTACGACGGAGCAGGTTAACTCACTTACGAGTCGTAAAACCGTGTCGTAAAATTGCGGCCCAGAAAGCTCAGCAATGGCGAACGACGGGGTGGAAAGCTCGCGCGAGTATGGTACACGACGTTGAGCCACGAAATGAGGAGACAATGCGGGTCAGCGAGCAATAGTAGTCAGCCTCAATACAATGTGCAATCTTTACTCATTCTTTGCTTCTAGATTTATCTAAAAACCAAAATTAATTGAATTATTACAACAAAAATGTATTTTTTTAATGAATTAATGTATTCTTTCAGTGTACCGTAATGTGATGAATAATTGCGATAACTGTGATTATTACAATAAAATGTATTATTATAATTTTTATCGGGAAATTATCGCATTTTGATCGATCGTATATGTGATTATTAAATATCGATACAATTATTAACGAATTTTATTCGTTCGTTGACAATATTTCACACCTAAAAAATATATAAATATTCTCCCGAATACATCGAAAATATTTATTCTTAGGCGACTCGTATTACCCGCGCAGTTTCGAAGAGTAACATAAAACTGGGATCGAGAGGGAAAGTTATAGGTAGAAAAAAATAAGGGAGATGTGGATAGGGCGAATGAAAGAGCGAATGGTATGAAAAAAGTGAGAGAAAGAGAAGACGAGCGTGGAAAAAGTTGCTATTGCGACAGAGGGAATTGGGGTGGAAGGAGAGTCGAGGCAGGGCTGTCACTGCTGCTGTTGCTGCTGCTACCGACGGTGCTGCTTGGTCCTCGATTCACCCGTGGTGATACGTTGGCTTGGAGTGTGAGTTTATATCCGGCAATTTGACGGTGAGGCAGAGAGGGAGAGGGAAGAGGAGTTGCTACCACGAGTGTATATCGAGATTACGAATATTTACGAATATTCGAAAGCTCCGGTGAGCTTTGCCGTCCCTCAAAGTTCTGAGCTCACTTCGAGGACGAAGTATGTAGATAAACAGTAGATGCGCTAAATGTCTCGTTTTTGTTGGAACTGAAAGCTGTCTGGATTGCTGTCAAAAAGCTCTCTCCTCTAACCGTGGATTTCGTTCGATAAATTGAAATGTCTTTCAACTGCTGAAGTAATGTGATGTGAACCCTTTTATCTTCGAAGCTGATGAATGATTGAGTCGAATTTGAATTTCAGCGAATTTTTCGGCCAGATGTCAACTTTCGAAAGATTCGATCTATTCAGGTGATTTTTTTTTAATTTTTATGCAGTTGGTAGAATTTTAGGAATCGGATTTTTCGGGAATGTTGGGAAATGATAGAAAGATTTTCTTATGTGTTTTGAGAATAACATTTTTTCGGCGCTCTCTGACTGAAGGAATATACTATTGCAAAGTATCTCGGAAAGCTTAGACCTAATCGGACTATTTTACGGGATTCCGCAGTTATTATATAGATTTTACATCGAACTAGCACGTCATCGAAAATTGTTTGGCAAGTTAAAATCGATTTTCCGATAGTATACACTTCAAATCTAAGAGCTACTAGATTTTTTTCTGTCTGAAACACCCCCCAATATATATAAAGAACAGAGAGAGAAAAAGCGACAGAGCGAGAGAGAACTGAGGAAGATATGAAAAGATTACAATAAAATTATATACAATTTGTATTCATTGAATTCAACGTATAATTATATCAATACAATGATTAGCTAATAATTACTATTACCACTATTACAATAATCCTCACATCTATATATATCATTAAATTTTCTTATATTTCAGACTAATTTACCGAATCATTTCAATTTTCTTTATTCACAGAGAGTGGCACACACACACACACACACACACACACAAAGGGGGAGAGAGAGAGAGAGACTAAGACCTCTACCGGGGAATTGGTTGGAACCCCGTTGTGACGCCTTGGCCGACGAACTTTCGGGCAAGTCGTCGAGGCATTGTTCCGCGTACCGTGGATGTTCCATTCGCGAACGAGAAACAGCAATTGCAAGTAGAACGACGACGACTGTGTGTGCCCGCGACATTCCCGGAAGCCGACGAGCGGAACACACGTCAACCGGAAGTACGTATGCACGCCAACCACACTCGACTATAAATGGGCTACGCTTCCCACCTAACGCCGTGTGTTCGCAAGTTCACCAGTTCATCCGCCCCGGTTCTGCGGTTTCACCGGGACCGGATGCTGTACGCAATACCGGGATACAACACCGAACCAAAAGTCACGAATCAAAGTCCCCCAACCGGGTTTCACGAATCTTCGTGGTTCACTTTTTTTCATCTTCCCTTTTTTATCGAGCTTTTACGGCCACCGGGTCTGGTTTACGGATTTTTCTCTCATTCGATGCGAACGCGTGGGATGCACCTGTGTGTCGTTGAAACGTGAGTTTCCAGACGCAAAGAAACAACGCGAGGGATACGAGAAATGAGATGTTTTCGGCGATTGAATGGGAGGAAATGCAGAATAAACGGAGCAAGGGGACGACGGTCGGAGGGGGGTTTAAACTTTTACGCGAGGATTTGAAAACTTTTCGAGGGAACATCTTGACTCGATGGAGATTGGAGTTGAACGAAAATATTTTATCTCTTTTTTCTGGCTTTCACACGTTACCCACGGATTATTCCAACTCCGTAATGTTTTTGTAAGACTGTTTTTTTTTTGTACAGAATAATGAACTTTTTCCGTCCATCGTGTATTAGTGTGACGAAAGGTATTCGATTTCGATTGATAGGCACAGCGTAAGGTCGAAAAGGGAATTAAAGTTTTAGCCTTTTTTATTCGCGGGATCTCGGACTGAACGATGGGCTCCCATATCTTTTTTTTTCTCATTGTAGAAGTAGGTGGCTCTGATGATGGCGAGGCAGTTTTCCGCGTGAGCCAGAGTAACCGTGGAAAATTGGAAAGTTTCCGCACGATAAAATCGGCCTTAATTTTCAATAAATCGAGTTTCACCTGAGAGAAAGAGAGATAGAAGAGAGCGAGGGATGAGGTTGGGGGCAGAGAGTAGTTGCGGGGGTGTTTCAGTGGGCCGTAGTTTTCACCCCTGGGTCAAGAGGGCGGTCCAAGTGGTTGATACAACCGAGGCAGGTTCGTGGAAGGGTTGTCTGTACTTTCGTCGAGTACAAAAACGTTTCGGGCATCCTCTCGAGAAAAAGGGGTAGATACACCGTCCCCGTATATAATACATATGTATATATCGGGGCCATTCTAACTTGGGTCTTCTTTGAATTTCAACTGCGACCAGGTCTCAATCGATTGCAGGAAAAAAATGAAAAATATTACGATTAATTTGATCACTCTAGGCCAATTCGTACTACGCGCTGATTTAGGGTGAAATTTCACGTTTAAAATACATGTAATTTTTCTCCTCTTTGGTAATTTTATTGGCGAGACGATTAATTATTCCTGGGAAAATCCAATACCATATAAAATTAACACATGTGAACGCTGCTTTCACGGCAAAAAATATATACACATATGGGTCATTTCATGCAACGTTTGGACGGGTTCTCTGACGATTACCATCTAAATTATTCGAATAATTTTCAATATCTGACGGCCCCGGGGCCACCTACTCCCAGCATTGATGTACAACACCGTACATGACCTTCTACAGCAACCACAATTAATGTGGGGCCCTGGGGCGGTCCAATATTCGCGTTATTTCGAAATTATTCGAAAAAATTGGACGATGATCGTCAGAGGAACGGTGGAAACGTGGCAGGACATAAACCATATATGAATTTTTTTTTTCGTGAAATTAGGGTTCACATGCATTAGATTCATACGCGGTTGGATTTTTCCAGGAGCAATTAGTCGCCTTGTCAATGTAATTACCAAAAAATGAAAAAATTGCATGCATTCTAAACGATAAACTCTATCCCGAATCAGCGTGTAGTAATAGTTGTAAGAAAAAAGTTGAATGAGGCTGAACATTTTTGTTTTGTTCTTGGAATGGATTGAGACCTGGTCGGGTTAAAAATTCGAACATGACGGAAATAAGAACCACACTAATAGATGTATATATATCTGGTAGCTGTGTTTCTAGCGAGTCGCAGGGGAAGCACGCGGATACCTCGCCACCACGTAATTTACTTGGTAATTATAAAGTTGCCACGTAGTTGTGAATATTCAGATGCGATTACATGTATGATCGCATAAATTACACAACGCGAAGAGGGTTCGCCATTATGGGCAACCGGGGTTCATTCATTTTCACGTCGTCGCCATTGTCTCTTTTTTATTTTGCGGGGACTTTATCTAAACCATTCGGTAGCGGAATTACGCAATTATTTCGTCACGCGTAAGCGTAAAACGAGATTGTACTTTTCTAAATTTTTTTTAAATTCTTGCTTCGATTCTCTGATATGTCATAGTTGGATTTGTACAAAAATTTCATCAATGTGTTCGTAAATCATCATATTCCTGGAATGATATAATTATGATTGACGGATTATTGTGTTTGTTTTTTGAAATATAATTTTAGTGACTTTTTTGATCCAATAAAATAGTTCGATAATAAAATCATTCAATTACTATTATTTTATAAATGTATAACTTCAATAGAATAAAATAAGAATAAATGAAAACGATAAAAATAATTAGTATCATCTTCAAACAATACAACAATTTTCAGTTCGAATCGAATGAAATGAATGAAGATGAAAGTTTTTTAAAATTTCGAGGACAGTTTTATTCCCGCTTATGATGATAAAAGTAATATTTTCAACGTTGAAATTGACGGTGAACGTCGTTGAATTATTACCGTCCGATCGAACGCGCCCCGTTGACAGAACGTAAACGTGACGCACGGGTGGGTTCGCACGTTGGTGTTCGATATTCCGCGAACGATAAGCGCGAGATAAGCGCGGTCGTGGATAATGGGCGTGGCGGCGAGGTTGTACTATCCATCGTCACCTCATCCGAATGAATCGGGGGTAGGAAGGGGGGGGGTCGAACTTCGACTTTTGATTGATTCGTCGCAGAGCCGAAGCCCGAGCCCGCGCTTAGCACACACGGAGGGTGACAATATATACCCTCGGGTTGTTAGGGGATGAAATTAATGACCCGTCGATTTTACTTACGCTCTGGTGGAATATAGATGTGGAGAACAGCGTCGTTCCTGACAGGCTGATGACGGTGAAGACGATTTTTCGACGTTATGGGAAAAAAATTTCAACGCTGCGTAACGTCACTATTTATAATTCGGTTTTGGGATAAAATAGACGGAACGTAATCAGTATTTCACAACGAATGGAGATACATCCTGATTTTTTAATTTTTTTAATTAGCCCAGACGATGACATTTATTGCGGAATGTGATATTATTTTTATGGGTTTTGATTATTTCGACGAAGTTGTTCATAACCTAAATAACCCCTTAATTATCTCGAGTGACACTTGAGGTTTGCATTTATGAGGCTTATACATATATCGTAGTTGGACAACAGTACGAGGCCAGTAAAGAACGTAAAAAAAAGGAAAGTGATTACGTAAAAATAAAGATTGTCGGAAATAATGTATACGGGTATCTCAATTACGCGATTTGACCCGCATCCATCATTCATTGGAATTACAAAAGTGTTTCACAATCCTAGCAACTCACTTTCAAGCTACTGCGTTTGTGGTATTTATTCATCATTACGCCAGAGAGAATGACGAGAGCATCTATTAATGTTTGATTACCGTCTCAGTCTACTTCAAAATAATTGAAAAAAAGCGTTATACAAATATCATTCATATCGTTGCTCGCCGATGTGCTCTAAAACCTTTCCGTAACGGTTCCATATTCCTAACTATTCTAAAAAAATGATTTCGACCAAAATGGCTTGGTTCCCGGGATTTTAATCTCTGGGGACATTAACAGTCGGACCCACGCCGATTTGGAACATTTATTTTCGAAGCATTTCAATTCGATTCGTTGACCTGTCGAAACATCGAGTATTCGGACTTTCGATACCCACCCAGAAATAGACAGAAGTGGCAATCATAGATGGCGAGAGTTTGCGGAGAGACAGCGTGAAGCGCTGCGGCGGGAGTCCGACAAGTGGATACATCCCGCATTGGTCAGACCCGGACAGTATATGTATTCCGTGGAGAGCGCGAGAAGGGAAAACGTGTGGCTCGACGCGAGCCCGACAAAGCCCGCTGCACTTCCGTACGTCGCTTCGGTCGAAGGAAGTGCGAAGCAACGTCGGTTGCAGCTGCATCGAGCTCTCGTCGTGCAATGGCCGCTGCCGCCTTTACTGCTGCTGCTGCTGTTGCTGCTGCTGCGGATTGCCCGCCGTGGCGAGCTGTAGATACGACCCGTGGTAGTCAGACACGGCCAGTAGATTCCGCACGATGTTCGTAATTTCGTCCGGGGCTCGGGGTAGCACCGAGCCACGGCCGCGCCAGCACTAACCGGAAACTCGTTTACAACGGCGAACAGTACCGGCACCCAAGTTCCACAACGTTGGAGGTAACTGTAATACCCGTAGGTACTGTAACTACCGTCGTGCCTGTCGATTTGGTAAGAACCCTCGTGGGCAGTTTGTCGCAATAATCGATAGTTGAATTTTCTCATCGCCGAAGAAATGTTATTGAGTTTTTTCAGTTGTTTGTTAAGTTATTCGGCGAGTTGGAGTCTTGTGGAAAAACGAGAAAGAGAAGTGAACGAGAAGTCGCGACATGGTCTGGTTGTGAGAGTCAGTCGAGTCGAGTCATTGTCTCGGTGAAGTAAAATTTAAAAAGAAATAGATAAATAAGTAAAAATAGGTGAATGAATAAATGAATATGTGGATTAATAGATGAATGAATAAATGAACGAATGAATAACTAATTGCAGTATTATCAAATGGATTTATGTTCAACGCGGTCTGCCCTCGATTACATTACAAATACATATTTCCACATTAATTTTTCTTTTCATCGGTCCATCTTTCGTTTCTTCGCTCGCTCGTTGCATAGAAAATAAAATAAATCAAAGGAAACAAAAGAAAGAAAAAACCGAACGAAAAAAAACTATCTGCAACGTTACAAGACGTTTATGAGCCACTCCAACAGCTATCTAATTTCGATGCGGACAATAAAGTAAACCCCATTTATCAACTCGATTTACCAAGGCCAATGAATTTCGCGTTCACCCTCGGCCATACTTACCCGAAACAGAGGGGGGTTCTCGGTGTCGTTTAATGTCTATCTCACTCCCTTCCATTGCTTCATTCGGTTCTCTTATGCAGTTTACGATTACCATCCAGAAGCCGAAACTGAATGCGAAAGCCGCGAGAATCCTCCCCACCGTTTTCTTTTGTTTTCGCTATTCCACAAGCGCGATATCGTGGCCCATAACGCGCGGTCCCACTGGTGAAGCTCGTGCTGTTGGTGGTGCCGCGGCTGCCTACGTACATTCGGAAAAGGTTCACGCCAAGGGCCGAAGGGATGCGAGATGAGGAGCGCGAGGCGAAAGCTTTGCTTTCCCCGCGGGCTATTTAGCACATCTGCTTCCACAACGTTGGAACATCGTGCTACGATGCTACCACCGCTGCTGCTGCTTCTGGTGGTGAAGGTGGTGGTGGCGATGGTGCTGCTGCTGCTGCTGCTGCTGCTGTGGCTCGCCGAGGGCGAAGGTGGGGAATAAGGTTGATGGAAAGGGCTTCCACTACTCGGGCGATGCTGGCAAGGTTGGCGGGCTATGGCGCATCCGGGAATGAAAATCTACTACGTGACCGCAGTGCCAGCAGCCACAAGCACTTTCTCTCGTTCACTCGGTTGCGGATTCGTATTACGATTGTTCGGGTTATTACGAGGTAAACTCGTTGGAATTTTATTTGAACTTATTTTCGAATTCGAAGGTAGGTTTGAAACTGATAAAATCTTGCGGATTGTACATTGTTACCGCGTGGAGACACTGGGTAGGGGTGGAAGGGCTCATTATTTGTTTCGAAGCTGGTGCGTGTGGATTCAACGCTTGATAACATGTCGTTATTGGGATTTCCGGATGTGCAAAAGTCACGAATGAAACGGTGAGCGTTACGTGAGACCCTCAGGAGCTTCGGTGGATAGAGGGAGGGAGTAGGTGGATCGCGAGTTACGTCGAAAATGTGTGAGATGGAAGGGAAGAACGTTCGACACGTCTTACAAGGATTTCTCTCGGAGGTATTGTCGAGAAAAACGATTTAATCCACAGTGGCTTGTTATTTACGTGCGAGAATCGCGTGTGCGAGGTTCTTAGAAAATTTTTTTCGAGTGACTATTTATTTCAAATACGCTTTTGAGCTCAGATGGGTATTTTGGAAATGTTCAATGAAGCTATAATAAAGATTCTTCAGGAAATGGATCATTCGAATTCCTTAATTTATGTGGCTTTTTATTTTTTTCCCATTTGTTTTTCGAAGCTAGGTCTAGGAGTTTGACGATGTACGATGATTAGCAAGAAATATGGAGAACCTCGTACTTGTTGCACTGAGACTAGTAATTTGCTGTTCAGAATTCTCCTGAAGACTTATTTAACTCGATGGATTATTTTTTCCTTTTTTCATTCAGGAGCTTCATTCTGTCGTTCGCAAGTCTGGGAAGCCTCTGAAATTTCACGACGTTCTCATAAAGGGTTTCTTGTTCCCGGTACGAGCAAAAAGGAAGATTTTTCATCCATTACCGACCGACGAGGCTCAATTCTTATGGGACAGGGAAGTGCAGGCTCAGCAATGTCGAGATATCGAGGGAGTTCGGAGAGGGTCGGGAGATGAAAAAATAGTTAATCATTTTTATTAATGTTATTAGACTTATAGTAGTAATAACTATAATGGTATCAATATAACTCTTATAATAATAATTAATATTACAACTATTATAATAACTGTTGATTCTATTATAAATGTTTATAATGATCGTTCTCATACATTTATTATATAATTCTCGTATACTTTGTACATATAATTATCTCAATTATCTACTTTGTATATATAATATATATATATATAAAGAGAGAAAGAGAGAGGAAGCGACGAAAAATTACAAGAAATTGGTTTATAATTTATATTGATCAAATACAATTCATAATAACAATGACTATAATAATATAAATACAACCATTATAATAATAACGACTTTAATTACTACTACAATAACTTCTACTATTATTACAACTATTAGTTATAATAATTCTCAAATATATATTACCATATAATTTTCTTATAATTCCAATTAATTCAATTTAATTATTCAATACAGGGAGAGGAAGGAAGAGAGAGAGGCGACACGGACTAAGAATTTTGGTGGTTGCGCCCGAGGGCCGACGGAAGAGCTTGCAGCGTACCACGACCGGATCGGCACCGAATCCTCGATTTTCCCACGTGTTACGTCTCAAAACTAATGGAATTAAGGTCGAACCGGGTTAAGGACGTCGGTCGGGCAGCCGGGCGGCTAGGGGGGGGGGGCATGGTTCCCTGTTTGCTCACAGTCGTGGCACGGAGTTCCCGTTGCGGAAACCAATGCCCCAGGCCCTTTCGGAGCTTTCCACGAACGCGGAATTCAACCGCGCGTCCAGTTCGTTCAACACGGTTACTGCGGGGAATGGCCAAAACCTTTCGGACCGCGGATGGTGCTCTAGCTCACGAAGACACTTACTACTATGAACGTCGAGGGAGAAAGAGAGAGAGAGAGAGAGAAAACATTTACTTACGACGGAGACTACGCACGACCGGCCTGGCCGCCCTCGACGCCACGGGTTCGATGAAGCTGACCGAGATGGAAATGGAAACCGTGAAGCTTTTGGAAATTCGGATTTTCCGTGGCAAACCGGGTCGACACGGTTCACGTGTTACTGTCCACCGCGCCTGAGACCTAATTTCGGTGACAGTCTGGTTGGTCAAACATCAGATCCGTATTCTGCAAGGAAGGATTTATTTAATGTGCCAAAAACTCGAATCAATTTTTCATGGGATTCTGTTGTGGCGGGGCGGGGGGGGGGGGGTGAATAGCGTATTATTTGGCTGTAATTCCGAAGAGAGGTATTGATTTTGCGACCGACGATGCTGCGCATGGGGTTGTAAATTTTTCCCCCATTGGAATATATAAGAGAAATATTTAATATTTTTCAAAATTATTTACGTCGCATTCCCGGAGGGCGGATAATTTTTTTATTCGCAGGATCACAATTTCTCGAGGATGATCGCGAAAGTCTAAGGGCTGCAGATATGTCCCATGATGCCTAGTTTACATTCTCTCTGTTTATTTTTTTTTTACTTCGGGAAGGAAGTGGAAGTGTCGCACGTAAACAAGGGTGTGAAGGGGATGAAATCGGGTGAGGTCGTTGCGAAGATCGAGGGAGAAAAAAAAGCATGGATAATATATATATATATATATGAGGCATTCCACGTCAACTCAGACGGTCAAAACCCCGACCCCTGCCGATTTAGTTCCTGATTTTTTGTTGGCTTCCATTTAACCCCCAAAGTGCCCCCGATTTTTTTCAGAATTTTCGAATCCCCGTACAACCCTTAAAAAAATTCAAAACCACCCCCAAATGAAGAAAGGCGTACTTGGACATAATTAAAAATTTTAATTTTTTAAATCATT
The DNA here is from genome assembly GCA_963971145.1 of Sussaba pulchella. Taxonomy (NCBI): domain Eukaryota; kingdom Metazoa; phylum Arthropoda; class Insecta; order Hymenoptera; family Ichneumonidae; genus Sussaba; species Sussaba pulchella. The sequence goes on from OZ020168.1 coordinate 9,289,960, forward strand.
TCAGTACATTGAATAGTAGAGTTTGTTGAAATTTGAAATTCTGAAAAAAATCAGGGGTACTTTTGGGGTGAAACTAAATTCAACTAAAAATCGAGAACTGAATCAGCAAAGATCAGGTTTCGACCGTCCGATTTATTTTTTTCTAAAATATAGTTGCAATACGGAGCCCACTCTGGAATTTTGGCAAAGTTTATTTTTTGACCTACTGATATCACACAAAATCAAAGATATTAATTATGTCCAAGTACGTCTTTCTTCATTTGGGGGTGGTTTTGAATTTTTTTAAGGGTTGTACGGGGATACGAAAGTCACCTTTCCTGTGACCCCCTTTTTTCACTTGTACTTTGTCCTTCGCACGGGACCCGTCGACGTTTTGATTTCCGAAAGAGACCACCGAGATCACGTGGCGATGTGTGCTTTTGCGCTCAAGCGCACGAGGGTTCGTCACAACTATGAGCACTTACTGGGTGCAACGGGAATTGTGACTGTTGAGACGAGAAAGCACAGGGTTGCTGTTATTATTATAGCTTTTTGAATGCTTCAACAGTTAATTCATCATTAAGAGAAAGAAAAACAATGTGCGAAAATTTTTATGTTTTTTTTGGGAGACTGAAGATGTGAATCGAATAAACGATGATTTTGGAATTCTGGGATTTTTTTTATTTTGATGATACAATTTATTTCCAGGTTAAATAAAATAGTGATTGGCGTAGAAAGTTTTTTCCTTGTCTGACAAATTATTATTATTATTATCATTATTAATATTTGGATACAAAATAACTTATAGAGTATTCGATAGTTTTCAGCTTTAAATTTACTGTGGATTGCTAGATCCATGGCTCAATGAGATTTTAGCGTATTTTTATTGAGTAAGATGAAATGTGAACATTTTTCATAAAATTCTGCCAGAATCGAGAGAACGGTGACGGAAAAAATTACTATCGAGGTAGTAAGTGTAAAGGAATGAAAATTTCTTCTTTCAATTATAACAAGATGGCGACCAACTACAGCAGAAAGATGTCGAAGATGTTTCAAAATTATACGGAGGCAAATCAATGTTTCATGGAAGATAGATCGCATTTTCGAGAAAAGCAGAAAAAAGATTCAATTAAAATCAAAATGATTTACGACATTGAAATTGACTGTGAACGCCAGTCCGGATATAAAATTTAATTTCTCGAAGTCTCCGTAATTTGACTCTCTCAACGCCCCAAGGCGCATTGGAATTGTTATTCGACGAGAAGGGAAGAACCGAGCGAGCCCGAAGGCGATGTCTTTAGAATAGATTCCGCAGGTATTCCTTAGTTGTTGATCGTTAACGAGAGTTATTCGAAAGCGAAGGGCGATGAAGCAGCAGATTCCGTAGAGGGTCATTGACCGAGGACTACCGTGGCCCGGAGATTGGCTTATTCGCAAGTTTATCGTACAAAGTTCCGAGCATCCGCATACTAAGTCAGAGCACGAAGCGGGGCCAGCAACGTTGGTAATGAAAATTTGTTCCAAAATTTCGCACCAGAGTCCGATTATTTTGATAATATTAATGATAAAATGATTTTTGTATTCAACGATTGGATATCTTATATTATTAATATATTATTATGTTTATTTACATGACCATATGATTATATTTATTTTCGATTATTATTTAAATCACTGAACATTACAAACAGTAGAAAAATGGATAACAAAATTGAATATAGATATAGGTAAGTCAAATCATAGTAGAAAAAAGGATTGACATAACATATTTTGTCTACCATTTTTTCATAACTGGTTTTCATGCACCAACTTCTTTCTTGGCAATAGAAAAATATCATTCTTGAGAACAGTGAAATAATAATCATGATCAAAATGAATTATGATTATCTTACAGAACCTACGAAAATTATCCTGTCAGTGCCACAACTTCGTAGACCTGCAAACCAAGCTGCATGTCGTTCGCTTCATTTTCCTTCTTACCGTTGTCAAATTTGCCGGATCAAGAGTGATGCAGGCAACTCATTGAACCTCGAAGATAATGATAAGAGATAAGCTTCTGACTCGGATCCTTGTTCGCGGATATCGGATGACTCGTTAGTCCCGGCATGCCCCAGCGTGAAACATTTCCCATACTGAAAGTCGTCTGTTCTGTTCTGTTCACTCATCTTTCCATTCTCTTCATCGCTCCTCACCCTCTCGGCTGAGATTCATTCGATTAGACGGATTTCCTGTTCAAACGACTGTTGGCACACGATATCCTTATCTTCGTATTCGTCTTTAGCCGTGCATCAGCGTCAAGATACCTTTACGACGAAGGCTTTGTCCTTGCGTCTCCTCTCTTCACGGACTTTGGAGGCAAATTATCAGCTACTAGAATGTCGGAACAAGATTAAAGAAATATTTCTCCGTTGTATTATTATTATTATTATTATTATTATTATCATTATTATTAGTATTTTCATTGTATAATAATAACAATAATAGCTTGAACCTGTCCATGAAATTGTTATAAAATTCGTATAATCGTCAGGGGGAAAGCCTGACTATTTTTTCATTGAAGCAATTTATATCTCAGTCGAGCGAATTGACTTTTTTTAAATAAAGATGCAATCCTGGACCAGAAAATTGTCCAATGTAAAGTTTGTCGTCGACAAAGATGAAAGAAAAACGTTTGTAAGTTTTTTTTAACAGTAGAATGAAGGACGGTGTGTGATCCATTCATGGTTATGTTTTTTTTTCTTTTTTACCTTTCGCACGATTTTTCTTCAACACTGGGCCCATAAGTGAGAAGTTAAACATTCTTATGACACAATAAATCTCGCAGCGCCGGAACACGACGATAAAGTTCGCTGGAGCCATCCACCTTACCACTTTGGATAGTTAATAAAGAAGATATTATACCTCCATTTCGAATTCCTTGAATTCGATTTTTAAAAACGCTCTACAACGAAGATCTTCGACTTAAATAAATCAATTTTCTTTACTATTATGAATTTTTTTATGCATACAAATAATTCCAATCGCAATTTTCATTAACCTCAACTAATTTAACAATTCACAAATTATATTTGGGAATTTTTTCAACCCGATCGCACGGGTCAATTGAAAACAGCGGACAGTGAAGGTTTGTGTGCAGGGTCAAATTGACGCCCTGGTATGGTGTTTGCCCGAAAAAATTAGGTATGGTGTAAAAATTAAGTCAAGGTCTCCATGCTAAATATCGAAAAATTGGGTAACCACTGCCTGCAAAGCATGTCACGAAGGGAAGACCAGAATCAGAAAAAAAACATAGGTCGGCGTGCGGTTTCGTGACGCGACTAGCTTTGTACTTCGAACGTTACACATAAATCTCCATGAACCCTTCTCTACCCCAGCGAACTTTGAGAAGTTCAACTTCAAAAGACATAACTCGGAAGTAAAACAGTTCAATCCTTTCCGGGTGGCATACAAGAGTCGTGCGATGAAGTTGAAACGTTTACGCGACAGGATCGAATAGAAAAGTTTGAGAAAAGCGTCGGATAACCCGATGTGACGAGGGCGGGAGGGTCGCGAGGGGAAAGGGCAACGACGTCCGCGAGGGGGAAGTGGGGTGTGATGGTTTTCCGAGGTACCACGACCGCATTGACATTCTGCAGGAATAATGCGACTATTCTTCTCGCCCGACAGCCCGTGGCTATATAAATACCCGTAGACATCCGTTACGATGTTATCGGCGAGCGGGGCGACGACGACGACGACGACGTTGTGCACGTCGCGTACGACTCGTGACGGGTGACGATATAACCGAGTCGTCGGGTTTCGTGACGAAGGTCGAATCTCGTCAGGGTGCGATACGACGCGGCAATCGAGTTGGTGGCGTTGCCGGTTGCACCTCCCCCCCCCCCCACTTTCCCGGAGGCGACGTTTGATGAAGTCGCCACGGTTGATGTCCGACGTGGTTCTCGCAACGCCCCAGAAGCGCCAGCGTCCGGTTACTCCCGACGCTTCTGTACCGCGGTTCGATTTGCCTCGACCTCCTCATTTGCCTTCGTCTCGAGCCGCAACATTTTCACTGTTGGTGATTAATCGGGACGTTTTTTTTCGATTCCCAGATTCGGTTTCGCAGGTCGCGAGATTCGGTGATTAGTTTTTCTTGCTATGGAAGTGTTTTTCAAAATTGTATTGCGTACATAGATAGATTTCTATGATAAATTAAAAAATGTAAACATTAGAAGTTTAATATTAATTTTTATCAATTGTTATAATAATAATAATTATTATTATTCTTATTGGTTTCATTTGAAATCTATGTTAATATAAGCGATATGAATTAGAAATCATATCTCATTATTATTATCCCTTACATTGTTCATTTTGCGGTAATTTGTTCTTATTTTTATGAAAATAGTTATCGAATATATTCATATAATAATAGTCTATAATAGTTTATGATGATCATATAAGATATAGTATATTCTTCTGTATAATTGGTTTTGTTTCGCATACGGTATTATTATAATTGTTCTACATTTTCATAAATATTTTTTTAAATTTAATTTTATCAGCTAACCATGGGAGCTCATGTAATTCAGTTGACGCGATCGAACGAAGCTAACCCACGCTTGACAAAGATTTTCCGCATAACGAAGATGTCTCCGAACTCGAAGCACGAAGTTTCCTCGCTGCCAATGAGTCGCGTGTTCACCCGGAGGGTGGAACGCGCCTTCGAGGCCGATCGTGCACGAGGTACGACGTGGATGCAGGTTTTCGCAAGTTGAAACGACTCAGGTTGCCATCGTCCGCCATTTCCTCGCGCTTACCGATCCAAGTTACCGCGCGGAGCCCAAACGCATTCCGGATATGCTAAAGTTCCATGTAGTTCGGAGTTGAGCCAGAGTTGGTCTCGAGCATCGTCGGAAAGAAAATCTACTTCACGTAAGAGGGATCCAAACGTACGCTTGGACCGGATCCTTTCGCCATTTCGTGATCCCCAGTCTAGCCGATTTTTTTTCTTTCGTTCGCCATTTTCATAACGACCGCAAACACGTGGTAGCTTATATTCGCGAAAGCTTCGCAGACTCGGCTAAGAACGTGCGATAACCAACGGACCGGGAGCCATAGGATAGGTATTATGTGTATCTTACAGTACAACGCCCGAGGCGGGGCTGGAGGGAGCCATGCCGAAAGGGGACGTTGGGCGGGGAGAGGGTTTAATACAGCTGGGAAACAGAACACGTGCAAACTTCCGCACGATGCGGAAACGAGAAGGTTTTCACCCATCCAGTTCCGAATAAAAAGGTTATGGCGCAACAAGGGTTGAAGTCGCTACGGTGGTCGTTGAAACGGTTGCGTTGAAACGAAAATGAGACCGGGGCTTAGTTGTTTCGGATCAAATTAGAGAAACAGTCAAAGTCTTGGTTTTGCTGGGACAACGAGAACGTGCCGGAACGTAAGCTGGATGCACGTACGACGAACTGTTGCAAGTAATTCGCAAGCTTCACGAATTTTCGGACAAAGTTGACGCCCGCGTCCGACTCAACGTTGACTCTCACTACTGAATTTATTTTTTTCACAGTCACGACTATAGCCAACGACGAGTGCGATTTTTCCGGGGGGAAAAAAATTGGTGTCACTGGATGTAAAGGGAAGGAGAGATATATTTGAGGATGGCTTTGCGCGTTTGTTTCGCGCCGGAACAAAGGAATCTCGGATGACAAATGCCAAGCGCGAGCGGACCGGTCAACCGGATCTAGACGCGCGAGCTTACGGAATATAGAAAGCGGAGCGAAAAAGCTACGATGGAGGATTGTATGAGGGGGAGGTGTTGGGGGTTGGGGGGTTGTTCGGGGAGATGAGCATGAACCGGTTCGTTGCAGACTTGTTTCGGACCGTACAAAGAACTGCCCATGAAAAATAACACCTGACTACCGTGAAAGGGTGGGAAGGTGGCGAGAGAGGGTTGCGGCTGCGAAGCAGGGTCGACGTTTCAACGAATTACTCGACGCTGAATCGCCCTCGGCGTTCCGACCACCCTTCGACCCCCCGTGGATTCATGCCCCCGTGAAATCCGCATTTTTTGTCAGTCTCCTGGGGTTGCTTTACACCTTCGAGCACGCAGGATCAACGTGAATCAAGAATCAACAAGCCACTGTTGGCGAATAAACTCTTCACGATTTTTTTTTTCTTCTGTTTGCCACTTCGTCGCTTTTTTGCCGATGCTCCGGCCGCGGTGGTTCAGTATTTTCCATTACGATGCCTGGTGTATGTATGTGTACATATATTAATTTGGTTAGCTGTGAATAAGATGGATAGTTTTTTCTTTATACTGGCGATCTTATGTTTGACGGTTTGTCGTTGTGTTCTCGGATCTTTAGACATGGAGTCATCGACCAGTGAATTTTGAAATAAATAAATAAATAAGGACGTAGAAATGTTAATTCATTAACTGAAAATAAATCCAATTTTTTTTCAAAACTGTAGGCACCTAAGCGTGCTGATTGATGGGTCTCGTAATGGGAAATAGCGTGGAAAATGATGACAAGAAGAAAATGGGACAGATGTATGAGGATACACCAGGCTGGAGGTGTATAAATGAATAGACCGAAAAAAGAGAAATAGACAAGCGAAATCCATAAACGGAACACCGCGACGTTGCAGCAGCAGCAGCAGCAAAACGTGAGGTGGCTACCAACTACGGGATAAAACCTCGGTCGTGGCTTTCATAGCTATAACTATCGTCATATCTCTGGTAAAATATTTTTTTGTCCACTTTTCAAATTTTTCGTACGTCGTCGCTGTAATATGACGAGGTTAAGAGTAGCACCGATTTATTCGGCGGTGACACACACACGCAGACATACACATACACACACGGAGCGGCTTGTTCACTCGTGAGTGAGACCTTATGACGAGCATTTTACGAAGGATTCTTCTTCGCCGGATCACTATCGATAATATATATATGACTATTTGATAATCATAACTATACAATAACTATATTTAAAATCATTAAAGTCCTTGCATTTAACTACTCGAAGATTTTTTCATCCATCATGCCCTTCAAAATGTGCCTCATAAGAATTCCAGAATTAATATTCATCAGGAATTCTAATCAGAGAAATATTTTTCACCATATTCGTATCTGTAAACAAAACTATTGGGTATAATTCCATCAGAGATAAATTCTCATAGGAAATAAAATTACCGAAACTAGTTCTATCGTACTAACAGACAAGTCCGAGCTTGAATATTTTATTGACATCCCCCACCGTTGCTTCACACAAATACAGAATCATTGAAAAAAAAAATCCATTTGGCAAGCGAATATGACATCCATTCAACTCTGCGACCGATTCAACGTGAGAATCACCGTCATTGCCACGAGCCCCATTCACCGCCCGCGTTTCTGCATATCATGCAAAAGTGATTCCCCAGGATGATAATGGTTTTGGGAACACGATGAAAGGATATAGACGACGAAGCTCGAGGCGGTTCGTGTGTGGAGTGTGCCAACGACACTCCGTAAATATCCTCCATTGCTGAGTTTCACGCATGACACCAAATTACCTTACATGCACACACGACACATACGACTCCATTATATATAGTTATACAGCTGTGCACGAGCTTAATACCCATCATATTGGTGCGGTGAGAATGATGCATCCTGCAGGAAAACGTACACAGTAGTAAGAAAGTACGTGTGGACCGACAACGACGCTGTGTCTCGTCGCATGCTGCTGATTCATGCACGGTTGGGGGTGAGATTTTAGGGGTCGTGCGGCTGGGAAGAGTTACGGGCTGGGGGAACGGTAGGTCGGTGGTTTCGTGTGTAAAAAGATTCATCAAAAACGACTGCGTTTCTCACCGTTCGGGACATTGACAATCGAACCTTCACGGGTTCGGACCATTTCCGATCGGAACCTCACTCGTTCGGATTTTTTTGTTTCGATACTTTGAATTCTCGGAACTATGATTTTCGGAACAGTATATTTTTGGGAAAATGATCGTTCTTGCATCGTTCTGTACTATGATCTTTTCACTTTTATCTAATTTTGCTGTCGTGCCGTTCGGAACATCGGCGTGACTCTGTCCCGAACTTTCAGGAGATTGCACTTTGGATACAATGCATTTCGAATTTTTTTTTTCGGAACTACGCTGTTCTAGAATTTACACATTTCGACCCATGAATAATTGGTACTATGCGCGGTTGAAACATTGACGGTGGGGAACATTGGATTGTGGGAATGTTGAACCGTCGAACCTTTGAACATTTCGAAATTGTATCCGGCCCAGTACATCGAGCACTGGAAAATACACTAAAATACCCATCGCCTGTAATCCGGCGTGTAACGGGAGCGACAGTTCAATCGCCCTAATTCGAAGACGTTCAAACACATTGACGCAAGTAGCGTATACACAAAGCCGCTCGATAACGTAGCACCACAGTCTTATCCACCGACTAAGTACCTGCAGCGAATGCTATGGTAAGTATATTGACTCGAGTTATGTACTTTGATCTTGATACAGATTTCGTACTGCACGCACACAAGCGGAAATCGTACTGGAGGATGATGCGTATACATTTCCAGACAGTGAAGTCCCGAATTTCTCGCGTCTCGATTCCTTTCCATTTCCCCCACCGCCGTCGCTCAGGGTACCCCTTCCCGAGTCACAGGCCTACGGCCCGCCCAACGTCGGGCGATTGGCTGATCGGTCGCGCTTGCCACCACTCAGCGTCTGGCTGCGCCTCTCTGCTCCCTCTCGCGCTTCTCATCGGCTTTACCTCCGAGTCGTTGCGAAAAATCGAGACTCCACTGTACAAGCTGCATCTAAATAAGCCACCCATCGGAATACAACCGTCGCGATCGTTACAGCCCGTGCAGATCCCTCTACCGAGACACAGCATCACTTATTCCATTGCATGCGATAGTTGCCTCGTGCGTATTTTTCTCAAGCCCGTCTTGTGGCTTCAACACTATATCAGCCTTCACTACAACTCCCACACCTGCGAATAGATCCGGTCGTGTAACGCGCGTGTGGATGAAGACAGGGACGATGGGAAACGCACCAACGACAATATCACCACAACCTACAACCCCGTCGTAGGGTAAAAAGCTGCTCTGGCCATGGCATCACGAATTCCGCGTGTTCGGAATCCACAACCATCACCCCTTCCCCCCTGTTGCACGAGTGCGTTCCATTTATGAATACGTAACGAAGTCGCGATGGTGGAAAGCTACGTCGCTCGATTCCTAGCTCGGAAGTTCGCTGCCCTCCACAGGTTATGGCAACGGCCGCGGTGGTTACATTTCATGGTGGTTGCAGGAGGAGCAGGGTCGGAGGGGGCTCGTGATAGACCGGCTCGCGGTGACGGTTACTCCGGTGGTTAAGGATTGCACTGCACCGCAGCAGCAGCACTTGGCCGTATGCGAGTATACGTTGCACCAGCGTCCACCGTCGAGCGTTTTCCATGATGTAGGCTCCATGCTTGTGGTCGATTTCACCCGGAACGACCATGTTCGATAATAATGATGGTGATGATGGTAATAATAATATTAGTAATAATAATAATGATAATCATAATAATATAAATATACCGCTATTACTCGGTGTCAAAAGTGGTGACGCCACGGGGTTTGGAGATCAAACGACGAAGCAATAATGCAATCGCCTACGGATATTTGGTTATTCTGATTGGGATCAACTCCGGCACTCGTGAATGAAAAGCAAATTAATAAAATATTGATGCGATTTTTCTACGTTCGCGGATATGCGGAGAAAATGCCAAAATCAGTGCAGAATTATTGTTTTTTTCATGATAAATATTTGATCACCAAAAAAATTGTTTGAAGATCTTATTCTTGCAATCCTAATATATTATTCTTATTGTTATTGATAGTAATTGTGTGTATAAATTGACAGTGCAATTCAGGACTGAGGTCTCCTGAATTAATTGTTACCGTAAAATATGATAGTTCAGTATCTCCGGGGATGTTTGAAATGGCTCTACACATTCTGAAAAAAAAAACGGGTCGTGGTTATTGCGCTACAAGCTCGTTCCTTGTACTCATGCGGACAATACAAATGTAGACGAGGGGGAACGCACTTTACAATCGCCAACAAAAGAAATCCATTTTTCCGAAGTTCGCGCGTGTGTGAAGTGGAATTAATGAGATATTCACGTGTGAGAAGGTTCTCGAGTTAGCGGTGTATCAATCCGCAGTGCACTTGCTGCAGCGGTTCGTGTGTGGCTTGCAGTGGGTGGGACGATGTCGGTGCGAAGAGCCAACGGTGGCTTTCGACGATTCGTGACGAGAATATAAAAAAGAAAAAAAAAGTTGAATGTTCCACGCGTATACACTACGCGACCGGATAAGTTTGGGAACTGCGACCGTTGGAGTTACTAGAGTTCTTCATTGGTGAGACTTCCTGAACTGGTCGAGGGACGATTTTAGTTTGAAATTGGTAGAAATGAGATTTCTAAAAAAAGTTGTCTGGTGGAAATAAAAAGGTTCGAAAAAACTAAACGTCATGATCATAACCACCAATTCGTTAATTTTGATTGGAATCGAAAAATCCTCCGCAGCGATTGAGAATTTTTTATACTCCTTAATAATTCATATCATTCGTTTGTTTCCGCCAATTTTTAGAGGAGTAGAACCTTGCACCACCAACAGTAGAAAAAAGATCCCGAGCACTTATCTGGTTGTGTACTGTACTGTATGTTCTTTCCATCCGAAGTCTATTATGCTTATTGCACGATCACGTACAGCTTGACAATCGATATTCAGAACAATTAACGCGCTATCGATAACTACATTGAAGTTTTAAATACCAATCACACATTAATGGTTTTTTTTTTGCGTTTCAAGACAAATTCACTCATCGACAAAAAAAAATATCAGTGCGAATCTGAGGTCGAAAAAAAAAAAAAATTGTCCATAACGCAAATATATAAATTGTGAACATTTATACTACAATTAGAATAATACGGCATACATAACTTATGACCTCAATTAATCATCAAATTTCATATAATATCATTTATTATAATATTACTATCAGAAAATTATCAAAAAAAATTAAAGCTTCTGAAAATACAAAAAATATATACAGAAAAACCAAAAAAACGAATATTCATCACTGTGTCATAATAAATCTTACAATCACCTTTATCTGATATAAATTATCATAATTACCGATTACCAAATTGTATGTAACACAATTCAATGCAATATTACACTAAAAAAAAAAATAATCACAGACGATTCAAGATTCCATCGACAGACCCAATAATTCGAATACCCACTCTACTGACCCACTTCCCCAATGTTGTGATCCTCGTTGACGATCGAAGCCCCATCAGCGCGCGGCATCCACGGTCCAGCGTGGAAAACCGTTATAACCGGATAGAACGTTGGCACGAGCTTTCGGTCATCGAAAAAGCGAACCGTTCGTACGTGGAATATCGATCTCTGTCCAACCTCATCGATGTTTCTCCGACTCTGCTCGCTTCGACTTTCGTCTCTTCGCGGTCGGCCGGGCACGAGGGATGTGGAAGGGCGGGAGCTTTTGCGGGGCGCAGAGCGAAGCATCCTCGCCGTCGCGGCACCTGATAGCGCTCGAGGTCCCAGAGCCCCGCGGGGGCAAGGGAGCAGGCTGCGCGTTACTCCGTCGCCACTAATTGGAATTCCTCGGGCAAAATTCTCGAATCCTATGATCGTATCACAGAGTAAAACGCAATTTCGCGATGTCGCGAGAGCGAACGAGAGGTATACCAGGGAGTGGGGGGATGGGCGGCACTGTGCGACGCTTCCGCTACGCCCGCAGAGCCCCCCGGAAACCCCACAAACATTGCCACCAAACGACGACGACGACGACGACGACGACGAATGAGCTTTCGAGCTTGCGCGACCGATCCGCCGATATATCCGCATTACCGCATCGATAACCACGTGATATTGCACATCGTGCCGAAATTAAAAACTCGTCCACCTTATGAGTCATGATACTGTCCGTGGGGGAGCCATTGTCGATTTGTTGACAACGACAATAATGCAATTGGAAGATTTGGAAGACGATCGAACTTTCGGACATTGCAAGGAGTTGGGACTTTTTTCTCTTCAAAAGTTTTAGTGAAATTCCTTCGTATTTGTGAATTGTTTCGATATTTTAAGTTTTATTTTTGGTTATCATTGATCAATTGTTGAATTTTGGCAGCTTTTCTTAAATTCATCATTTTTTCATTTTTTATCAAAATTGTTATTCAAGGCTTATTGAGGTTATTATTTTTTTTTATTTCGCGTTTGCTCATATTTCCGACAATCATTCAATCTAAAATACTTTTCTGTAGCTTCACACGAGATTAAATTGTTTTCCCACCCGGAACTCCCATCATACGCGATCGATCTCATGTCCCAATAAAAACAAAGCAATGTAGCTTCGATCAATTGTCCACAGTTTTACCTCTACGACGTTATTTAAATTTTCACAAAAAAAAAGAAAGTTCAAAACAATATGGCTTGGCAAAATAACTGCAAGCTATGCCGCATTGCGAGTATTACGCGTTTTCATTTTGCAGTCTAGCTTCCCGAATAAGGCCACGCACCCATGCAACCCATACAGAATGAAAAAAATGTATATGCCCCAAAAGGGAGGAACGTTTTACACCATAAAAATGACTATACGCGTTGCCGGCCGTATATTTACCTTTTACACCACACAGTCCCGGGATTCCCCGAAAGTGATATAAAATATATTCGTATTTTTACAAGGGATATTCACGATGGTTTCTCGAATCCTTGGTTGGTGGTTCCCACCATGACGAGCTTGCCCAGCCGCACCGAATCCTGGATTTAGTTTTGATGAGTTTTCTGCTCCTCCGCCCTCTCGCTCCCACTCCCGAACCGCGCCCTGGACCGCGATTTCGTTGCTCCCTACGCAGGCCGCGGGTATCCGGGAGACGGGAATCCAGCCGCAAAAAGTCCACAGTTCAATCGCGACCATTGAATACCAATGCGAGCGCTCACAGGGAATCCTCTCCTTTCATGTCACTTTTCAGACCGTACGCGGTGCCCGAACATGCGGCAGACGCGCGTGCGATATCGCACGGATACACGTAAAAAGAGCTATAAAAAATTTATATTGATGCGAAGCTATGTGAACACGCAGACAAATATTTGCTCTACACATGCGTGTAGAAAGACGGGATATATGTATAAGGTTTGGTTTTTTTTCGGGAAGATAAAAAAAAGCTTGAAAGAACAATTCTTGGATTTATATATAAATAATAGACTTAAATAATTCTTATTTTTCTCTATACATATATTCGAAAAACGAAAATTATTGATATTAAGCATATTATATAATGTTATAGTTATGATTACATAAGATAAATATGTTAATATATTTTATTTTATGAATAATCGAATGTTGTATAATATCAATTATTATAATTAAATTATAACTCATAGATGAATTTCAAATATTTTTTTTCCTTTCGCTTTCCTTATTCTTCGTTTTTTTCGATACTTTTTAACCTTAACCTCCGTGAAAATCCTTTTCATAGCTGTGCTATTTTTATTTTTTTTTATTAATGGCTCCCACCACGAACAGGATTCGCAGTACAAGCATGGCGCTCGGATCCCTCGCATGCCCTTCGATAAAGCTACTTTCGATTTCGTGTCGGGTCGGAGAAATCGAAATATTTATATTTGGTCGTTTTTTTTCCCCAATCCGTGTTACACATCGTGTATGAGAATCACGAATTTCGATGGTGACTATAAGCGCAGCATCCAGAGGCCCGTTATACCATAACCGTTGTACGATTCGAGCGGACCGATAAACTTACGGATTGTAACGAAACGACAGCATTGTGCGGCTTATCCTTATCGTTCTTTCGATAATTCGGTGTTTGATCCTATTGTCGCAAAAAAATGATAAAAAATATATTTTTCGACGATTCTCGCTCGTTTCCAAATCCATGAATCCTCAAAATATGTCAATAAAATAATTCAATCTATCTATCTATCGATAATGTCTATCGATCCTAAAATCGGAAAGACATTAAAGTCCCGACTTGACGTGTCAAAAAATGTCGGGCTCAAATGTCCGTGACTGCTCGATTCTTTTTCCATGTTTTTATTATTTTTTTCATTTTTTTATAACATTAAACTTGCAATTTTTTCAATTTTACGTCATAACATAATCGTATTCGAAAAATTTGCAGAACGATTCGAGACGACGTTGCCCTATCCGTGTGCGTTCGTATCCACGAAAGTTTATAACTGCTTTCCGTGCTTCCATCGTAATCGTCCATTGCGCTCTTACATGCAGAGGAGAACGCGTTTTCGCGGAGTACAAAAGAATGGCCGAGAGCGTTCGTGATTAATATTTAGCAGGAGCGAGCGGGTGCGGAGCGCGCACCGAGTGACGAATTTTAATGAAAAGCTCTCAGTACCGGCAAAAGCGAAAGATACGGTCGACGAGATGTGCGCAGCGGCTACACGTGCTCCACTGCACCGGCTGCTTGACTCTCAATCTTTTCGTTTCGGTTTGAGATAAAGAAAGGAAAAAAAAAGTTGAAAAGAATAAAATTTATCACGAACCGACGAAAAATCGGTCGTGGCGAGATTGAGTTACACCATCCGATCATTTTTTTGTATGCAATTTAGTGGAGAATTGTAATCATTGTTTTTATTTTGTGAGAGATCGATCAACAAAACTTGATTTTTGTTTTTCGTTTGAAAATATCTAACGCAGTGTAACAGTTTTTTTTTGTCTAAGGATAAGTAAGCAAACGTAACGAAGTTTTTTTCGTGCAAGGACATGTAACGAAATGTAATAATTATTTTTCGTACTACATGACCATAATTTCGATCCCGGAAATATCAACATGAGCCTAACCCCGTTTCGAGATATAAAAGCATTATTTACACAACGTCGCAAAGTTTGCCCCATTGAATATTCAGGACGATGGTGGTCACCATGACAAAAGAAAAAAATTTATTGACAACGACAATTGAAGATGGTCAATCCAGAATACCATGGGGATCGTGTCACAGTTTCCAGTCAATGATCGGTGAATATTCCCCAGCACCCCATAGGCCACATCCCTCCGTTGCGTTATCCCACGTCAGCTTCCGGCTTCCGGCGCTCCATTGATTCCACGTTTATTTCCATAGGTTCAATTGACGCCCAACCCCCCGTTTACTCATCGTCGACGATTTTTTCGTTTGTATCCATGGCTAAGCTCAGGAAAATGCGGTACAAGCTCGATTCGAGGTCGGAAGGGCGAGCAGGAGGGTTTGATAGGGGAGAAGGGGAATAATCGAACCATTGCTCAAAGTGGGTTAAGCTCATGGGGGGTTGCGACAAGTTCAAAGGGAATGTAGGAAATCGATTGCAGTGCACGCTGACCGAGGGGATTGAAAGCCCATAGCACGGCATCGCGCCACGCTTACCGAGAGCTTGACCGATACAGTTTGGGTCTCGGTCGATCGATCAATGATTCGCCGAGCGAATCAATTGGCAAAGTGGGTGTCGGACTCCACGCCCGTCTCTCGCGACCTCGCTCGCCGTTCTGACGACCAGTCGGAATTATGAAACGATTCGAACGTTTCGAAAGTCGGCACAGAACGATCGGTGAAAGAGAGGGTTAGGGTGTGACGAGGGTGAGAAAGCCGGATGGAAATGAACGCCGATATTCGGATTTTGTAAATCTCTCCGAGCGCTGCTGATGGAGGCAGAAGCGTTTCGAATCCGGTACACAGAAGTGTGTATCCTGCGAGTGCCCTGTTTGACCTATAGTGATCGGGAAGGGTTAATACTATTTTTTAATGAAAAAATTATAGATTGAAATTAAAAAAAAAAGCGAGTACAACATTTATTGCAATAAGTGGCGAGGTTTTCCTCGTAGGAAATTGAGTAAGGTATTTTATTATTGGGCAGTCACGTGAGTGTATTCAGTCATTTGGATAAATTTACAGATTTCAGGAATTCGTCCTGTCATCTTATAGTTTTTTTAACATATTAACTCCCTAAATACTGTTATGAATTTTTTTTCCCAGCTTTGTGAAATATAAATGTTCACATTTTTTATTCCAAATTAATATACTATGCTAAATGTTTTTAATCAATTCAACAACTATTTGTACCTTTAAAAGAGCGCTCAGGCGGATGTACTTGTCTCATTGTTTTATACACTGTTTTTGAATTCGGGCGATTTCGCGAGCTTGAAAATGCAGAGCAGTTTGCATTGGTCGAAGAATAATTATTCTCGGTCCTGTAGGATTATCTATCATTGGTCAGATATTCTCGGCGCATTCGGGCTTCATTTCCATTTATCCAGCTTTGCAGCTGGATAACTGGAATCGTTTGTTCTTCTTTTATTTTTTTTGTTTTTCCCGTGAAAAATAAGAAAACTCAAAACGAGAGAAGCCAGGAAGCGAGAGACTCACGCACGTAATATCGATAGAAGGTCGGTCTATTGGTATTTGAATAACTTCGTACCTCGGAGAACCGAGTCTCGCTTTAGCATCCACTCGCTTTTACCACATCGCACTGAAAGCTCACTTTTTTCAATTTACCATTCGATCTTATTTTCTTTTTTGAATATGTTTTTTTTATTTCTTTTCTTCGACGGATTCCACTTTGTCTTATTCTTCCGTCAGCGTGAGCGTCTTCGTCGCACCTTTCACGCGGGCGCATTTGCCTCGAGATGCATTTTTATCCAACCGCATATCGGAAAGTCCTTAGTGTCTCGACTTGTGAGACAGTGGAAGAGCTCGGGCTCGAAGAAAATGGAGCAAAGCAGCGATAATGTTCGATTTAAAATTCTAATTCGTCTGTGCTTCCGTTCAACCAACGAACTTTGTTCCTTTGGAACATAGATTGCCAGTGTGCCGTTGCGTTTGCACGCCTGCGACTTTTGAAAATGGTTTTGTAAATTTTCTTTTTTACATTTTTTTCTATTAATTTTTTTTATTTTTCCATTCGGCTGTTTTTATTGGACCGCAGACGAAAACTGTAGTACAAGAGATCGCCTTTGTATCTTTTTCTATGGCTGTAACCGTCAGGAAGTTGCGGTGCAAGTGCATCCGTTGAGCCGCCACGTCGTCAAAGGTACATAAAACAGTGAAAAGAATTACGTATATATCCTTCACTCGGAAATTCGATTCCAACAATGATAGCCACGCAGTTACTTCTTTTCTTTTTTTTTTGTTTCGTTTCTCCGGTTGTGCGGAAAAAGATATAGAACAAACCGAAGGAGCAAACTTTTTTAACGATTGTTGGTTAATTTACGTATCAACGAATGTCGCAATTTCATGATTTTCTATTCACTTTTATGATTTTACATTATTATATGTTTTATTTTTAAATTTATTTATCATTGAATTATTTTTTTCAGTTTTGTTCTACAAATTAATTGGGAAAGTTCAACATCAAAGGTTGAAGGAATTTGGTCGTTGGCCTACTGACAATATAAATTGCAATCAACGACGAAATTCTCACAAGACAAATCACAAGTGGAAAATGTGATTGTCAAAGATTCACACAAGAATATTCTTTTTTTCCTAGCTAAGTCGCGATTGCGAACTGCAAAATCACGGAATTTTCGTTGAACTAGAAACATTCGCAAGGGAGCGAAAGGTTTATGACACAAAGTGGATGAAGCGAAATAGACTCGGAAGACGAGTCGTGGAAAACAAACTTAAATTTCTCGCAAACTCAATTCTGTCGACGTTTTCCTCCGACACTTTCTGTATATCTTTATTTTTTGACTTTCAAACTCGTTCCATCTTTGCATTCTTCGTTTTTCCCTTCTTCTCATCATTTGCCTCCGTTCCACCATCGCCCGCTGCGTTTGATCCAGTCCCATCGTTCAGCCCAGACTCATTACGAATAAACGAAGAAAGTTTGGAAAATTACGAATTTATCAACTAAAGACGAACTTTTCGGTTTTAATTCACATCCGCAAGATTATCATTTTCATTGCAATGAAGATATTGGAAACCATTGCGCATAAAAAGACGAAGCGCGTTATTGGTTTATTTCGAACCGGAATAAACAAAATAAACGAATCTGTATTGAGAGGATGAAGACGATTTCGTCGGAACCTTCTCGCCTCACTTTTTTCCATTCTTCTCTCGAACAATCTTTCAAACTCTTACGAAAAATTGAAAAATCTTCTCAGATCTATCATACTCGCGAATTTTTTTTATTTTTCTTTTTCCAATATTTCTTCGTCTTCGGTGAAGTGATAGAAAAAGAAAATTGTATCAAAAATATTTGAGAGATGATTCTTTCTATTTAATTATCGATCTCCATAAATTCGTGAACCAGAGTACGGTGCGGTTTGCTAACAAATTTCCACTCCTAAAATAAATTTTCTTGCTCCATTCGTCTTCGAGAAATACTTCATCGAAGTCTATTCAATATTTTCCATTGAAAATATATATTATCGAAGATCAAACACATAACTAAAACTGTAGATAAAAAATTAAAAACAAATGCCAATAATCAATAAAAAAAATATGCAAATCCGTCTCAACAGCGTTCCAACAAATCTAATTAAAACATCACGACGTCCATTTTTTTTCTTTCACATTTGGTGCTTTATATACAAATTTTTTCAAAACCATACTCATAGTTTAAAAATTTGTGAACAAGCTAGAAAATATTGTCGACTACTCGTCGTGCTGCGAACTTGTCGATCCAATTAATTAAGTGGTTCAATGTTATTCGTTACGTAAAACCATCGGATAAACAACGAGTTTTGTTACACGGACATGACGTTTCGGAGTCGGTGAGTGGCTGCCGCAACGGCCTTCGTTCTTTGCGAACAATCGGTAATTATTTTCGAGTGTTTCACGGACTGTGGTAGTCCGGGGGTGGAGTACGGGGGTGGGGTCGGGGGGTAACGAGTTTGGAAAATTTATTACCGCGAGCCGCACGGGCCCAGCATGAAGCGAAATCAGGCTTGAGCGGCGAGCAGTCGTGGATGGTAGGGATTGAGAGAGGGACGGGTGGGAGGGGGTGGGTTCGCAAGCTCAACTGTGAACGAGAACGAGAGCCTGCAAAGTCGAGTAGTTTTCTCCGGGATAGCTTCTCGATATTGGATGCGCTTGGCCGGTTCTGCTTTTAATTAATTTCTCCATGTTTATCGCCGACAAAGAATAACATGGCTTTGCCTCCCAACCTTACTCGCGTCGAGGGATAACCTTCTCGACGCTATAAGCTCGTGGTCAACGACGACGATTCTTTTCGTTTTCCTTTTATTTTCATCGCTGAATCACGAAGTTCGAAGATCGATGGACGAGGTTTTACGTGGCACCGAAATGTAAATTTTCTTGTTATAATTATCGACAGTTCGGAAAAATTTTAACGAAAATTTAAAATTAATGAAAAATTAAAAAATATTAATTGGGGTGAATTGTGTGTGTGGGTGTTTTAAAAAAAAATAATGGACGGTGGATCGATTATTTATTCATGAGAATTTTTGTGAATCACAATTTTCTTTCGTAACAAATTAGAAAAATGTTAACAAATGAATACGTGAGAATCCGTGTCACGATTTGGGTGAAAAACTAAAGTACCGTGTGAATCTGTGTCAATTCACAACTTCGAATTGTGGAAATCACAGTTTCGTATCGACACAATTTTTCACAAACTTCGTATGGTGAGAATACATATAAATCGTCATTTTGTATATCTGTTACTATTTTCGAAAATGAGAATAACAATTAGAATTGAAAAAACTTATGTGAATCTCGGTCAATCACGATTCTGCAAATTGTAACTTGTATTGTGAGACTCACACTTTTTAATTTTTTTCAACAAACTTCGAAAAACCAAAATAAACGAAATCAACGCCTCAGAACGCATGATAGATATGTAAGTTAAAGTTCTCCTTGTAGACAGGTCTTGCGTTTTCCGTCATTTTCCAACGTTGCGGATGTCAATGTCCACAGGGCAATATCGAAGAATCCAGGCGCTGATTACACGTCTCAAGCGTAGGTATGTCGTACCGACGGCAAAATCGAAGAACCAAGAGCAAAATGAAGAAAAGAAAATCGTTAAAGTCGTCGTCATCGTCGTCGTCGGATGGGTCTGGATCCTCCGTCCCGTCACTGTGTAAGTCTGAAAAGAGTGTTCCGAGCATTGTTTCCACCTTCGTTTCGTACATGTGAGCTGTAACGACGTCGTGGCGATAAAAAGTAAAAAAGAAAAGATTAAAGAAAAAAAAACGTTGTTGAAGGACATGAGAAGTCGAAACTGTTGTCAATTGACGTCGTTGCCGAAGAAGGATGTCAATCCAGTTGGGCAAGTGTGCTTTGAGGGAAGTAAGCGAGTACGACGAACAAATCTTCGGGGAGTTCGTGGAAGCTGGCGAACGAGATGGAGAATCGGAGCAAGCGTTGGTGGTAGGTCCGGAGGTCGACGGAAGACGAGAGAAGGGATGAGGGTTGGATAAAAGAGGAGAGGAAGAAGAGAGGTGGAGGAACGAGAAAGAAAATAGTGTCGACGATTCCAGAGGCGACGTTGGGAAAACGAAAGACGTTGCAGAGTTGGAAACAAGATAGAAGGACGGAGACTGAGGACACTCGGGAGAGACGGAAATTGGAAAATTGCGCAGGTAGAGAGAAAGAGAAAGTGCGAGGAAGATGCAAAATTGTATGGAGATTTCAGGAGAGAAAGTGGGAGAAGAGATGAGGTGGGAAGCAACGAGTTGAGAGCAAGAGCGTACGAGGGTGGTATGTGATACCTACCGGTGGGGCTTAGTTATCCAAAGTAAAAAGGACAGCTTTAGCTAAAGAGGGAGGACGAGAAGGGGAATGGGTTAGAGGGTTGGGAGAGGCGCGAAGACCGAGCAAGTGAATGTAATTGGCTTGAGCCGGCGCTATCTTGCCAGTCAAGCAGTTTCTCAGCTCAGTCGCTATCAGTGCGAATATAAATTCGGCTCCTTTTATTTTTCCACCAAAGGCTCGCCGCTTGCTTTCGCCATCCCAGTCCTTCTCCCCTCGGTCGCTGCCGTGCCGACAGACCAACCCCTTCCTGCTCTCTCGTTCCAACGTGCATGTGTACGACGCGCCGACTTCCCGGATCGGCCGCATGCCTGTTGGACCGACGGAATTAACGACGTTAATTTGTTTCAAGCACCACCGTCGTTGGGTTTTTTACATCGTTTTTTCTTGTACTTAAGACGGAGTTTTCATACCGAGGTGGGAGGATTCAGTTTTTTAAGGGATTGTCGACGAGGATTGTGGATTCGTGAATATTGTTGCGCTTTGACTGACCCTGGAGATTTTTTAATAGCAGCCCGGAGCTTGGAATTATTTTATTTTTCTGGGCATTTTTCGAGGGCTGGGAGAATTGCAAGACTTTTCGATTTTTTAATCGAACTCCAAATGTTTTTAACGAAATATGTTAAAGTTGATAAGTTTTATTGTTGGGATGTTACAATTGAATATACAATTTTTTGTTTCGACCGACTAGGATCTAACTTAAAAAAATAATACCTTAATGTAATTACGTGTAAACGTCTCTTTTATTTAATTCAATTTTTATTTTCTTATTAAATTAATAGATTCTATTTTTCATCGTTCAGATAAAGATTACAAGTCAAGTGGAATGTGAAAATTCCGCAAGTAGAAGAAACGAGAGAAAACGCGTGTGTATGTGTAACTCGGGACCAGACTTTCATGACTACCTGATGCACAACAATTTGCGAGAGAACTACCGGGTGTGTCGAGCGATTGATGTTCGACGGGGGAAGTCTGTCTCGCACAACAAGCTACGGATATTTTCTCTCGTTTCCCATTTTTCCTCTCACTTTATCCCGCTCGTCTCCGCCGATCTCTCTTTTTTCCTATTTTTATTTTCATTTATATTTCGTCCCACGACACGGCAATATTGTCGTTCTTACTTTCGAAGTAACCTCCGCGGTTTGCCTTGAGCTACATCGACGGGGCAAAACTCCGAATCCGAATGCCAATTTTTCGAACGAGCAAAATTTAGAAAATGGATATACAGGTATCGTTGAAGAGCCTGGCTGGACAATACTTTTACGCTTCACTCGTATAGATCTCAGTGTACCCACTATTAGTTTATCATGTTGAAGCGATTGAATAACATGTCAAAAATTATTGAAATCATGGAGAAAATTGAAAAAAAATGAGATAAAGATTTGGCATATTCAGACTGACAATAAACGTGACAACAAGAGATGGATAATTCGTTAACAAAGATCCAAAGTGGGAAAGAGCTTTACATTCAATTGAAATTTTTCCCAGTTATGCAGAAATTGTTGACAGTCTGGACATCGATATACTGTTCAACGAGTTCACAATGAAAAATAAAAAAAGTACTGCAACTTTTGCTTTGGTAAAAGAAATAAAATTGGTAATTAAACGTGTAATTTTCAAATGTCCAATAAACATTAATTTTTAATGCGGGAAGCTACTATGTTTTATTTTTTCAGCTCCTCTGCTTCCACCATTCTATCATACGTCTTCACCCTTGGGGGCTCAGCTTCAGATTCTTTTCAAAAACGCATTCACGGCGGAAGCAAATCTGAAACGGATATAAGATCAGTCAAATAAGCCAACCTGAAGGATTCTCGGGAATGAAATGGTAATACATTTTTTCTATCGAGCGTTTTACATATTTTCCGCTGAAAAAGTCAGTTTGACTTACCTTTCCATCGCCGCAGGATGTTCCAGGGGCAGCGGGAGTTCCGAACCGAGGGCAGCCAAAAATCGTATTGCACGCGAGATCCCGGCAGTTAGTTTCTCTCGTCTGCAACAGAAAAAATGCAACGCGTCCGCAAATCGAAAGTAGGTTTTACTTTTTTTCTGTTCTGAAATCTGTACTTACACAGGATGAAAGCAGTGAGATCTTCCTGCACTGGTCGTCGCTCGACATAAATTGTCCCATCAGTACGCGGGGCAACGGTGATGCTATGTTGGGTCGCTCCGAGAAACATTTTGTCTCCACCTTACTGTCGGAGTAAGCGATCCATTGGAATAATAAAAGACATCGGATCATTCATTGATTTTGAACTATCAAGATTCTCCGATAAAGATGGACGATCGAACGTGTTGCAGATGCTGATCGACGCAACAATCGTTCGACCTCCCCGGTCAAAGATAATGACAGTTAAAAATATAAAACAAACCGATCAGCCCTCACCTGAAACGCCTTTTGAACGAATCTAGATAACATTGGGACCAGTCAGGCAAATTCCTCCGTAAGTCAAATTTAAAGTCCATAACAGCACTCTCGTGTAACGGACAAGTAGAACCATCACTTATGACGATTGACTTGAATCGACAAGATCACGAAATCCTAAAAACTATTCATTTCTGTCAAATTGACATAAGTTTAGAGTAATCAGTTATGATCATTCATGAAATTTTTCTCAGAACATTGACCTTCGTTCTCAATAGCCTCCTTACTATTACTCCTTACAATCATTATGTTAACTTGATGTACCTATTATGATTTACTCTTACCGGACGTTCTCATTCGATCCGCGCTCCGCTGCTGGTGCTCACAGTAATTATCAGCAATGACTCGAAAAAATGTATGAAAAATTAAAAAAGAATTTGAAGCACTATCTTTATTTTCTTCAAGTTATCACCTATCACTAATCACAAGCGTTTTTAAAATTTACGGAATCGTTCGTTCGAAAGAATTTTTCTTTTCACTCTGACAAAAAGACTGGAACGACGTTGGTACCACAAATGAGGACAACGACTGAAAAGCCCTGAATTTATACCCCAGAGACCGACCGGTGACGTGACACGTGGATATTTTCGATTAACGAGCGCCCATAATTGTAATAGTAGCATTTTCTCTGGCATTTTCGGAATTTCACACCGTCGGAAGACATGACCTTTGAACCGTAGGAAGATCGATCCGCACCCAAATGTAACTACAGTCATGCCATAAAATTCTCATGGATAGCAAATTCTGGCATGATAGGAATTTTTTTCCATAAGACTCTTGATTCTGGTGGCAAATCGATTTGAATTATCTACAGATATTTATATACATGTATTGATGTAATAGTGAAAACTCTTAATCAAGGTTATTCTTCGTGAGAGAGTGGAAATAAAAACAACATCTTTTATGATTTACTTAACACAAATTCTGTGAAGTCCGTCTGCGTATTCCGGATTTCCTATGACGCTGGAATACACATAAAAGGGACTTAACGCGACTATTTAGGACCCGATCATTGTCGTTCAACAATTACCATCAACGAAAAATCAGGAGGAAAATGATAGTTAATTCGCCGAATTAAATATTCGCCGAATCTGAAGAAAATAGCCGAGTAAAGCTCGAAGACCATACAAACGATTCAGGTAGCAACCCATACGGAACAGTGGTGGACTCGTAACCACGGTGACTGCTGGTTTCGGACACTAAAAAAATCGGCCACCTTGAACAGTGATATGGTCATCATTGACGTAATGCTGAAAAGTAGAAAAAGGCCTTCGCAGCAGGTGTGAGGTGATAACGAGAACGCGACAGTAAAAGACCAATGCAAATGCCGCTAAGGTCATGCTATAAACTTCTCATGCATAGCAAATTCTGGCACGACACGTATTGTTTCTGATAAAGACCTTTGGTTCCGTCTGCAATCACGACAGATAACGAAACTCGCTAAATTTCCCAATACGCAAATATTCTTCACATAGAAATTCGAACACTGCTAGCTCTTTTCGAGTAATCTAAAGATATACGAATATATTCAACTGCGTCAAAAAATAATTTTTTTTTCTTCTCATGACTGGTAGAAAAAAAATTTTTTTGCCGACCAAAAAATTCTTGCGGTGAGCAAATTTAGTAATTTTTTTTGGCCAGTTGCGAGAGGTTTTCCCTTCGAATGACACGCGAAAAATTGCTCACATAAAATGTTTACTACGTAATTATATTTGTCTACTACCACTAATAACATTGGCAATACAGTTGGGAAATATGATAACAACTCATGAAGAATAAGAACCTTGCGGAGAGTAACGCAAGGCCATATTAGCCCTTCGGTCCTAGGCGTGGGAGCAAAGCGCTCGCCGAGACCTTCGAATCGGGCTACCGACTGTCGTCAGGTGGATTCAGGGCGCTTATAGAAATAAGTTGACACCTCAAGAACCGGTTAAGATTTTCCAATTTTCTTTAGAAGGATCGGGAGCTGAAGTCTAAATGTTGCTTCCTGAATTTTCGAGATTTTTAAGTAAAATTTCCTAGGGTCAGCCATGGGTCAAATATGGGGTTGGAAATTCTGTCGCAATTGGAATTATTTCGTTGTCTTCCTGACATGATAATTCTACACACAAAAGTAACAAAATAAGTAGCAAGTTAGATAAATGAAAATACGTGTCTCAAGCTGCAAGAATCGAAGGTCCTCGAACACAAAATAATTAGTCAATGTTTCTGACGAAGTATTTTCACTGCACCACCCTAAATTGTTCGGAGCATCGATCCGTTAGGAATAATCAATGAAGAGATTTCGACGGATCGTGGCGGTTGCAAACGTATAAATTCGCACGTCTCGGTTGTGAGCAATTTCGAGCACACGTGACGACGTCGATAAATTTATACGGGGTCGAGCTTTCGGGCTTCAATGGTTAACGGATGCTTCCAAAATCTCCTTACCCCTAAGCCACGACGGAAACCGAGTATAGAGAGAAATTGATCTGGGAAATTAGATCAACGCGTTGTGACCTTGTTTAAATAATTTCGATGTAAAACGGTTGAAAATTTTGCCGAATACCGGAATTGATAAAAACACGGTAGACTAATCGCGTTTTTGGCTCCATCGTTCTCATCGTATTCCGGAGGGGTTTTCAACCGGTAGAGACATTTCTTCGATTTGGATTTATGCCAGCTTCGACATTAGTCTTTGGCTTCGCGCTCCATTGTGCGAACCAGGCGAGGGAAGCGCGGGAGGGGGGGGGGGGGGGGCAACGATTTCAAGTCACCGGGTTATCTCGCGTTATTCGAATTGTCGTGGCGTCATGCACGTTTATTTTCACTACTCCGTTCCGTTTTCACTCGTGTATTTTCTACTGATCCTTCGACACTTCAGACCTTGGGCAGTAATCCTTTGTTGAGTCTCCTGAGGAAATTGTTATCGTGCTAATGAAAAGAAAAAAACTACTGATTCTTCGTTAAGTTACCCAGCTAACCACACCACCTAGTATAAAGTCATTTCGTACCCTGCATCGTTTCCGACGAGTCTGCATTAATATACTGTACGCATCATCGGAAATGCGAAAACGACAACCCGTAAAAATGGACGCTTTGATCCCTCTTTGGTGTTTTCACATCAAATCTTTAAATAATAATGATAATAATAATAATAATAATTTGAACAAAACGAAGATATTTAGGTCATCATTTTCATTTAATTAAACCTCCGACGAAATCCCATCAAAAAATAATTTCGACTCCATCGACAGCAAATACGAAACTCACACGAAAATGCATCGAAAAAATGTGATAGACGATAAAGAAACGAAAAAAAAACCATAAAAAAACAAAAAATAAAATAAGGCTCGCGATAGAACATGAAAGCTCGACAATTCGAAAATATATTCGAGGCTGTCGTTGAATTCAAAGTGGATACGGATTTTCCGGATCAGCCGAGCAAAATTCCTAACGTTCGATATCGTCTCCAAATCGTCGTCGTCGTCGTCTTCGCCGTCTTCGTCGTCGTTGTCGTCGTCGTCGTCACCCATCCTCGGTTGAGTGTTCCCTTTCTGGAGAGCACATCGCGAAGCACAGCTGATGTGCCGCTGCCACTGCTTTTGCTGCTTTTGCTGTTGATGCTGCTGCAATCCGACACCCACAGTCCCGAGTCGCTCCAGGCGTGTTCCCGGCTCGAAGACTCCGCAACGTCGACTGCTTTCTTTAACGCTGCGTTGCTTCGGCAAAACTCGACTACGACGTGAGCGTCAGACTTGGTGCGACAACGAGGTCCGGCTCATCTTCCGCTCCTCGATCTCTCGTACCTTCGAGACAACCCGATTTTCTCGCTTCTCTTCTCATCTTACTATTTTGCTTTCAGATAAGCGAAGCGGGCTTGAAAGCAAAAGAAAGAGGGCGGGTCTTCGCCGAGCATTATTTTTTTATTTTCTTCTTTTTTTCTTTATCCTTCCGTCTTCTCGATCGACATCATCTTCATCCGGCACTTGACGCTTTTCTCATCTCTAATCCTACTTCCCTCACGGAAGAAGGAATTCGGAATTATTATAATTCAGGGAATAATGATAATAATAATTTACTTCAATACAGTTATCATACATTTAATTTATTGTTACTTTTATTATTATTATTATCATTATTATTCTGATGAGTCACGTAACTATCTTCACGCGGTAGAACGAGCTATGCCCCTATATGTTTATATACGTTTTCGGACAATTTAGCGGTAGGAACTTCGAGACCTACCTATTTGACCGTGACTCCATAGTATTTATTTGATTGCAGGACTCTGGTTTATATAATTTAATATCGTTTTTCAATATTTTATGTGTTAATATAAATCTATTCTAATAATTTTTTCATTTTTATTTACTTTGTTTGTATACTTAATAGTTATTTTACGTATTTATTTAATGTAAAAATGAACTTTTAAATTCAATATATGTATTATAATAATCAACAATTATTAGTATTGGTATTATTATTATTATTACTCGTTACAGTAAGTATTATGATCTCCAAATTTATAACCGGTTTTCACTCAAAATTGTGCTTACGTCACCATTATTGGTGACCAATGGACAATTACCGAATAAATCACACGTTTTTGCGGTCCTGAAATATCGTTTGAGGTTAATTTTAGATGTAACTTCGTTATTTCTCGTTGCTTCTCCTGCGGACGAGCTCCAGGCCAGCCCCAGGTGACACAAGTTCTGGGAAGGTGTTGGCTCGCCGGAGTGCCGAGAGGCTCGGTGCGGGTTTGCAAAGCCTGCTGTTTACCCGCACGGTATAGTTGAACTTTAAACTAGTGGCCCGCGCGAGTGGCGAGGGAAAGGGTGGAGGTGAGGTCGACCGTAAATCAAGGGCTTTATACCGGCCACCTGTAGCGTCGAAGACGACGAGGGACCGACGCTTGCATCGCCGGCAGGTCTTCTCGAGGAAAGACGAACGGAGGTTCGATACACCCCTCGCCATATACCTCTGGAGGATGACGATGGGAACGAGTAGAAAAAGCCAGGGACTTTTCTTAAAGCTCTCGAACGAAAAAATCGAATGCGAGCGGTTCGGTGTACTTGCTCTTCCATCGAGAGCGCATTATCGATGTACGAACGCGGGTATGAGTGGGAATATGTTTGTGAGTGAGATTTTAGACTGTATATTTTTTTGTGCGTTTTTGCCTTATTGTGTTCAGGTAAAATATAGCAATAAGAGGCTGGTGACTCATCGTAGTGGGCAGGACAAGATGGTCGAGATGTTGGTGTCACTCAGGGCATTCTATTCTGGTAGAAAGGACCTGAGAATTGTTGGTTTTGATGAATTTGGTTTAGCAATCAATGAGATCAATAATTGGTCTGGATTTTGGGGCGTTCACTAAAAGAAGTAATAACCTAAGCAAATGAAGAGGTTCTATTATTTCGTTTTTTATTTTTGAGAACAATATTGCTGGCTAAAACAATGTCTTAAACTAAGAAAAATAATATAGATTATAATTCAATACGAAAAACCCTAAAGCGATATCGAGGATCTTTTGTGTCCGATATAAATTGATTTATTGATGGTCATTTCAAAATTGGGTGTCGAATTTGGCTTTCGTTCGGATCAGTTTTTTCTTGATAGAACATGACCGTCCTGCATCTATTTTTCTGTTCTAGTCTAGTCACAAGCTTGTGCCAACAAGTGTGTCTGATTTCAGCGACACTCGACCCGAAGGTGACGACATTGCCGCACTGTTTCCGACACCCACGCGGTCACCACGTATTCTCGGACCACTAGCCGTATCGCTGGACCATGGGCACTGCATAAAAGACACTAAAGCACCGGTACGGTGTGTACCTTCGGTGCTACAGAATAGTCGAGAATGGAGGAAAACATGCTTGTAAAAGGATAGTGCCCGTTCCATGGGGTAGGGCTTGTGATCGAAGAATCGCCATCCATGGTATGGGTATGTATGTGTGTATGGGTTTCGATTGGTAAGGATGTGAGGATCGAGAAAAGCCGGTGAAAGAGAGACAGAGATATATGGGGAGAAGGTTGTAATCTTCCTCAGGCTCTTTTTCGATTCGCACGTACATGAAGTACCCGGAACGTAGTCCTCGCTTCGCCATTGGAAAGTGACCGAACCCCGTACTCCCGTTAAGGGATTCCACTGGCGTCCGTCCGTTCGAATGACGACCTTCAGCGATCCGGAAAATAAATCCCGTCGTTCTCCCTCCTCCTCTTCTCTTTTCCTCTCTCTGTCCCTGTCATCATGTCCCTCACTCCTGGCTTCCACGTATATTCACATACGAAGACCTCTCTCTCTCTCGCTCTCTCTATTTCTATCTTTTTTCCCTTTCCCTCTGTTACCTTTTGCTTTCCACCCCTTCGCTTCATCGTACCTTTTCCCTCCGTGATCCAAAGTCCCCTGACCCCCGAGTTATGAAGTCCCAGTGTGTGGAGGATCAGTTACGACAATTCCAACTTTCTCACGCTCGAGGTGTCGGATTCTCGACAGCCTCGGACGCGTTTCTCGGCTATCTGTGCTCACACCCTGCTATCCGTGGCAGTCGCACCGTGATTCCACGAGGTTGATTCTCCGTAGACACATCCACAGCGACCTCAGTCATCAACTATTTGTTTTTTCCATTTTTTCGTACCGGATCTTCAATTCCTCGACCCAAGAGACCAGTTAGACGATCGGCGAGCAAGCCGTTTGAAAATTGAACGGTATCTCGTTTTGAACAATTTTGGGCTTGGTTCCGACGTTGATTCATCGTATTTGTAGCGTCGTTCGATTGATCGTATTTCACGACTAGCTTAAGTGCGCGACGTTCCTCGGGCTTTGCGCAAAGTAAAGAAGCTTAATTTAAGATGACGGGTTAAGTTTCTTAACAAGTCAGATGTAGACACAATTTTCGTTCTTATTTTTAACGACCGGCTTTAAGGCAGGGAAAAGAGAGATGGAGGTGGTTTTCCGAAATTTCCTGTGGGCAGTGGTGGAGTTTGCAAAGTTCTATCAACGTCGGAATAAAACTGTAGCTTTGTATAAAAAACAAACCTACATGCACTTATCTTCATACAGCTAGCTTATCTTCTATATTCATATCATAATAATAACTATCCCAATGATAATTCCATCATTGGACGGATTTATATACAATTCGAAGTCACCATAAGCTTCGATGATGACTTTTACGCAACGTTGTTGATTTCCGGTTCGATGTATATTCATCATCGTCAAGTGGATACGAGCGAGTGAGGGTTTCGATTACGTATCCGGAGTTTCATTGCGTCTCAGCATTGAAGCTCGACCTTCGCAAGCAACCTGTCCTCACAGTTTCACCCTGCCGAGCTTCCAGGGCTTCGGGAGGTTCGCGGGAAGGGTAGGCGAGGGTTGGTGAGCTTCGATGGTGCGGGTGTGTCGATATGCTGGGACGATGCGATGGTCGTTCTAGGCACACGACGACGTTTACCGTCGTCCTATGGTCCACTCTGACGTGTTACGCGCTTCAGCTGCCATATTTCACCGCGTTACACTTGCGCGCCAGGGGCCATACCGTGGCTAACGCGAGAACCGACGTTCGCTTATATGCAAAGTGCGGAGAGGGTACGTGGCCCTGGTCATGCACCGGATGTTGTACAGATACACGCGCCGAGGCCACGGACTACCTGCTGGGTTAACCGGTATACGCGGCTGACGCGTATATCCTCGTCAGATTGTAGCAAAGTGGATACAGGCGGGAGATTAGGTCGTCATCAACGGTCATGAAAACTGAGAAGCTGTTACAGTTCGATGGGGTTGCTGGGGAAACGTTTAACGATCAAAGCAATACGTCCGCAACTGGATATGGCATGTCCGTTTCATTCCATTTCTCGCCGAAGGATTTCTGCGATTCGGCAAAAGAGACATCGCGGGCTCGTAACGATATTCGTTTGAGGCGATTTTTTTGTTCGGGTTCATCCGCTTTTTGGAGAGTCGTCAGGTGGCTAAGAGTTTTTTTTCTGATTGAAGTTGGATGGCGGTAGGTGATTGGTTGAACGGTTTTTTATTTGTCGTTCAGCGGGTTTTTGAAGGACCCGAAGGTTGCTTATTTTTATGAGTTTTGTTTCGACTAATACAATTAATGACTGGTCGGAAGTTTATTCTCATCATTGAAAGCTATGTGTAAAAATAAATAAATAAAAACGCGGGTGATGTTTCCGAAACAAGATTTCGATAAAAAATGTGTACTTACTCTCAAACAGCGATGCCGGGTCCATACAATATCCCTTCAGCATTTTCAAATTCTCCATTATCACCATGAATTTCATTTCCCGAATTAATTCTACCCAGAACGGCACCTTAATAATAGACAGGGAGTTCAATCGGTCCGAGAAGTTTGTGAATCAACGCGGTCACCGAGAAAGCCGACCAGAATAAAACGACACCATGGCGAAAATTACCATCCGACACGGTTGGTTGAATCTCGGATCTCGGACCGTAAAGAGAAATTCTCGTGACGGCCACGACAGCGACCGCGAGCTCGGCCAATCAGCGCCGAGAATTTCTCCCGGACCCAGTCGCTCGCCACGCTCGATTGGTTCGTTCGTATAACTCCCAGCCGGGCCTTCGTTCTCAATAGCTAAGAACAACCTGAATCCAGCGCCGAGGACAAAGCCATTCGGTAAATATATGCATGTCCCTCTGCGAGGTTATGTTCGAAGTTGCGGTAGGTTAGCGCAAATAGATGGCATACGGAGCCATGGATATCAAACCCGAAGGTGACGTCCGCCGACGCATTCGTGTTTGCTGCGTAATCACGTGATTCACTGGGCGCAGAAATATGTCCATTGACATTAGTGGAAAATAAATAACCATTCTTCATCCGCGTTGTGAAATCAACTCGAGCTCGTACAAACCAAACCACGGATGTGAGGGAATTTCTCAAAGGAAGACCGCACGGAGCTTGGGAGATTGCCAACCGACTCACGCGGAAATATGTGCAATATGCATCTCGTCAGACTCAATCAGGGTTGATGCGGGGATGCGGATTTGATCAGTCCGATACTCTGTCTGCCGATGTCTATCGCAATATCATCGTCGATTCGTATGCGACTGACTGTATTTGCTCCGTGTATCTACGTTTGACGGCGGAATCGTGAGTACGGTGAGCAGTCAAAGTGAGGGTTACAGATTCAGTTGATCTTCGCACAACTATGGATAATGATGATTTCCCGATGACTCTGATTACGATTGACTACGATTTACTATCAATAACAACGAGGGAATCATTTGATTATTCTCAATATAATATATCTATATATTAACTATATAATAATATAGGTAAATATAAATATGAATATATTTTAATTATTTTTTCATTTTATTGATTTTATTTTATTCTGAAATTACTTGATGTATTAATTTTTTTCATGAATTTGTTATAATGATGATTTATTATAATTATTTTTGTTCTTACTATCATTCCCAATTTCTAACTACGTAGAACAAATTTCCGAACCATTCACCGAAACTCCAAAACTCTGTTAACCATCTTCCAGTTCGACATTGCTGTTTTCCGTCACGTATTTCACGAGTCCTCAAAACTTCCTGATCTAGCGCTTGCAAATGACAAAAAAACGCGCGGATCGTGTTTGAACGGATAAGATTGGAAAATTTAATGACTGGCAGCCGGGGGTGAATAAGAAAATGTAAAGGCCAAAAAACAAGGGTACTAAAGCGGTCTCGCGATGAGATAGGGCGTACGGCGTTTCCCTGAAAGTATGGGGTATATGCGCGCTTAATTACGGCGTCAACGCCGAGAATATCCTGATGCGGGTGTTAGCGATAGTTTTAACGCTTGAGAAGCTCACTTCCTCGTTCGCTCGTCGCTTCTGCAACGGCATCCGGGAATACGTCGGGCCGCGGTGTTAGGGCCATAGTATCACAGGCTGGGGGAAGGCGCGGGGGGTCGTAGGGAGATGGTAGTTAAGGATGAAACCTTGAAGATGGCGTTTGGCACTAATATCCTCCGGTCTCCTTTCGGCGAGCCTTCTACGCCACCGATCACGTGATCCAACGCTCCTACTGGTTAATGACATCATTACGTCAAACTAATAGCCAACCCCTAACGGGCTTCCGGGGGGTGGGGGCTCTGGTGAGAAGGGAAGAAGTTGGGGGAGGAGGGTGGTTGAGCCTTGGAGGGAAAGCCAGGTTCGGTGCTGACATCGTCGTAGCCGTCGTCGTCGTTGTCGTCGTCCTCGCCTAGTCGCCCACCAGGCTTACTACCAGCACTTTGCTATCTTGGATTATATTCTCGATCAGAATCTCAATTCACCCTCTCTCGCGTTGTGTACCAGCCAGCCAACCAACCCGACCGGCCTGGCTTTACCGGTTCAACGATAATGCTCGCACATTGAAAATGTCGCATTAAAACGTAACGCTCTCGTTATTACAATAATAATCGTCACTTGTAATATCCTCGTTTGAGAATCTTTCATATCACTTGGAAGGAGTGAATCATTTATCGAGCAAACTCGACGAAACACAGCTAGCTACAATAGTATCCGATAATTATTGGATTTGGTATTTAATTATCTTTCGTTCGTGGTGATAAATGTTTTAACGCATGATCAACGATTCGAGGAATTTTCAGCGAATGTTTGGCATTTTTTGCTAACGAAGCTGCAGGTATAATTATAATTGCTTGGTAGACTTTCGATATTTTGCGAGGTTGTTGATGTTTGGGATGCGTACGAATTTACGAGCGTTCGTTCAATTTATTCGATGATATCGTGTTGCAATACTTAATCGGACGAAATTTACGGTCAGCATCAAATTTCCACCGAGTACACTATCAAGTGAATCACGAACGCTCAATGACCCTACACTCAATCGATTTTTCCGATAGTAACACTGCGAACAAATTGCGTACAACAATTATCCGAAATATTATTGAATTTCAAGAATGAATTTTTTTTTCAAACCCCATAAGAGACCAATTTTGGTATTTTCGTACGTAGAATATCAGTAACAATTTATTTTATTTGTTTTATTTATTTCACTTGTTTAACCGTTCTTTCTTTATTTTTTACTTTATTCAACGCTTGCCAGCCAATACGATGATCACAAAGTCGTTACGCGAAATACATATGCGTTTTATCAACAAAGCCAATCGGCGATGCTGGCCTCCTGTTGCAGAAATTCGAGACCAGAGCCCGCAGGTTGTACCTCACTCGAGTCCGGTAACCAATAGCGCCAGTTTTTCTCCTCACTTTTTTACTTCCAGCCTTTTATTCGGGTTACCGAGTATGCTCATTCGCACTACGAGAAGAACGTAGAATAGCGAGAGACAAGCAATATACACACAAGTATATATCTATATATATCTACCCCGGCGAACATACAAACAGAACACGATCGCGGGTACATCATTATTGTTGGGCGTGGTCCTACGCTCGATCGCACGTCGCAAGTTCGAGCTGGTGGGATACAAACGCAGCTTGATGCACTGGCTGCCGGCCTCCTACGCCAATTTCTTTCAGGATACAGAGGAAGAAAATTTGAGCTTCGTCGAGCGCGTAAAGAAAGAAAGCTTCATTGTTGAGTTACCTTTACCCCTTCTTTCCTTTCTTCTTTCTTTATTCCTTTAACTTCCTCCTCCCTCTGCAGTTACTGACCTTCTTGTATAGCGTCACGAACAGCCTCCCACCCCAACCCACCAACCACCTTCCTCAATCTTTCCTGCACTTGTCCTCCCACCCATGCCCCTCCTGCCGCCCCCCGCTTTCTTTCGACACTCGCGAGATCTCGCTTATTCTTTCTTCTTCCGTCTAGCTCGTCCGATACTCCTAACAACCCCTTGGGCAACTCACCCCCGCGCACCCCGTTCGAGACAACCGGCAGCCACGTCCAGCTACCGGCTACGTTGCAAACCCTATATCTTCCGAGGAAAGAACGAGAAAAAAAGCACAGTGACTCGCCTCGATCATTACCTGCTTACTTTATAACGAAGCCGGAAGAGCTTGTCCCGTCCCCTTCGCGAAGTGGAGAAACCGAGTGCGCTACTATCTTCTCAGTACACGCGACTCTTACAATACTCGAGTCGTTACGAGTCGACGGGA
Source organism: Sussaba pulchella (assembly GCA_963971145.1). Lineage (NCBI taxonomy): Eukaryota > Metazoa > Arthropoda > Insecta > Hymenoptera > Ichneumonidae > Sussaba > Sussaba pulchella. Next base: position 9,325,213 of record OZ020168.1, read on the forward strand.
AAACAAAAAGAAATACATAAACAAGGGATTTCTCGCCTCGTCGAGTTTTCCGGCGGATTTGATTATTATGATTGGCGGATGAAAACAAATCTCCGGCACCCCCTGCAAGCTTTCTTCCGAGCTCCGCTGTTCGTTGAGCTCGATGGAGTCAATATAAATATTATTAAACATAATTATGACTATTCGGAAACTTTTTATTAATTATTTTACAATAAGTTTGAGACTTGAAATATTGTGTTTATTGTGACGATGTTCTCGGCGTTCTAGGGATCCGGGTCGATCATCAAGCCGCCGCCATCTTGTCATCGATCGCTCGGTAAAATTTATCTCTACGCATTTCCAGTCTGGCAATGAATGAAAAAAAAAATTTTAATCGGTATCAATGACCAGGATTTACCAATTGTTACAGTGATTGGTAAGATCCAAATGTGAAGATCGATTTCCTCGCTCAAACGTCATCGAAGATAAGGGGAGTTGACAGGAGTCCGAAGTTGAGGATAAATCAATTTCTAGAATTTGATAACGTGATAGCGATTCCCTTCCGCTGGATTGCCTCAATATGCGGGTACGGCTATAATTCGTTCTAAAAGCCTTTCGAACTAATTAAGTACCTCCATCGCCGTTGCCGTGATCCTTCTCAGCAACTCGCGACGATGATGGTTTCTGATGAGTCCTCTCCTTTCCTCACCCAGACACTTCGCACCCGGTCTCGTCTTCTCGTTCTACGTTCTGTGTCTCATCCTTCACTGGCTCGGTTCGTTTGCGGTAGACGCGATGCTCTCACAAAAGACAAGTTCGTTCCAAGAACTCGTCGAGTCAACCGAGTTTTCCTTGCACTAATCTCAAGTTCCATCCATCCACAGATGACTCTCGATGTCGAAAACTAAACGACCAGAAACATCGTTTAATTAATCAGATTCACGAGAGTGTTATTCCACTTAGTATCTCGAGGATGTCCTTCTGGTCGTCATTCGTGGCGCGTGATATATCAGGATATCACGTAGCTCGTTAGCCACCCTTGTTACTTATGAGGGAGAATTATTTTCAAGCTTTGTGATTCAGTAGACGTTGGGAATCACGGTGCTTCATGAGCTGTGACAATGCCCGTTTGGATGTCGTCCATTTTGTTGAAACGTTCAACGAAGTGCGATATTGCAAAAGTGACCATGGGGCGTTTATATAAATCGAGCGATTTGTAATTGGTGGGATTAATTTTTTGTGATTTTTCGGTTGTTGCGTTTTGAGGACATTTGCTCCGGATGTTAGCTTGTGGCGGCTAATGTAATCATTTAAAATGTCTGGAGCTCTAACAAGACGAGGTTTCGAGCCATCAATCTTAAATTTAGCCACATCGTTAACCTATATGATTTTTTTTTTTTTCGGTTTCACACAATTTTGGTGAACTAGGAACTCTCACCAACGGGCATAATTTTTTCCCGGCATTATCGCATTATTATTTCAAGATTGAAAATGAAAAAAAAAGATAAAAATGTCTCGCTCTTGTCGGGAAATTAATCGATTTATAATTATTTATCATTTCCATACAGTAAATTGAATTCCAATACCGGTATTCAATCATAATCATATTGTTTCAATCCATAGAAATAAACACCCCTAGGACCTCCGGATCCGAACAATTTCTGACAATTACTTGGTACGTCGGTAAATGCAGCCACTATTTTTCATTCTCTCTCGACGTTGAAAATTTCGTGCGTAACTCGCGTACTCGCCTCGTCGAGGCTCGTTAGTTATGCAAAATACATCGAACAAAGAAACGTCGTGGCTTACGATTCAAGATGCGTCTCTCATTCGTCTTGTCGGGGTCGCCTCGCACGACGTTCCGGTGAATGTTTCATCGAATTTGCAACCGAGCGAGCTTGCGAGGAGCGGCGAGGGTGAGGAGGGGGAGGGAAGGCAACCGAGGCAGAGGCCAGCGATCGCTCAGGGCAGTGTGAGCGCATATCGAGCGAGTTGGCGAGCGCGGCCGGGGCGAGCGAGGGAGCGAAAAGGGGTTGGAAGCGAGAGAGAAAACCGGTGTAAGGTAATAGCATCGCCGCACGCCCCTTTGACCCGGAAATTCGATTACTTTGTAGCACATCCGCCGGGCTGTACTCCAGACTTGAGTGTTTAAGTGATCGCGCGCTCGGTCGAGTATCTCCCAGCGGCTTTGCATCGTTCGACCTCTCTTCCAACGGACGTACACGACGGTCGAGAACGCATTCTACGGTAATGTTGTTTCGTACGTAAGAATTAAGCGCATGCCGTCATCTTTGTCGAATATTTTTTTTATTTTGCAATTTTTGCTTCAGGTTTTCCAGTTGGCCTCATTCAAGGGACGGGCAATCGCGTGTTGTCGAAGGCAGAAAAACGAAAAGGGATGAAATAAATCGATTACAGGTTCATGTTTGTTGGAGGGTTGAAAGATGGGTGGTTGGAATATTGGATTTGTTATTTTTATGCTACGTTGATGATGGACAGGTATGCCGATTTTTTTGTTGTTGCGAGACTATGGAAGATTGATGATCGGTTTGAAATTTTATTTGTTTATTGAAATTAGTTGGAAAAAAAATATTCTAATATTTTATTTTTGCAAAAATTCTCTTCACAGATCCAAAACGATGCTTGGGAAAAATGTTGAGTGCTGACGATACGTGATGCTTTTCCAATAATTGGTCGATAAAAAATATATTGATTATTATTCAGTACGGAAGACTCTGGAGCGGTATGAAGAATTTTCCGAAAAATAATAATCGAGTTAGTGGCCCTCCGCAAAATAGCTTGTCGAGTTCGACCTCTTTTACGTACAGTTTTTTGTTTAAAAGAAAAATTTCAAAATAGAGAAAAGCTTTCATAGAGCTCTAAAAAATGACATAACGAACAATCTGGGCAAATTTGATACTCATGGCTTGGAAAGGTCTCGTTCGAGGGCTTCCGCCGTTCTCAAAGCAAACATTTGAAAAAAAACCGGTCCTAAGTTTTGGAAACGAAATTTTGATAAAACGGACATATTGACTCTCTATCAGCTACGCCATGGCCATACGAAATCCTTTCGGTTTTGTAAAAACTTGTAAATTTAATTTCCAACAGAAATTGCATTTCTACTGATTTTTACACAACGAAGAATCCTTCATTTAATTAAAGAAACAATATATTTCGAGGTCATTGTACGAAGTATTCGAGAAAAAAATGTGGTTTTAACTTTTTTCCCCCTCAATTATCTGGTCAGTTTGGGAAACGTTTTCGGGAGAAGTTCGGATGTTCGGTGAGCGAATATCGTGTACGAACCGTTAGGGCTCGATAGCTTTATTGTGCATAACTTTTGTCTATTCCGATGCACCGCCGGTATTCGTCAGAGAAATTTCCATAAAGTACGCTTGTACAGCCCTCCGGCTATTATAGTACAGCGATGGTCGTTGAAGTATTTAAATAACAGCCAACAAGCTTTATAGCTTGTCGGCTTTGGGCTTGCAGCTTGTACGTTTATGTACGACAGTGCATCAATATTATCCTGTGAAATTAATTTTCTTGGTACAATCCTCTCGAAGCTTGAACATGATTCCCTACAATTATGTGAGAAAATAAAAATTGATTTTTATTAATATCGTCAGAGTTTATAATAATCCGAAATTTGTATAAAGAGTCGGAGCTTATTCTTTTTCGTTAGTTAAATCGATCTTGTCGAACTTTACTACTCGACCATATTTTCCTCCAGTCTGTGCGTTTTTCCTTGCGGTAATTCAATTTTCACATTCTTTATTTCAATTCTCTCAATTTTCCAGTGATGTCCTCATAAATAAATGAAACAGTGGTGTAAAAGGTTCGTGGATTGTACTAGTGTCCTCGTTGAAAATATATTCGTCGATATCACCATTTTTTTTTTAATTTTTCGCCCGCAGCAAGCAGTTTGTTAGAACTTCGAAATTTTTATAACACACTTTTTTGTCTCTCTTTAATGCACTGGATCAAAGGACCATTGGTACATAGCAGTCTGTTGGTCAAAAACCGTTTCACCATTGGACTGTTTACTCTTCACGGTTCCGACGGTGAAATTTGACAAGCATCAATTCTAGTACGTCAATCGTTCGAAAGCTTTCCGGTAGCCGTTCAACGCATGTACGTTTGCAGAGCGCATGTTCCGGACAAACGACATTTCTGCTAGTCTCGCATTACATTACCAGTGGCAGGATTATATGGGGTTTCAAAGCTCTAGCTTAAAACATTGATCCCTTCGAAGGATTATTACATTCCCTACGATTAAGAATTGTTTCAGTCTTGGACATAAATACATAAAGGATTTATCAACCTTTGTTGTGAAAACCGTCGAAGAATTACGTATTGTGCTCACGGGGTATGGCATAGTTCAAACGTATGTTGCAGACACACCGTTCGTTATTTTAACTTCTAAAAAATACTGGGTACTCTCTGCAACTTATCTAATAAGGTCGAATAGGTGGCATTAATTTTTTAAAATATTAACAGATTTGAAAAAAATAATTTCCACGTGAAAATCGTGTTAAAAAATGGGCTGGCACACGTCATATCCCGGTTGCACAACAAAGGTTGAATTGACGAAAGATTTTTTTGATTTCCGGTACGAATGTAATTTGATGAATTCTAAACTTGATGCAATGATGCACTTCGAGTTTTTTATTTGGACTCGAGTGCATTGCACGATAAGTATTTAGGAAATTGTTCGTAATCAAAATGTTTTCTACTCTATATCGACGTCAAATCGCGATAACCTCGGGCTGCCTGGGTTCGTGTCTGCCTCTTGTGAACCGAGACTGAGAGAACAACGCGAACGCTTCTCGTTCTTGTCCGGTTTCGTTGATCATTTATTTTTCCTTCGGTCCCGAAAACCTCTGGATCTTTTATCTCTGTCTTCCACCGTTTTCTTTTTCGTTGTTCTTTTGATTCTCTTTTAACTCTTAGATAGCCACACACATACACACACATTCATCCACCCTTCCATGTTTACTTCACTGAAATTTGAACTGAACTGTACAGGATGTGCCGAAATCGGTGATGGCAGAAGGAAGAATTTTTATTCTATTGAAAATTAATTTTAATTCAATCCCTAAAAAACAACAGAAGAAATAGCCATTCTATCGTAATTGTAATAGACATACTAGTATTAACAATGCAAAGATAAAATAATTTCGAAAGGTAAAATGTCTCTAGATTATAATAAAACGTAATGTTTCGAAAATTTAATGAAGCTTGAAGCGAATTCAATCATTCAAACATTCAAAACTGTTTCCAATATGCTTTAATCACCAACGTTCTCACATCACATTCTCAACCCTCATTGATTATAACATTTGAGAACTAATTGTTAAATTATAATTACATTTATAATTACCTGTGACATGAAATCTGCATTACTGGCGGTCGGTAGGTCCGCCTGAAAGCGTCAGTACGCTGCCGCCATTTCACGTAGAGGACAAGCGGACATTTCGCGTAATATAAGGCTGAAACGTGAATGGATTTCTATAATCTTCCGTGAACCTCGAGACATAATTATTTTTCCACAGTCGTTATCCGCACGAGCATCGTTATCTCATCTTGGCTTCGCTCTTTAAACTTCCGTCTCATTGCTTTCTCTCTCTCTCTCTCTCTCTCTCTCTCTCTCTCTTTCTCTCTCTCTCTCTCTCTCTCTCTCTCTCTCTTTGCCAGCTATGGTCTTACGACGTGCCGTATCCACAACGCGCGCGTGCGACACATTCCCGAGAGAATTTTATCTCTTCTTCGCCCGGAGAGGAAGAAAAAGAGAGAGGGAAAGAGAGCACTTTATCGCTTTAACGATTGCTCTTTGTTTCTTCACTCGTGTTTTACATTCTCTCTTCGATCTTCGTCATTTCCGGGATCGCAAAAATCGTATCGTGGCAAAAACGTTCGCGGTAATCGAAATAATCAAACATGATGGTATTACAGAAAGTACATATTTGTGAGAAAATGTTACACCAATTTTTGCAAAACTACTTCTACTGATTTCACGTAATTCTCTCAATTTGATTTATTTGATTCGGTCAATCGTCGGTAATTTGGTCCAAAAACGATGGATGAATCGGTGTCGGATATTACCGTTAATATTCGTCGATATTATCCTTGTCGGGTCATTTTGCAGTTAATTTCATGAAACCCTTTGTAATCGTCGCTTTAATAAAGAAAAATCGTTCGATTAATTCACGATTGGTACTCGAACGATACGCTCTTGTGTTGATTTGCACGTGTTGCATATAATCCATCACTGTTTTCCGACGAATATACGTATATGAATCAACAATATAGATAGATTTACATACACAAATGTATATGTGATTGATATTTCGCAAATTGGATTGGAAAAAGGGTTTCGAAGCACGTTCCAATTAGCTACGATTTCCGCACACATTCTCTTAACAAATGCATCCGGAATCCCGTTACTCCAATACATTCGTTAGGGATAGTCCATTCCTTCGAAAATACGACTAAAAAACAATCAATCAAGTCTAAAATGGTGTAAAAATTACTGTACACACATACAAATGAATACATTAAACAATGACATGTATAGAGAGGACTATTGTACGTATAGACATATACACAGCAAGTTTGACAACATTTCGGACTTGATGGATATTCAAAGAAAATGTATGCATCTATTATGTCATCTAGGGGCGGTCGGCCGGTTGAACGTGATGGCGTTGTTGAGATCCTTCATTTTTCTTTTATTTATGCGAATGTGACGACAGGTCAGATCGTGGTGTCGTTAAAAAAGTTCCAACGACTAACTGTCGTCGTGGTAACGCTGTTAAACATTGCGGGAATGTACGGAATGATTATTATCATGTACAGAATGACGATCTCACGAAAAAGTTCGATGGATAAACCTTCCGTAGTCTTATATGACATTCGATAATCGGATACCCCATAGTTTTATTTATTTTCAACAATCACTACCAAATGAAACGCAGTACACCGCGAATGGCTCCATTCGAGTCATTCGAATGTTATCGGTACTGACACCGTGAAAAATCTCGCGCGAAACCGCACGTATCCGGGCGACCGCATCGAGACAGAACACGATGTACGTGATCACGATACGCGTGAATTAAAAATGAGGGGTTAAACATCGAGATGGAAAATTAGCATCGAAACGTAATTCGTACAAATTTTACCCGAGCGAAATTTACGTACAAAATGTATGAATTACGAGAATAACACCTGCGCTCGGGTTCGGTTTATCCGACAAAAATCTCGTTTTCGATTACAAAGTGATGTAGCACATGTATATGAGGGATTCCACGTGAAACCGGCCACTTCTAACCCGACCGGTGTTCGATTTGGATGAAATTTTTTTTCCTTAAAGTACATGATGACGACAACATTTGACAATTTTTTTAGATTTTTGCCGGTATTATTTATTTAGTTATGAATTTTTAAAAATGTCGTCAACCGATTTTTCGAATGCAAATATCTCCAAGGCAAAATATCCAAATTTAATCGCTCGCCCGTCAAAATATGCGGAATGAGGTCATCTTTTAGAAAAAAATATTAAAAAAATTTTTTACCGTTATATATATCACTTTTTTTACATCTAAATTACTAAAATCGACTTTCTGAAAAAACACCATCGTTTTTTTTTTCGAAATTTTTTGTCCAGATTCCTTGTCCGATTGTCGAAATTTTGAGCCCTGAGTGAGAGTGGCAAATTCATATTTACTATTTTTTCACGAATTTCAAAGTTTATTGAAATTAGAAAGCTACAAACTTCAATGAATATTCCACGAGTGTAGATAAAAACTAAAGTCAAAATCATTCATTTTCGAGTCAAGCAATTCGATTAATCAATTTATTCAGGTTTAAATGATCGTAAAAGATTTCGATTCGGCAGAAGATGAATAATTTTTTACGTGAACTCTTTTGTTCGGTTCTGGAATTATGTGATGTATTCTCTGTGTTTCTGGTATCCGTTTGGCCGCTTTAAAACGTGATTTGAGTTGTTTGCCAGCTGCTTCATAATCCGCTTGAGGTGAAAATTTTACCTCTATATTTGGCAATGTGATTGATCTTGAAGCCCATTCGAAAAACTCGTGCGGGGTAGTTATTTGTTGATTCGATGGTAATTGCAGACTTGCTCGGGCTGTCAATCTTTTTACCCTTCCTCCCACACCTCCACACGGCCCTTTACCTTGAGTGGTAGTGAAAAAATGCCACTCCCCTTGAATCCTGAAATCTTCTTCATGGTGATATAAGTTGACGAAGTTAGTATAATTTTAAAATTGCTGCGGTGCACCATCCGAAAAATAATAAACTCTAGTCGGCGTCGATAGTGTCTTAGCAAAGTTTCTAATAATTTTACAGTATACGTGGACAGCTATTGCATTATGATGGCTGCAGTCCGATAATATTACCAAGCTGCGGTGATTGAGCATTCCGTCTCGAGTAAATCACGACCGGAAATATCGTTGCTTAGTTATTATTCCAGTGAAATCCTGGTGCGGTATCCTGGACGACAAACGCGTCATTTTCCGCGAAATCGCAAACAACTAAATATCCATATACATTTAAGGATTAAAGAGTTCCCGTAAAAAATTATTCATCTTCTGCCGAATCGAAATCTTTTACGATCATTTAAACCTGAATAAATTGATTAATCGAATTGCTTGACCCGAAAATGAATGATTTTGACTTTAATTGTTATCTACACTCGTGGAATATTCATTGAAGTTTGTAGTTTTCCAATTTCAATAAACTTTGAAATTCGTGAAAAAATAGTAAATATGAATTTGCCACTTTCACTCAGGGCTCAAAATTTCGACAATCGGACAAGGAATCTGTATAAAAAATTTCGAAAAAAAAAACGATGGTGTTTTTTCAGAAAGTCGATTTTAGTAATTTAGATATAAAAAAAGTAATATATATAACAGTAAAAGAATTTTTTAATATTTTTTTCTAGAAGATGACCTTATTCCGCATATTTTGACGTGCGAGCCATTAAATTGGGATATCTTGCCTTGGAGATATTTGCAGTTGAAAAATCGACTGACGACATTTTCAAGAATTCATTACTAAATAAATAATGCCGGCAAAAATCTAAAAAAATTGTCAAATGTTGTCGTCATCGTGTACTTTGAGGAAAAAAAATTTCATCCAAATCGAACACCGGTCGGGTCAGAAGTGGCCGGTTTCACGTGGAATCTCTCATATATTCGTTTCTGTCCTATCCCAACGTTGGCCCTCGATTCCTCCCCCCCCCCCCCCCCCCCCAACGCCCAAAGCAAACCGCCTGCATCGCTTGATCTATGTGTATTCGGATCGTCCGCAATTGGACTATAATTTTCTGCATGAATCATGGACGAAGCCCCTATACGTCGCGATGATAATGGAGGTTACGTAATCCCCGTGGGTAATGAGGGTCACGCGTACGAACGAATGGACAGAAGAGAAATACATATTTGTTTCGGTTTATTGAAAAGTCATTGCTGATGGTTTTATAAGTCTGAAAAATGCCTGAAACTGTACAATAAATTTTCTGAATAGAGAATTTCCGTTTTCATGGTATAAATGACAACAAATATATCACAGATTAGAGAAAAAAGGGTAATAATGATTTCATGTATGAAAAGTGAATAGTCACAGAGAAATAACCTATTTAATTTCTCAGTACCAGACACAGCAGCAAGAAAGGCAAAGTTATTTTCTCTTCAATTTGGAATCTACTGTAGAACAATTATTCATCTGAATAAATGCAATGATAATAATAATAATAATAATTATTATTATAACAACAACAAAAATAGCATTTATTATTTTTATTATATTATTACCATTATATTATTCCTTTAACACCATTATCACTATAGGAGGAATAATATTTATTATTGTTGTAAAAAACGTGACGATTCTAATTGTCCTATGATATTTGATCATGCCGATCAGTTTGAAAAATTATTTCAAAAAATGGTTGATCGAACGAATCCATCTAACCCAGCCGATCCAATTAAAGACTAGCACGAAACTCTCATCGACTTTTTTCTTTCGTGTCATCTTCATTCCTCTCGCGATCGCGTAAAATCGTTGTCGGTCCAATGAGGAAACTGGCGGCGGGAGGGGCGAGAAGCAAGTGTGTGACAACGAAGAAGACGCGAAACAGCAAAATCTCGAATCGATATTTAGCGCCAACGTTGCACGACGAGCGTTACACAGCTATATGTATTTGTCTAATGTTACGAACGAGCCATCCGACACGCTTCCCACCCCGCTCCGTCCTTTTTCATCGTTCGCCATCGTCGCTGAAGCGTCGTTTCAACGTGCGAAATATCCTTGCGAAATATCTTTCGAGCTGTGGAGCGAAGCTCGGAGCTAAAACGCCTGAGTACGGTATCCCGACTCGTGATATAAGGATATCCGATGAATAATCGCCATTGTAACCCAATTGGAACGATCGTCCTTTCCAACCCGAGCTCCGCTTCGCAACGTTATAGCCGGGCGCTGCGTGGTACTCGAAACCGTATCCACAACATCTCGGGCAATCTCGTTTACGGTTCGAATATTCACGGAGGGGTCAGGATTTCACGCGACTGTTGACGTGGCTCTTGATTATTTATTTATTGGGTGGAATTAGATTTTTTTCTTTTGCGACCCTAAACATACTTCTTGATCATTAATTTATCAAAGAAAAACCAATTTTTCGTTTCATCTGTAAGCATTGTTTCTCGTACTCTTTTCCGTTTTCTTTTCAAATACAAAAAAGCTTTTCTCATAAAAATTCTCCATTCCTTCTCTCCGATTTTCATTCACATTCCAATCACCCGTAATAACGAATTCGTTATTTTTATCGAACTGCCGAAATGCCTATCGTTAAATTTTCTTCGCCGGCCGTTCCAATTATCGTGAATTGCATGACGAAACTGTGTCAGAGAGAAGCTTTATCCCGCTCTGCGTCGTTACCGTCCAGGTCTTCGGTCCCACAACCTCTTGTTTGTCGTTGCGGCGAGCTTTCGACCTGACTCCCTTTCCCCCGGACCTCTCCGGTGTCCCTCGCACCCACACATCCATCGCCATAGTTGTATCGTCCCGCACAACTGCCCCGCCTTGATCCACGGTAAGTGTTTTGTCCCGTAATTAGAAGCCCGGGACATTCGCCGGAAGACAGGCTAAATACGTGTGCTCACGTATATATAACAGCACCGAGCAGCTCCCGGTGTGTACAATAGGGGTGGGTCGTGGATTCGGGAGAGAGAGCGTCGCCGCACTGCAAACAGGTTTCACGAAATGCATCCCGGAGATCGTCGCATTTGTCTATCGTAACGGTTCGCTTCGTCGAGCACAGAGACAAGACAACTGACAGGCGATAAAATCATTGAAGGTACGAAATTAATTGTCAATTTTTTTTTAAACCACGTGAAACTGGGAATTTTTTGATGGTTTCGGAGTGACTTCAAATCGAATATTGATAATTGGTTTATTTATTTTGAAACGAAAGAGAAGTTTTTACTTTGAGAGAACATTTTCGGGTAAAAGTCATGGGAATGAAATTAGGACAGTTTTTTTTTCGGAAATTCATTCTTATGAACTCTTGATGGTACAAAATTAATTGTCAGTATTTTTCATGCCACGTGTACGAGTATATTTGCTTATCAGCCGTTTTGTAATGAATGGGTACAGACTTTGAATTGATTCACTTAAAAATTTTAATTTTTTTAATTTTACAAGATTAATGATCAATATCTTTCGAGCCACGTGGAACTGTTCATATCGATGGTTTGGTAATGATCAGAGAGTGACGTTTAATGAATTGGGTCTTAACTGAAGAAAGAAAATAAATTTTTATTCCGAGTGTTTCAGGGAAATTTTAGGTAAAATTAATACAAATGAATTTTCGTTTGTTTGATTGTTCGAGTTTTAGGAAAAATTGCAATTGATTGTTAGTTTTCTTTATTTCACAAAATGCATAAATATCACCAGCTTGCAAAGCTGTCATACTTAAATGGTCCCTCAATGTTTTTCCCATCGAAATGTTTTCGTCTCTCAATAAAAAAGCCATAGACCGTTGCCTTAGGCAGAACGACTACCTCATGAATATTGACATAAACTTCCATTAAACTCACGATTTATCTACGGAGCAGTTTTGAGCGACAGGTTGCTTCTGCACGAAATCGCGGAAGATCGAGGATACAAAGAGACAAAAAGAAGAAAAAAAGCCGAGTGACGGAAGCGTCACAGAGTTTTCTCGAGAGATTGTCCCGGAGGAATATCGAGTGAAATGCAGTTGGCGGATCATTCAAAATCCGTCGAGGCAGTTTCAGTCGAATAAACGTGTGAGTTCTACTGCACCATTGTTATCGCTACTGTTGCTGGTGAGGTATCGTTACGTTATGCTCCACCCTTGCCGTATTATGCTTTCAAAGCTTTTGGTCAGGTGCGGATGGAAGTCTCGAATGCTCAATGTTCCGACAGGTCAATTAAAATCGCGAAAGCCGAACCATTGGCGGGTTGAAACTTTCACAGGCACCGATCGTTTTTTTCTTTAATTTTCAACACTTATTTTCGAAGCATTTTAATTCGATTAGATGACCTGTCGGAACATTGAATATTGGAAACTTCTATCCACACCCTTGTCGCCCGTGTGATCCGAGGCTAGTAGTAAAGGTCAACGCGAGTCAGACTGTACCCATGAAGTTGTGTCGTACGCGTCTCGTGCAGGATATCGTGAGTACCATGGAATACAATTGCACAGTGAAGGTTTGCAAGGTTGTGAAGAGTGTGAGGAAGGGTTTGCGGTAGAGCGGATCCGGGAGGGGGAGGGGGGAGGAATGATTGGAGGCTGTGGTGGCTGGTTGCCTGGAGTTCGTGATGCCGTCGAGAATCGCAACGGGATAGTCTGGCAACCCAAAGCAGAACAGTATCCCGGGCATCTGGTTCTGGATGGTGTAACGTCAAAGAGTGAGAGAGAGAGTGGGGGGTAGAGAAGAGAGAGTAAATTAAAGAGAGGGAGGAAGAGGGAGAGAGCGAGGGAAAGAGGGAGAGACATTGATGCAACGAAAATAGAGCGAGTTAAGGTGGCTATAGCGACGTGGTTCCGCCCTTAGCGTGTCGCTGCGTCAGCGTTACACCCCTGCCAGTCAGCCGAACTAGTTTCCGTCCATGGACCCGGCTATGGACTCGCGCGATTTACTGCTAAATAATATCTAAACAGTCGCGCACGCGTCGTTCATCATTCCGTCGCGATACAACTCACCGCTCGCTGTACCAATAATCAGACGATGGAATCACAGTTCTATTTCAATGGAATCGACGCCTGAGGATTTTTGTACTTTGATTTTGTTTTTTATTAGCTAACTATGGAAACCGTTTTGAATGAGCAGCTTGGCTGACTGAGTCGTTTCGTATTATTCATTGACTGATTGATGGTTAGCGTTTAAATAAAAACTCGATTCATTGGATTGTTATAATTATTCTCCTAATTTGAGAGATATATCTGAACATATATATGCGGTTCCGATGTTGCCCATTTATGTATTTATAATTACTGCAATTTTGGTAGCTTTAAAAAATTAAATATTTTTCGCATAGGGGAAGCAAACCATCTATTTGTGTGGGCCTGGTAATACAAAACTTTCTTTTTCTCTGCTTAAATCAATTATAACTACAAAAGCGTTTCGTTTCTAAAAATATTCACATATATTTATCTTTTGATTTCGATTTTTCATTAATTTATGCTATATTTTTCATCATATGATGATTTCCGTGCTTTCAAATATTCCCGTGAACCAAGACATCTTTGTAAAAGCTGCATAAGTACCGGTGATTAATTTTGTTCAAATTTTCGAAATTACCGAGCGCACAAAGCGGAACATTTTCACTCTCGATACAACTAGTATACTACCTAGTATAAGTACAGAGGTGTCTTTGTTCCGTAATTTATTCAACGATCGTTCCTGCGTTCGTTTGTGCGCTCAGACGTGCGGTTCCACGTTCAACATTGTTAGTTCAGTGTTGTTGTTGTCGTTTTTTTTTCTTTTCAACATAACGGAATTGCGGTGATTAATGGGCCCAGCCGTTCTGATGATTTAACGACCGCGTGAGCGGGAACGACAAAAGAAAAAAAGAAGAAAATAAAAAAAACAGTGGAGTCAACCGAACGGAAAACACGGCAAGCAAAACCGTCGCTGAAAACACTGCCATCGGCATTTTACTACTTTCGCTTTGAATTATACGCAACCGCCATTACGGTCGTTAGTACTAATGATATTTGTGGTTGTTGCGGATTACCCGTGGCAGTGATTATGGCCCGACGGTAACGTGTACCAAACACGTTTGCGTCGGAGGCAAATGCAAAGTGAAATGTATACACAGAGCTTTCGCAACGTTTGACGACGTGTGGCGGACTCGTCGGAATTGCGTAATACACGGGATGCGGCGCAACGCAATGAAAATCCGCATTGTCGAGTTACAAGATTCATGAGTTTATTAATTATCGTCGAGCGTGAGAGGCCGATGGGCGTTAAAGCGCGATCGTTGGAACGAGGGTTTGATAATAATTTGAGCATGGAAAATCCATCGTGGATGACAGCTCTGAGCAGGAAGTGGCCAGCGCCGTGGGAATAGCGAGGACTAAATCGAGAGCTCGATCAGTAGACGGTGCCTACGCTGGACCGTAGATCTGCAGATTTTTTTAGGGTGGCAAGGATGCGACTATTTATACCGATGGATAAAATAAAAACCCAATGATAGACATTATTTACATCGCTGGTTCAGAAACGCCTCTGGTGGGCGAAAATTCTCCACGCTCGTATAATTTAAAATTTAGCACGCTTCGATCCTTTTCATTAGTAATAATGACTGCTACCCGGCACGTAATCATAGATAACAGTTCGACGCTTGAAAATGAGAAATCGCCCGAGTGAGCTTGGATCGGGATGAGAATCGTTGGGATATAATCGATAATCCTCAGGTAATCCTGAATTCTCTGACGTCGTCTCTTCACCGGTAACATCGTTAACCGTCGGGAGAGCAGTTGCGTTGGCATCTCACCTTCGACATCGTTACGTCCTTCTCGCTCTCTCCTGGACAGTCGCCGGACCACGAGATATTCCCTCATGACCCCATGGACATTTGCCACCCACCCACCACTGATCTGTCCATGGCCTCCTTACCGTCACTTCGCCTGCACGGTTACTCCACTGGGAGACGACCATATACTATATGATATAACTGCATATCCATACACATATATGCATATATGTATATATATCTATATATATTGAAACAGTATCACTGGGAGCTGTAGGCATACCGTGTATGCAGCAACGTGTAACGTCAACCCGATTCCTAGTGCAGCATTGAGTTTGCATCGGCTGAAGATACCCGATCGGATCGAATTACCCAAAGCTGTAGCGGGAGTAGCAGCAGCAATGTCGATGCATTTCAACCCTAATCCTAATATAAAGAATGAGTTTCATGCATCGTGCAAGAAAAAAATCTTTAATACACAATCGGTAGCAATTTTTTCCCCATTGTTTCCATGATCGAGTATCGAAACACGACTCTGTTTTCATGATGCTGCATTTCGATTGTATAGCCTCGCCCATTGTACGGACCACACGACGAAAATAAGATGAGATTGCAATGCGGAGAAGAAGCATTGTAAATTTTTCATCTGGCCAGGAAAAACGGCGATTCATCGATTTTTCTTGATTCCTCACATTTACTTCTCTCGTATTCCACTTTCGAATAAAGTATACGTCTGTTTTATCTTGCCTCTCCTCTCTCGACTGTCCCGCGTGGCCGGGGCTTTTCCAGCAATGTGCCCATTTCTGTCTCGTTCACTCGGCTTTGACCGCACACACACGGTACTTCACTTATGTCCACTCTCCTCCTCCACCTCCCGCCGCCCGAGCACTCTACTTACAACTCTCCGCTTTATTCCCCGATCGTCCTCTACGTCTCGTCGACATGTGCTTCCCTCGATGTCCACTGAAACGCGTACAACTCATCGATATAGATATAAATATATGTGTGCTCGTGTATACATTCGAGCATCGTCAGGTATATGACAAGTACATATGTACTTATCGCGTGGGAGATGTGCGATTTGGAACATACTTTTCATTCGCGTTTCTCGAGTCACTGCTTCGAGAAGGAAATAGTTGGTCTCTCGGTCGAGTCCGTTGTAGTTTCCGTTTGGCGAGCTTCATACTCGGTATGTCAAACGTATCTGTGGACTTTCCCTATCTCATCCTCGACCCTCGGCGCTATCGTATATACGAGTTACCGCAGTGACAGCGCCCGCACCACCACCAGGACCACCAACGTTATCGAGTTCAATCTCATTATAGCTTTGACGACAGCGAATCCCT
>OZ020168.1:9341758-9568879 GCA_963971145.1 Sussaba pulchella
CGTCGCGACCATTTAGCCAGGAGATGGTAAATTCGTTCGATAAACTTTGCCCACCGACGTTAAGACTTATTAATGGAGTCAATAAGCCGATGACGTACGATGTATTACCGTAGATTCCAGGGCGACGCTGGGGCCGCATTCTAGGTGCGATTAAAATACAGTAATTTTTTATTTTTTCTTTATTTTCTACCTCGTTGGATATCGAATCGTAGTTGTGTGCATTGGTCTCACGTCTATTCGAAGAAATATTTGCCGACGAAGCAAATTTCCGTACGCAGATTTTGTAAAAAAAATTAAGATTTTCTTTCAGCGTGGAAAAGTCTCTTCGTTCTCCGATGCAGCGGAGATGCGGAAAATCGATGTGTGTACAAGTTATCGTGACGCATATGCGAGGAAGCGAAAATATTTGTTATCAATTTTAGATTCTTGTTTGTAATGTCGAGATACGTTTTTCGCGGGAAAGCTCGATGCATGTGGACGGTGTGTTGTTATTGAATTGTGTCAATCGGGACACACTGTGATATTACAAGAGAATTCTGTGAAAAAAATTATAAATTAAAATAATAATCGCTAGTCGTGTGAAACGCGTTTCACACGATCATTAACTGATCAAGTTAACAACTATTCCTCCACCATATAACAATACTTGTATATACACCAATAATAATTTTGTTGTAACTCATCTAAACGGCGAACGATTTTTTTTGGTTGTTTGAGAAGCATTTAAAAATTTGGTTTCATTGATTTAGCCGAGCAATTGGTTTCCTTATGAGTAGTGGGTTGCGTTATATATATTGGTATATTGCGTTTAGTACCAGGCCCTTGAATTTGCAGATCTCCTTAGATCGGCATCTGTATACACGATTGTGTAAGGCTGCATCGGGTTCGTTCATGAAAATCGCAAACTACTTTCGCATCATTGGAAACTTTCGCGTCCCATGGGTTTGTTTCTCAGGACGAGGAGGAGGTCGAAGGGGTTGGGGGTAGATATGAAGTGGATAAACGAAGTTGGGATGAGAAAAAAGCGTTGTGGATAGAAGGACGAGGCTACGGTGACGTCCGGCCAACCGGTTGAGAACGCAACGCTTGGGGATGAAGAAGGTGGAAAAGGGGGTAGCAGGGTCACGGCGGAAACGAGGGATGAAGCTTGAAGGGAAGTTAAGCTCGTTAAAGAATTGTACGGCGGCCAATCGATTGCAAGCCCGTGAGAAGGATAAAATTCTCACGTGGCGAAACACTAAAGCACTTACCAACCCAAGTCGTTTTCTCGCCTTCGCCTTCTCTTCCTTTTCCCCAACCTTTTCTACCCCCGCAACCACCCACTATCGTAGAAAACTCCGTTGCTTCTGAGAATCTCAAAATCCCTCGAGAACTTTTTTTTTCGTTTATTTTTTTTTATTTTCATTATTTTTTTTCAAATCTTTTTTATCTCAACTTCGCTGTATCGTTAACTGCTGTGAAAATGAACCCCTTCAATCGTAGTCACGTGTGCCGAGATCATCGAACTTAAGAATTAACAATAGTGCCAGTTCTTTCGATGGGTCTTCGAGTGAAATTGGGATAACCAGTTTCTCAGAATCACCCTTGAAGCGTTTAAGCTTTTTTGGGCACGTAATCGCGTTGTCGCAGTTGCCCTTTGGATGAGGTTAGTTACGCAACGGGTGCCGTTGTATGGCAGAGCCCTTAAGCCGCTCACCCTTAGTCTCGGTCATCGACCATCGAAGAGGCCAATGAGCCTACATGGGCGAATTACGTCAATGTCTGGACTGCGAGTGCACATTTCCTGGCAAAGGCTCGGCCTTGCTGTCAGTCTAAAATTTGAGGATGTCGTTCTTCATCATTTTCTCTATCACGTGGCGGATTTTTTTTCAATCTCGACGATTCATCATTTATTTGAACAAAAAATCTTCGAAAAACAAAGAAAATTTGACATTTTTATTTTAAACAAATGACATTTTGTTAATGAAATAAAACATTCTGCAGTTCGATAGCGGAACTATCTCATCAGAAAAAAAAGCTAAGTTATTTTTATTATCAGCTTATTTTTATCCGAGCGCCATATTTGCCAAACAATATATCCGATGGAGCCAAAGTAAAATACTTTTTTTTAATGAAATCACTTGGTACAAATCGATTTTCGATCAAATTTTCTGAAAAAATAAATTACGAAGCCTTAAGAGCGTTCTATCGACCGAATACTTCACAGGACCTTAGGTCTCAGAGCCAATAAACAAACTCCAACTCGCGTTACAACTTTTTTTAATCCAAAAAATCCGTAACCCACAATTGAAAGAGTCTATTTGTACATCGCATACTCTTTTTAGAAGCAATTTACACCCGAGAAAGCTGAATCTTCCGGTCCGCAAGCTCCGGAAAATGCCAATGGGGGTTAAGTGAACCAGAGACGTCTGCCAAATATTCAACGCGTATTGTACGAAGGTGTACGTATACCGTATAAACATATTTGAGGGTTGGCTGCTATGTACATATTCTATAGTATGTTTGTTAGAGGGGGGGCGTGGTGTAGAGGGTGGGAGGTTGTGAATTACAACGGAGCGTGGTAAGGCAGAGTTTAGCGAGTATTTAGAGGCTCTATTGTACGTTATACGACGGTACGCGTGCTGTTCGTAGAGGCAAAGAGCCAGCTTATACAACTGCAGCTTGTGCTCGCAAGCGATAGTTGGTATAGCTCGCGAGCGCTAACACGCGCCTGTTTGTAGCTTGGGCAATACGCTGTTTAATATCGTACTGTTAAAATCTTCCGTGCAGTCGCACCCCCCCCCCTCTCCCCCACCCCCCGGACTTTAGAAATACTCCAGCGTTACACAGGGAGAAAGCAGCCACGGGATACTCGGTGAAAAGCGTCATAAAGCAATAGTCGGAAAATTCATGGCGTATGTTGTATCAAGAAATAATAATAATCATAACGAACGGTGTAATCGATTGCGAAACTCATTAAATATATTATTAATTTTGTGCAGCCATAATGGTACGCGTGTACAGGTTAAATAGATATCGATAGAACGTGATTTACGATTCAGTTGTCTCTGTAAATAAAATTTATCGTATTATTGGTTTATTTTTTTAAGGGGCTTAATTACAGCACGTAAATGTTTGTTGAATATTTCGTTTTTTTTGTATTGCTGATGGAATATTGGATTGTTCGATGTTGGGATGTCGGTAATGGTCGGAGCCATTGTCTCCTTCGCTATTTGATTTTTGTGGGTTTCACAAAATTATCGTATTTGATATTTTAACGTAAAATAATAATCTTGATCCAATTATTCACACCAAGTCGACGCCAGTTCCCGATAAAAATACGAATATCATGTGATCACGTGATTGCTATCACAAAAACCGAATCCCCCAATTCCACCCAGTTTCTGCTTGGTGGTTCACCCCATCTATTTTCAAAGCTTCAAATGTCGTCCACAGTCCATGGGTTCCATAATTTCCATTAAATCATCCCATTCAACGTTTCAACATGTAATTAAAATCTCGCTCTCATTATCGCCACGTCAGGTTATGACAGGCCTACGATAAAAATACGAACATCAAGAGTTGTCTCGATCATCATGAGTTCATGAAGTCATGAATTTACGTGGCCACTGTCAAAAAAATCTAAACCCTTACCTCTGTCCAATTTCCGTTTGGTGAACATTGAGCTCACTTATTAGAAAAGCTTGAAGTGTCGTCTCTAACCCAATCATCGGTATTTCGGTCCCCGAACCCGATACCGATTCAGCCAATCTCTCGGGGTATGCAATATTTGCAAAAGCACATTTCCCGTGCGTGAGTAAAGTGCGCGTGGCCGCTCGTGAATGGTGCGTTATGTGCGCTCTGAGTGGGGTGGAGCAGGAGGGTGGACCGCTGTCCTCCCAGTCGTTTCACACGAACATTCCACGGTGGTGCTTGCGTAGCTCTATGTCCAAGCAATACAGTGTTTAATACGACGAGGTCATTTAAAGCCAGCTTGCGGTGTTGGGCAGCCCACGTTGCGCTGTGAAAGGAACGCTCAGACGAGGTTCTGCAGGAGAGGGAGTGAGAAAGAGAGAGAGGAAGTGAGAAAGAGAGAAAGGAAGTGAGAGAGTAACGTCGGGGTACCAGGGTGGCAACGACGGCGTGGCGCAGCGTCATGGTCGCAACTACTGCCGCGCACACTGTCGGTCGTTCTCTTTAACGGTTATTGGCGCGCAGTAATTCTCTAATCTCTGCTGTCAGCGGGCCTCTCTGTGTTTCCGTTTCAATATGGCCGACGCTCAAGGGGCCCTCGCAGCCCACGCGTGGTTGCAGCGTCGTTGCCGTCGTCGCCGTCGTCGTCGCTGGCGGCCGCTGGTGCGAAGGACGAAGAGAGAGAGAGCGAGAGAGAGAGAAAGAGGGAAAGAGAGATATAGAGTGAGAGAGTGAGAGAGCGAGAGAAAGAGAGAGAGAGGAAGGGGGTCGCTGTGCGACGAAGAGGGTGTGGCGGTGCTGTACCGCCGGTGGCCATGCTTCGTGGTGGCGAAGCAAGGATTACAATCGGTCCTACGGTCCGCCATGTCGTAGGCAGTTGCTGGCAGAACTTGATTACTTCGTGGCTTATCGGTGGGCAGGGAGAGGAACGGGGAAGGGAACGCTATCCGGGATACACCGGAAAATCGGAGGAAATAACGACGATGCAATGGTGGCCAGTCTCGCGTTCACATATGTATGGACTCCTCGTCGTTCCTCCAGCTTGCATTGTTGCAGCCTGAGGGTGGCATGGGTGTCGTAGTTAACAACCGTGGACGTCACGCTCTTCCTATCGTAAGCACGATTGGGTCGAATAGTTTATACGTTAACTATTGCGTAACTTCGGAAAATTTTCTTTGACAAACGGTACGACGAAACGAGATAATGAAAAAGAAAAATATTTTTGGATTTCAGGATCCGAAGAAATACCGGGAGTTGCACTCCTATCGATGCATTACCTTTGTATTATTATTTGTTGCAATTACAGGGAAAATTGTTATGGACGGGGAATGTTTCTCGTAACGGGCCGAATACTTCTTCGTGGAAAATTTTTTTAAAGGCCATACGTTTTTGTGATTTCAAGGTCATCGATACGTTTTTTAAAAGGACTAGATATTTCTTTATCATGGTGTGGTAGTCAATTCCAACGACCTATAGCGTGATGATCTCCACGTGATCTTGATCATAAAAGATAGAAACATGATTGAAAGTGTTGTAAATGATGGAGTCATGCCAATTTTCTCTACCCAACTTAGAAATGCCATAATTCCGCAGAGGTCACAAAAGCCCCCTCAATTTATATATATACAAATGGATATCTTTTTTTTCTTTTCATTCCTCACGACGCCTCGGGTGGGAGCTTTTTACGTCGGAGTTCCCCTAGGGGGTTCATCGTGCAAACGTTTATGGGACTCTTCCTGGGTGATTCGCGTAAGCTGGAGGTAAGGTGGGGTGGAAGACGAAGAGACTGCGAGACGCAGGGTCGAGGGGAAGAAAGAAAAGAAGGATGGAGAAAAATGGGAAAGAAAAAAGTGCCGCAGGGCTGTGTGAATTAACTCTGCTGGATGATACCCATTTTCCCGCCCCCGGTGCCGCGGGAACGTGGCTTCGGTGGTGCAGCGGATAGCCTCGTACACATCGAGTATACGAATGAGGTTATAGTACCAACGAATGTACATGAACGAGCAAATATATGTATATAACGTTTATATGTGCACATAAATACGACCAGTTTAGACCTGGGAAAAAAAATATATGTGTAGGTATGCACATTTTTTTTGCTATGTAATGTGCATACCTACACATATATTTTTTTTTGCTACACGGTGAAGCGTGCACTTTCCGTACGACAGCATCGAGAACGCATGAGGCAGCCGACAGTGCAGCGGGGGCAACGTCACCAGGCTTTTAAGGGTATCTTTGGTTTCACTGGTGTCGTGTCTCTCGGAAGGACGCGTTTAAAATGCTTCGGCCTATGTGCGAAGTACACACGGAAAATGGTTGCATCTTGCACTTGTATGCTATCACCAGCAGCAACAGCAGCAGCAGCAGCAGCAGCAGCAGGAGCAGCAAGAGCAGCATGCATGCGGGCTCGTGGGTGGCGCGACAAGGGTGTCTGTTACACTTATGTAATATACCCTCGCGCGCCATTGTAAACCCAGTGCCAACGGTGGTGGAGCGCATCCCCCCCCCCCCCCCTTCTCGTCGTGTCTCGCACCAGCTCTCGTCGACGCTCGAATGAAGACATAAATTCTTCGGCACAGAATTCTCCCTCTTGCCCCCCCCCCCCCCCCCGACTTTCTCTACCACTTCGTATTCGCAGGAACGATGTACTCCTTTTCCTCATAGCTGGCTCACTTCTTTCCCGGGGATAGACTCTGCAGCGTCACCATCCCCTTCTCGAGTGCTTTGTTACTTTTCCCTCATCGCCTGCTACCTAACGCAGAAAATACCTCGAGAGACAAAACGCGTCAACTTCCACCCTCTTCGGGCTTCTCGTAAAATCAGCCGGGGGTTGCACAGCATTGGGTAATGATGCCGGGGGTTTGAGAAAGTCGAGAGCGAAACTCGGACTAAAGAGGGTTGAAGTGGAAAATGTCCGTGGATAATTTTGGAGGAGAAAATAAGTGGCGTCCGAGGGTGGCAATGAGGGTTGATTGATATGCTAACACGGGTTTGGAGATTCGTTGTACACTGATTTATTAATCCAATCCTTCTTTCTTCCATTAAAAAAATATGATCTTACAGCAGAATTGTTCTTTGTTAAAAGATAGATATTAATTAAATGAAAAAAGCTTATTTATTGAATAAAAAAGTAGAATATAGATACATATCTTCCGTTTTTTAACATAAATTTATTGTGTTACATGAAAGTAATGAACCAGTAAAATATATTGCAGGTTAAAATGTTCTGTGAAAATCACTCGTGCTTTTCTTATTTTCTCTCCTGGGTTTCCCGAACCAACAAATACGTCACAAATGTTACTCAAACAGTCCATTAATAGGCATCAATCTTTATCTCCCATCATGACTCTTCACCTTCTTCAAGCACAGCCGGTTCAATCCGTAGCAACCCTATTCCACAATTTCCCACCCTCCGCTACCCGAATTCTCAAGCCATTCGGGGGAAAAGGGGGGGTGAGGGTGAGTTCGTCCGTCGCTCGTATACGGCCTTTTACGTTAACCGTCGTCGTTGCATTTTCCTCGGGGCTGCATTTACCCTCGTCCACGTCCGTTTTCCTCGGCCTCGGCCAATTCCTTGCGAGTACTATGGGCCGCAGCATCGAGACATTCAAATCTCGTAACCGGACTGGATTTGAGTCCATGGTAGTCGTATGCAGCGACGTTCCTATTTTCGTCGCATCCCCGATGTATTGGAATTCACTTTGGCGGCTCGAGGGAAGCAAGGTAGACGGTACGGCAAGGGGGGGGGGGGGGAGGGGAGAGAAGGAAGGCAACGGGTACAACGGTAAGACGAGGGTGAATAAACGACGGGGGTAGTTGGTCGGATGTAGCACGGTGGTGAGTTCTGCCGTGGCAGACCGGCAATGGAATGTCCCAAGGAAGATGGTCGAATCTCGGGTTCGCGAGAAACTGCGGGGGTGTGCGACGAAACGTTACGAATGCCCGAACAGGACGAACAGGAAAGGATCGAGCAAGGTGGAAGGGGCAGGGAGAGAGTGAGGGGGGTTGGGTTTGGAGCTAGGGTGGAATAGCAGTCGTTGCAACCGTGACCCGCATCTCTTGCATTGCATTGCAAAACCAGTAGCCCAGCAACGGGCTACGCTTTACGATGATGGGAGTTTGCCCGTAAAAGCCAATGTAGCGCCGCCACCGTCGAAGTAGATACTCGCTGAGGGTCGTACCAGCGACGCGCCAGTTAGATATGCACTCGCGCTTCTGCACCTCGGTTCGACGCTTTTTGCATCGTCTTTTTGGGGTCCGTTGGACTTGCCGCGTCGTGTCGTGGAGTTGTGACAGAGCTGATCGTCGTTATCTTCATGATTTTCTTCATTATTCTATCTTTGAATGGCTTCAACCATCTATCGCTATATCGAATCGAATATATGACCGAACGAGGGAGTCAATATTGAATAAGGATGGAGAAAATGTTTCAAAAAGTTGCAATCTTTTAGAGTCTGTAGATAGATAGACATATATCGTTCTATAGATGCAGAGAAAACTATATTTCATGGAAGATTTATATAAATTTGTTATCTTATTGAATAAACATGAGAAAACATAATGCATATCATAATACCGATATATATAAAGGGAATAGCGTTAAAAAAACTCAGATTTGTTCGAAAGCATTATTTTTTAGTTCCTCGACAGAATTGCCGCGTTCAAAAGAAAAAAATGTATATACTCTCAAGCCTCTCGAACACCTATGAAAAAAGTAACCGGAAGTTGCTGGCGAGATGAAGGAACGAAAAAAATTCTTACCCACGAATCTGTGACTTTTTATCGCTTGCCCTTATTCAAAAGCATCACAAAAACTGAAGAAACAAAATCGTTTGTAAACTTGTAGCAGCAATCACGCATCAAACTTGAATTTTTTCGAGCCTCCCCTCCCCTTGATTCTCCTTTCCCGCACCCTCCAGGTTATCCACGGAATCGCGTGATTTTTTTTCAGAACACGTTCTCTATCGACCGTTATATGCCTGCGCCTTTCGCCACGTCCCACTTTTTTCCTCCCCGACGCCTCCCGCGCAGTTTTCTTCCACGTGACTTTCCGCGCTATGGTTTCCCATCTTGCCCTCGTTCCTTCCACGCGGGCATGGCCGGGCTCGTGACGCGATCCTATCGATAAGATTGCGCGTTCCTGGGATCGTTTTAAAGTTTCGCGATATAAACATCGTCCCGTCGCCTCGTGCGAGTTAGTGTCGAAGCTCCAAAACGGCGAAGAACGCCGGTTGTTTTGGGCCAATTTTTTTTTTTTTTTTACTTTTTCTTCCATTCTTTTACATTTCTCTCTACTCGCGTACTTCCGAACTCACAAAGCTCAGACAGATGTTCGTTATACTTTGCTACGAAATTTTTGTTCTTTCCAGCAATAGCCCGTTGCTCCCAACTCTTTGGGTCACAACGAAACAACAGAACCGAGCTGTTTTTTATTTCTCTGTTTATATTTTCGTCGATATTCTCGTCTTTCGAACTTTCGAACCTCGTAAACATTTCGCGAGACATTTAGCTTTGTTTTTTACTCAGATTTCTTCACTATTTGAATTCATTGCCTATTTATTATTTCAACATATGTAGCTCCAACGATACGGACTTTATCGATAAAATCAATCCCCATGTCGGTGTTGTCCATAAATTTGTCTCGTTGAATCGTTGTTTTCCATTCTCCCACTGATTAACCTTCCCCCACCACCCCCCTCATTCTCCACGAGCGATGTACGTTTCAGCTTCGCGCCGATAAATCGTTCGCTCCGTCGAATTCGACTGAATGTCTCTCTCTCGTTACATCGCTTCCATTGAGACACGTGAAACGCGAGCTCGTGAAAACGCACGCTCGCGAGGTTGATTTCGTTCGTACAGTCCTCGGGATAGCGAGTCAAATGGATGATCGAGAACGTTTAAGCGTTAATCGAAAGCCTTGCGCGTGGTAATGCACGTTGTAACGCGCTTACGACGAGTCTCACGCTCTCATCGCGTGAGTTGTTTGGCACTCTCCGTATAAGCGCACGAAGCAGCGTGGCGGCTATGGAAACCGGCGGAGCCATGGTGGAGCACCTCAGCAAAGGTGGTTGCAGTGACGTTCACAAAGTGCTCAAACAACAATCAACGTCGGTGGAGCTTTCGAAATGTGACGATGCGAAGGGTCGCTAGTGTCGAGGATGCGAATTCACAACAGCCAGTGGGAGGGATGAAGCGGGGTGGAATGGGGGCTCGTTGGCGTGGTTCACGTATTATCGTACATCGCCACTTTGGTTTCGACGCTTTCAAGCACCACCTATTCAATGCCTTTAACTCTGTTGGAGGTCGCTTGACCAATCTGCCGCACGGTTGTGATTGACGACAGCAAGGGCTTTACCTCAACGTGGTGTGAGCGAATAAACCACGTGCGCACGTGTGGATTAGGATGTCCGACGGAATTTTTATTTTTCAAGGCAGTGATCGCGTTTGAAGTGAGTACTATCAGGAAACAGCTGGCTGAATCTGAGCCCAATCGGCCTATTTTAAGAGATTTGCGGCTCATTGCAGATCTGGGTTTATATTCGAATATTGACAATTTTTCATTATTAAATAATTGTTAATGAAAGTTCATTGTATACATATACACAACGTATGTGCGTTGAGAATTGAAGCTCACACTTGAAAACCCACAGGCGACACAAGGCCGGTGCGAGTCTCACTCGGATTTCGCCATATTTGTGTCTACAATGTTGCATAACCCGGTTAGATCTAACCCGTCGTGGTTGAGGATTCATCGTCGGCCGGACGTTGCCGCTGGGTTATATCGCTATTTGTACAGAGAGGCAAACTATCAATTTGCCACACCATCCATTATCGCATTAGGTTCCTCGGAATTCTCCGTATGGCGTACGGACCGACAGCTGGATTCCGTGGCACGACAACCGTGACCGATCCGGAGACGCACCGAGAGCGAAGAGGAGATTAGGACCCCAAACACATTATACACCGGAGCGAGCTTCGGGAAACGGAGAATGAGACACGTTGAAGGGTGGACATAGCAGAAATGTAAGCGAATGTCCAACTGTGACTACCCGTTCAATTTCGTCGTCATATACATGTCTGTATAGCCATATATACGCGCTTATGTGTTTATCGCGAGCTTGGTCGGAATTAGAAATGACGTTTGCACAGATATCTTGAGCATGGGGCGGGTTACCGAAATTATTGTCTATAACGGAATTTACCGTTATCCTCGATACGAAAGAGTTGAAGTATCAATTTTGCTGGGGGTAGTTCAGTTTGATTTTTGTTTTTGATAGCCAAACTGTTTAGGTTCAAAAAATTCGTGGAGAATCTTTCCGAAACGTTTGACATCAAACGCTTGGTACGTTACAAAATCTTAAATGAACTCTGAACAGAGACATCGACAAGACATCAAAGGTCTTCAGTTAACGAAAACATTCATCGCAATTCTCTTATAACAATGAACGGGTCACTGACTATACCTCGCAAAAAGGATGGAGCGGCGGCTGCGGTGAAAGGTTTCGAGTGAACATTGACGATTGAGTATCCGCGTACGTGTCTCAAAGTTTTGAAACTGATGGCGCGTCCCGTCCCTCTCTCTTTTCTCAACCGGAAGTACAAATTTTTGGTCAGATAATTCGTGCGGAAATAATTCAAATAGCTACGGGTACTTTGGGTGGGTAAAGCGAATACGTATCGCGATAGAGAGAAGCGTATCAAGCTGTGGACTCGATTCTCTCGGCATGGTCATCGTCGGGGATGGTTACACGATGGCTAGGCCCTGGGAGGGTGGAGGATGAGGATGAGGATGGGAAGGAGGAGGAGGTGCGGTGGCCGCAGCGGTGAGAGAGACTATCCCTCTCGGAGTTATCGGCCCGAGGGATCGGGAGAACCAGCTATAACCGAAGCCAGCGAGCCCTTCCGCTCGCCACTTATCCGACCCCTATGTGCATTGGCCCGTAAACACATATATCTACATACATATCCCGGCGTGTTACGACAATTAGGTAACGGAATGCAGATTGCGGTCCGGTGTGCTACCCATAGTTACCATACGGGACGAGGGACACACTGAGAGGGAGAGAGAGAGAGAGAGAGAGAGAGAGAGAGAGAGAGGGTGAGCAAGTGAGAGGGTGAGAAGGTCGAGCTTGGTTGCAGTCCGAGCAAGGATGGTCGAGTATACGAAAGGGGAAGCAGACGTTGAGGGCAACAGTGCTGGTGTTGGGTCGTTGTGGCGGTAACCACCCGCGCACGCCAGCCACCACCACCACCACCACCAATGCCTCGTGGACGGTTGTTCCACGGGGGGGTAACAATCCCTTGGGAATGCAAACCAATTGAAACAGTCATTTCGGAAGGCTAGACAGACCGGTAACACCTCCTTCACCATTTAACCCTCCACAGTTCTCTCCGCTTATATCCCCGGGATACCCGTAGGCTGTACTCGCGCGAATGGAGCACACAATCGTTCGTCGAAACCTCTCGAAGGGCTACCGCTCTCGATTAACTTCTTCCCGGTCAATCCCCGGACCGTCGGGCTGCAACTCCAGCCTCATGAGGATCGGGCTTGATGAGGCACGGAAACCCGGGGATTCTTAGGATCGACGAGGGCGAACGCAATCGAGTCGTGAAATTGGTGGAAAGGTAACGAGGATGGGAAGGAAAAATTGCAGAAAAAAATAACGAGGGCCGATGGGGGTTGTTGCAGGGCTGAAAAGTGAGAAGAAAATGGTTAGCGAAGCAACGTGGCGTGATTTGTGGTTTTGTTGGAAGTGTCGGTCGACCGAAATGGTTTAGAGCCACGCTCACAGTTGGCACTGTCTTCGAGACTGATCGGAGTGAATGAGAAATCCCGCCATTTATTTAAGCATAATTTTTTCGTGAGACGAACAATTTTACGTCGTTTGTTTCATCATCTTGCCACCGTGACTATTCAACAAACGAAAATGTTTCTTGCCCGCATTCGATTGCGATGACAATATATTTTCATCTTTTCGTATTTTGGACGTGATATGAGAGGGAGAGAGGATTAATAAAACTTTTTCGTACAACCGGAACATTGTCGGCGTTAAAAAGTTATTCAAAAAAATGTACCACGAGCTTTATATCGACACTCGTACGTGGAAACGTTGGAGGGTAGTTTCCGTCATAATGGATTGTCGGGAAGTGCCCGGGGTGTCGTTGAAATATGCATGAGGGAAAAAAATTGAAAATAAAATAAATGTTACTTGTTTTCGTTCGGTCCGTTAACGATGAATCGATAAAGTAATTCCGCATTGTGATCATGCACCCCAGTTTTTTGGGACACGATATATATACGACAATTGGGTGGCTTATTATTTTCAGTCACGATTAAATTCATTCAACGAAACATATATAAATATGAATGTATATAAAATTAGGTCATCGATGGAGCTAGGGGTTGGAAATTGTGTTATCAGCAAGGGTGAGACCAAAGACGAAGTGAGGAAGTCCCAGGCGCCGTTACTAGTTGATATACGAATAATTATGATAACGATAGGGCTCGACTCTCAAGGGATACTCCACACCCTTCGAAATCAATAGAGTCATAGACCTGTATCATGATAAAAACACCCGCCTGCCAAAAGTAATCGAACGGGGGAGAAGCCAAATCGAAAAAATTTTCTTTCGTCTCATCCGTCCCTATATAGGAACCCTTGCGCCATCTTAGTACCCTTGCGACCACTAACTACTCGCCCTCCCCTTCCTGTTCCTCGGACTTTTCTCTTTTTGTCCGTGAATTTTCAACTGTGAACGTTCGACGAACTATTTAGCCCCGCGATTTCTAAACTTGCCATCGCTCTACGTCAGATAAATCCAACCACGAGGGAACAAACTTTTGTAACTAAAGAACGTTTCTAATCTTACGCTGAGGCTGCCATCTCTCTACCTCAAATTTCTTTTCCCTCAACCTATCTTTTTCGAGAGGATTCGTATCCACTCTCCTCATCTCACATACTTACCATTTCCTGGGCTCTTCGATTTCTTCTCCCCCCCCCCCTGCCTCCGCCTCTCGCCGTTCATCCGAGGCACTCTCTTTCCTTGACTGCGTATCCGGCCGAACATGAAGAATCGTCCTCGTTATCAGGCTGCGAGCATCAACGAACGAGAATTCGACGAGCTTGCAGTTTCTCCAATAATTTCTGGATTATCAGGTCAAAAGCTCGTTCTGAATGTTACTGGAAAAATTGCAGTAGTTAAGGGTAGAGGATGAAGGATGGGGTGAGACTTTGGCAAAATGTTTATAAAGTTAAAATAAATTATGTGAGTAGTAAAAAATGAAATTGTGAAATAACACGATGACGGTAATAACGAAAAAACAAATACATCAACGAGCGTTCCATGCTAAGCGTTACATGGGCTACTCCACGAATCGTTTTTACATCAGACAACCTATAAAATGAGTCAAGGAAAAAATGGGGAATAAAAAAATAATAATATCGCAAGTGCGAACGTGATGAAGTTGAGCGTCAAGCGTTGTTTTATTTTCTTTTTCTTTCTAGGGGCCGGAATTTCTTACCTCTCCAACGTATTCTCACCCTGGGCATACCTACCACGACCTACAGAGTCGAATTCTACCTTGTTACGACAACAAGGCTTATCACGAAGTAGCAGAAAAGAGGCCGACAACAAAGACGACTGAGCTCTCCACAACGAGGAAGAAATAACGCGGGTGTCGTTGGTGTCCCAGTCCCTAAGTCGACCGTAAGAAATCCGAGGAACATACGCTTGACGAAAAACCCACCGACTCTGTTGTAGAAAATAACCGTGCATGCACTTGGTGCATATGAACTTTCGAGCACATGTGGCTACAGCGCTTCAAGTTTTCAGATAAAGGCCGTATTGTCGTTTATCTGTCATCTGCAAGTTTCTTTATAATTGACGCAGCTGCTCGGACAACAACATTACTTATTTCTAAAATATGTCGGTTATTTCTCTATGAAATTTTTTTTCACAAATAGAGTGACGTTCCCGGGAAACTAAAAAAAAGATGGAAAAGTTATATAATTGTTTTACTTTTTTCAGTTTTTCCGTATTTTCCGGATGCACGATCGCGGTAATTGAAAGACTTGGAGAAATGAGATATTGCGGCAGAAGTTCGAATCGGTAGACGGAAGATCTTGAGTTTCACGGGTTTCAGTACACTGGAGCCCTTCGGAAACACAATCCCTGTACCGGTGTAGATATCCTTGAAGGCGGTGATTCACCTTCCGCCGTTGAATTTTCTTCACCCTCCCCCTTCGCTCCGCAACTTCCGCGGTTGACTGTTGGAATTGTTTCTCGATCGCGAAGTGCACGACAAACGATTCCAGTCGTTCGCTGAAAAGCAAAACCACAAATCCGAGAAGCATCGAGATTTTATTTTTCATATTTCAAAGGGTAGCATAACGGAATGTACCTTGTAAAGGATAACGAGGTTGCATCACAGAGAATGAAATTTCATTCGCAATTTATTTGTTCGAGGGGAAGATGAAATAACATGAAAAAATGAAATTCCGTTTGATTGCGTCGCCAGGAGAATTATGGATAAATATTTGATTAAAAGTTCCAGGATTACGTTCGGGCAAAAGATAAACATATTATTTCCGATTAAATACCCTTTACGGTTTTAAAGCTCTGAATTGTCGTACGACTTTTATTTATTAACTGGGGTAATATCTTTTCAGGATCTCCGAGCTGAGACAACGTTTGCAACGAAGATTTTCCGAAATAGTTTCGGCTCTTCTCAGAGGGGTTATTATTCGTGCCCGGGGGTGGTATTCGAAGTCAGGCATGAGTGAGCAAGAGGCAAAGTGAGGGCAAAACCTTTGATGGAGTTTCCCCGACGCCGGGTATAAATCCTTGGCGTGTTACGTCGCAGCGAAGGAGTATCGGTGGCGAGACTAGGAGGGAATGAAGGGGTCTGAGGGCCCGCGGTAACTTCCGGTTCCGTGTTGGCGTTGCCGCAAAGCAATTTGGACCAGTTTGCGTTGCATAAGTGATCCAACGATCCGTAGCGGTGCACAAACTTGTCACTTATTCCCGTAACTATTCTGTCAAGGTGGCTGCGGTCTGCATGGCTACCGTTGCGCGGGGCCCACAGTGAAACCTACACCCCCGAAGCGAGGTCAGCGCGAAAACGTATAACTTTCAACGTCTCATCGTCAACGGTCCGTTCATTCTACTTTCCTTTACCTTTCACGTCTTAAAAATGAGACTTACTATTGTGCAGCTACCGTGGATGGGAGGTTTTTTTTTATTTTTGGAAGAAAATTGCAAGATCCACCACC
Source organism: Sussaba pulchella (assembly GCA_963971145.1). Classification (NCBI taxonomy): domain Eukaryota; kingdom Metazoa; phylum Arthropoda; class Insecta; order Hymenoptera; family Ichneumonidae; genus Sussaba; species Sussaba pulchella. Next base: position 9,357,706 of record OZ020168.1, read on the forward strand.
GCACTGCCAGCCAAGGATCTATGGTTGTATTAACCATAAATAGTTGGTAAATTATGTACTAGATACCTCCCGCAAGCTTCCTGAACACTTTTAAAAAAAAATTAAATTTTTCCAAAAATTATTAAATAATATATTATATAATAAAATTAAAAATAATAAAAATAATAAAAATAATAATAATAATAATGATTTAAACGATGAAAAATACCGACAAAAACAGCGACAATAACTTTCGTGAATTTTTTTGTTCAATAACGAGTTTTCATAAATGTACGAATAAAGGTTATTTTTCCTCGAATAATGAAGTCTTCACGATAAATGGAATGTAAGAAAGAAAAAGCTGGGCTGGGAGGGCGGGGGCGGGGTGTGGTTCGAAGACCGAGTTAAGATCAACGAGAAAGCGAACGGGTACAGTATACCCACGAGGTCGGAATAATACATCGAATCGCGCGCGCAAGCGGAATCCGGGTTCGGGGGGTTGGGTTTTGTGCGGTGGGGGAATACTTTTTCACGAGTTCTTTTGAGCTTTCGGAGCCCTCGGAACAATATCTGACTTGAGATTAGGGTCGTGTGAGAGGGGTAGTCCCACGGGCAAGAAGTGTTATCTACGTTACCCCAAAGCCCGAAACTCTTCGGGAAAACCTCGTGGCCGTCTTTTTCTACCTCCTCGTCTGGCACACTCGGCGCGGCTTCGACTTTGCTTCAGTCACCTTCAGTCAGTGTCGCACCAGTCGAAAGCCTCTCTCTTTCCCTTTTTCCATCTCCTTCTCTCACTTATTCTCTTGCCCTCCGCACGGGTACACACACACCCTTCCTATGCCGACTTTTTCTCCCTCTTTCTTTTATTCCGGTCAGCCAAGCGAGCCACACGACCACTCTTATTTTAATCACCATTTTCGATAGACCTGCCGATTGGATCAGCAAACGTTTTCAACAGTTGAGATTTATCGACGACAAAAGGCATCAAAAAAGTCCCTCCCTCCCAACCACCCTTCCGTACCGAGACCATTCAGATCATGATTTTTCTCAATATTCATTTTGCTGGTACCGAATCTATTGAACAATCAAGAATACATTGGGCGTTTGATCTCTTTGCTATACTATTCGCTGCATCTAGCTTTAGAAATCAGTGGATCTAGGAATAATCAATTCTTTACGGTTGAAACAAATATCCAAAAGCCTAGGGCATGGTACGAAGTACTATCTGACATGTATTGTTCAAGATTAATCTTTTTCCCCATTGATACAAAAATTTGCATTTTTTTTACTTATCTTCCGGGTCATATATTTTTCAAGAACATATATTAGTATTCAAGCATCGTTCAATCACTTTAGACCGTGGCGAGCGAATGGCGTGAACCATTGAACCTATAAAGGCCACACTAAACGTAGACATTATGATCGCTCTTACAACACTGACATTACAGTTCGTCGAAACTTGTCGTGAATTCCATGGAATTGATAGCCACCGGTAATAACCACCGGTTAGCGTGAACCGTTTGGGAGTGAACCTGAACCAGCCGATATAGAAAACCCAATGGGAAGGTCTGACTTACAGTAGTGCGGATTCCCACACCGTCGTTTTGTCGGGGCTCTTTCGTTGGCTCGCGCGGTCGGCTGGTGATCGAGCCCGATGAATGGTCAGCCGTCGAAAATTGATCGTTCCCTCGCGGCGCCGGAGGCCCTTGCACCCTCGGGATTTCTTTCCCGTCTGTAAAAACGGTAAAAAAAAAGTTAAAAAAATTACTCCACGGCTTTTCCATAGCCGTACTCCGAAGTTACGACCATCCGGTACGAGAAGGTACATCGGGTCAGTAGTTATCTTTACCAAATGTTGAACCTCGTTGATTTTCGCGTGTAACTGCCTTCGCTATGTCTGTCACATACGGCAATTCCGTAGGCGAGGTGGTACAAATCGTTCAAGCACGTGCCGCGATCCAAGCGGTTGATGATACAGCAGAGCAGTATTCCGGCTGTAATTGCGAGTGACTGCCAAGGCGAGAGAGAATAGATACCTCAAGAATCTTTTGCATTTCATCGATAGAAACGATTTTTATCGCAGCTATGCGCGTGCCGTTGCATTTTTCGTTCAATCCCTAGGGCAAGGGAAGAGCCATTAGTGACGAGATGATATATAGAGCATGTCAAATCACCGAGGATTTAATGCGACCATTTCTGATTCGCCGGATATTTTCATGGTTCTTTACTAATTATATACGTTTTTAGAATTCAAAATTTTGCCCGCCGAAGAATTGGCGCTCAGAGCTTCACCCCGTCGATGTAATGCCGGTTTCGGAACATTACCGAGTCCGTGTCATGCGGATCTATGAACATTCGGAACTTCGATCCACGCCCATTAATATTACTCAGTAATCCATTAGTTTTAGCATTTTTATCACAAATTATTCATTTATTTTCGATATATACTACGGAAACGACAAATCCCCCACCAACAATTATCGATTGATTCATTCCCGATTGAATTCCTAGCGTGAGAAAAGGGCCAGAAGTGGGCGACGGCACTGTGGGTCGAGTTCACGAAGCGACGGTCTATAACCCACAGCGCCGCCGGGGTCTAGTGTACCGAGAAGCGTCTCCCGTATAATGCATAACTACGCTAAGATCCTTGTTATTGTTATTGAAATGCGTAGATGGAGCGTCTCTCGGTGCATGCCGGGCCATGCACGAATATCCGTCGTGGAGTCAACAGTACAGCAAGCTTGGCACGTGGATGGGATCTGGGAGAACGAGAGAAGGGGGAGGGGTCGTAGAAGAGAGCAAGAGAGATAGTGTGTATGTATGTATCCATGTGTGTGACACAGAGAGAGTGAGAGAGAGAGACCAGCAAGGTAAACTGGCGGATATGCCATCTACAGCATCCGGTACCAGAGGGAATGGCTGACTCGGGGCTCGCGCTGGGCAAAGGCCGTGCTGCAAGACGATGACGCAAGGAAGGACGGATTTGGTGATGTAGCATCAGAGCCCCGGAGACGTGGCCGCAAGCTATGCATAGAACGTTAACCCTTCGCGGTGCTTGTAGAAGGAGTGGGCGAGGGAGCGGAGCCGTGCAATCCGCCCTACGAGCCTTATTCACGAGTACCCCACCTGGTTGAGATAGGGTACGTCGGAACGGTCCAAGGGGGATAAGATAAAGATGGTGAGAGGAGGAAGGGAGGTAATCCGAGCGAGCGGGACAGGGAAGAGTGCGAAGAGTTGTTGTACTATCATCGAACCATCGTCGTTGTCTTAATTAATTTCTTCGTGGTTCGGATCGTGTGCTCGTCGAGATCTCGCCGGAAACCCGGAACAATACATCTCGCAGCGGTGAACAACGTTATCGCAACTTATCGCACGAGAGAGTGTCGGTCTCGGCTCAGGATCTCGTACAGATAGAGAGGGGGGCTGGATGCTGCCGACCCTCGATCACGTTCGCGCATTATTTTTATCCCCCAAGGAGATTTTGCCGAGAAACCGCACGAGCGCGTATCGTTTGGTCAGTCTGATCGAAAACATACTGACACTTAGGATTAATGAATAACTGTCATATAAATATAATAATAATAATAACAATAATAATAATAATAATAATAATAATATAAAAACTATCAGTACTGTTACTTCAACTACTACTATTATTTACCATTACTTCTACTGCTATTATCACTACTCAGCTCTCAAATGAGAAGTGATAATTTGACTGATGTATTCAACTTTCAATTATTTGTATTTATTTAAGACTGCTTATTCGAGGAAGAAGTGGTATTACGTGAAAAAAGTATCGTACTAATGGTATAATTATTTGACTGTGTTAATAATATATCTGTAAATCAAATTAATGAATTAATTAATTCATTAATTCTTGTATGCATTGCGTTTCGAATCGAATTCCCAAGTAACATGCATAGATGTATATAATTAAAAATCACAATGTTCATGCGACTATTTATGAATTATTTTCTGCAGCACATGGCACTCCAGCTGCAGAATAAAAAATGGTGCAATAATATTTTCCACTTCAAACTGAGCTGCCACTGTTTGTTACGGAATACCTCGTATTTTCGGTGGGGACGCTCGACAGGAAAGAGCTTCGAGTGTTTCCACCATTACGGACGATCCCGAGACGAGTGGACTTGCGGATAAGCATATTCGGATATCATGACGATTTTTCCCGAATCGCACGTTTTTACGAGAAATCGTGTGCCACGAGGACCGTTGAGGTTGAAATATAACAATCCCGATCCCAAACTTTTATTTATTTCGCGCGAGTAACCAAACCGAAACCTTTCGTTTCTTCATGGATTTTATTTCCATCGGGGTGGCCACCAAGGATTCCTCGCCGTTGCCTACCCGTCCAGCATCTGTGGCTTCAGCGGTGAAACACACCTACGTGGAAAACCCTCAGCGACGTTATTCTCCCGTGGCGCATTGTCTGAGCTTTCAGGGTGGAGGGAGCCATACCGCAAGAGAATTTTATTACGTTTCACGTTTCACGTACGGCCCGTGTCCGTCCTTGCTCGTCGTTGCTTCTCCCTTCTTTCTTCCTCTCTCCCTCGTGGGCCCGCAACGCTCGCTCCGGTTGTGGTGATTCCTTTCCGGAACAGGATCTGGATGGCCCGCTTTGAAAAATGGTACTTCCGACAGTTACGACGCCGAACCCGCGGCGAGTACCACGTCGAGATGCCGAGGTTTCGAAGTCCCGTTGCGTTGGAACACTCTTTTACTACCAGTTCTTCCTTGAACTTCCGTTGTTCTACCGAGCTCCTCCACAAAAGCCCGAACGCTCCCGACGTCGACCGTACAACGAGACGGAAATGACAAATTTTTGAACTAAAATTAATTTTCCACCGAAGATATTTTTTACGTCCATCGTATTATGATTTCAGGTGGAATGCCAGAGGAATAACCTCTCGTGCATTGCAAGAAAAAAGTATCTTTAGTGATTTTTCTAATTAGATTCCTCGGATGAAAAACAAAAAGAAAAAAAAAATTGTTCGTCTGTCATTCGGAAAGGTTATATCAATCACTCCGGGGTTTCGGAAAGCTGTTACTTTTCCGAACTTTCGTTTCTTTGTAACTCTTTTTGTTCTCAAACCTTGTAACGGCGTTTTCGCGATAAGAAACATGCTCGGGATAATGGTAGGTCGGTGGAAAAAAAATTTCAACCACGAGGGCAACATTTTTTTCAGTCTTTCACGAAGCTCACTTGTGTTAACGGCGGAGTGGCGAACGGCCGACGTTCTCCCACGGGAGTTAACGAAATAAATTCAGGTAAAAGTTTTTAGAAATAATAATTGACGTTGGTGAGAGTCGGGAAGAGGGGAAAAGATACAGTGGGGTATGTGCGGGCGTTGGAATGAGACGTTCCAGAAGGAAAAAACGAAAAAAGGACGATCATCACCGCGAGAGGTTATTCAGGGCTGATGTGAGGTGATTTTTAGCTTATCTATATGAGAAGAATAATCAAGACTATTGCCAATGAATTAAATTAAAATCAATTTGAGGTTTATTCGATGTTCCCAAAAGTTTCAAGAATATGGGTCACAGATAAAACGGTCAATTATCAAGGGACATTCTGGAGTGAAAGAGTTCGTGAGTGATGGCACGCATTCCCGAAGGATGAGTATTAACCGTATATATATTGTTCTAGCAAATATATTTCGTAGCTTGCTAATAAATTCCCGAAGTCACTTTTCTCATGAGAGCCTCGGCGGCTGGTGTATAACGTCTGCTAGTTGAAGAAAGGGGCTCGGTTGAGCAAGAGAACGAGAGCGAGGCAAAATATACAAAAGGAGAGAGAAAGAGAGAGAGAGAGAGAGAGAGAGAGAGAGAGAGAGAGAGAGAGAGAGAGAGAGAGAGCGAGAGAGAGAGAGAGAGAGAGTGAAAGAGAGTGAGGGAAAAGGAGAGAGTGACTGAACCGAGTGGAGATGTGAAGTCCCTTCACCGTTGTGGCGGTCGGGAACGGATGGGCCCTGATGGTTATAGTCGACCATTGTCTGCCTCGAGTGGAAGTCGTGATAGCCTCTCTTGGTCCGGTCGATGGTCAAGCTCGTCGATGCGTTATATTCTCTCTCCTGGGCCTCCGCTCCTTTTTTTCGTCCTGTCTCGTTTGCTACTCCTTCCCCTTTCTCTTTCACTGCTCGAATCGACTCAACTCTATGGTTTCTCATTTCCCCTACCATCACCCCCTTCCTCTCTTTCTCCCCTGGTGACCCTGACAATAAGAATTAATCGACGTCTCAGCACTTTCTTCGGGAGGTCCCCCTCGTTTTTTCTGGTCCAAAAGTTTTCGGACCAACTGCACTGGAGACCGGTTGAGAGGAGGATGGAGGGGGGTGGATCAAGCTCCGTCAGAAAAGTGGTCACTACCGTCCGCGTTTGAACTCAATCCGAACCTACGGCGCAGATATGCCCCCCCCCCTCTCCCCCCACGCCACATGGCCTGGCAAGCCCGAGCACATGGGTCATTCGTTACCAGATACGTTGCGGTCTGCCCGGTCGATGTTTCCTCTGGCAAACCCTTTGAAGTTGTTCCTTTCCCTGCGACCTCGGGAATCATTGTCTACCGGGTTAAATCGCTGGTAATTGGCTGCAACCTGAACCGACGTTTGGACGATGGAAAAATGTCCTCCTTCAATTTCATACGTCTGTCACAAGGCTCACGATATGATAATAGTAATACTTATGATAAGTTGAAATTAATGAATCAATTGATAAATTATATGAAAACAAAAAATTTGAATAATAATTTATATCTGAATTATTCATAATATAGATAGAATTTCTAATTGGTTCGTAATCAGAAAAATTATCGAATATAAAAAATTGATAATCAACGATGTATGAATTATTTCAACCATGATATTATTATCGACAATCATTATCATTATCATTATTTTCTTCCCTTGATTTTGCCTTTTCAGCGATACCGCATGGATTATAAAAAGAAAAAAAAACATCTCCAATAAATCAGTTTGATCGAGTCGAATCAGTTTATTTAATTCAATTTTTTCTTCATTGAATCGTCTGCGTATGGACGATTGAACCGAGTTTACGCCGGTAAAAACTGGCTTCAGGGAGCACTGGCACAACCGTCGCCGTTCATACTGGCCTGCGGCACACAATTTGAGAGCACTTCGCGAAATTACGTGACTTCGTTGAACGTACACGAGAGGGCACATCCTCCACCCTCTCCATCCCGGAAACCCTCGTCATTCGTTTTCTACAAAGCCCACCGAGCGAAAACGTCTTTACGACCCTTGGCCTATGGCTATATCGGGATTTAACTCGCTGGCTACCGGCGAAGCGACCGTGCATTCCGTCGGGCTTTCGGCCAAATCAGTGATAATTGCTGTCATTGACCGGTGCGCGGTACCGAGAAACCTCGGAGTAAGATCGATAGACGGTGTCTCGGCTAGACGCGAGACCGAGAGACGAAACTCATTCAGAATCCAAAGTATTGGAACCTCGTAAATCATTCGTTCGTCCTTTCAACTCAAAAGCCTCTTGCGAAATAACATCGTTCAACCCTCACTCGTCCACCCTTTTCCACAAACACTGTGTGCGTTGCATTTTTGGTTTATTTATTTTGCGCTATTGATTCTTCATCAGCTACGAATTCTTGAAATTAGGTCCATAAAATCACAGAAAAATAAAACTGATTTTTTTGTTCAGCTTTTTCATTTTTAGGAAAAAAAAATTTGTTGTGTGGATTTTTTAATATCCATCGAATTATTGCGAGCTCTTTGATAATGAATACAATGATAAATAATGACGAGAGATAATAAAAATTAAAAAAAATTTCTTCTTGCTTATCTTCGGACATCAAACATTTTTTTTCTTTAGACTCGGTAGAAAAATCTAAACCCGGTTACGCCTTCGAAATAATTCATTATTTCATTATTTGTTGCATAAATTGTCAATGAACTAACAATGAACTATCTCAATGCCCTTTATTTTACCGGATCAAAAATTTTCAAATCAAGAAAAAATTAATAAAATGAAAAAGGAACGAAAACAAATAAAAGATAGACGGTTACGCGTGGTTATAAATCAAGCACCATGCCTATTCCGCGATGGACCATGGTCGTGCAATCGCGTTCGCGAGTCAGCGTTGAGACATGGGACACGGTTATTGTTACCCGTTGACGGTTTTTGTCAGGAGCGACAATGGGGGAAAAGCGACGTGACGATCGGGCCCGTGAGGGCGGACGTTCTTCTCCGGGGGTGGAGGAGGGTGCGATGGATTTTGCGTTGGGCGTTGGGTACGTTGATGGCCGGTTGCTGACCAGTGCAACGTCGCGTAGAGTTCGATTTGTTCGGTACGTCGAGCCGGCCGCTATCCGCAAAAAGGCGTAGCCAGTGTGCGCGTGTGTGTGTTTTAAGGTGGTTGTCATTTGGGTCATGTTCGAATTTCCATTGAGCAGGCTTGGAAATTAATTTTTTTTTAAAGAAACACAATTTAGAGCCTAATCTTAACCTTCTAGTTTAATTCTACCTAATCCCCTGAACCAGGTGAAGTTTCCTATTTATTTACATGCATTAAGGGGGGGGTAACGTTAATTCAGGCAAAAAAAGGCACATTTTTGTGAATTTTTTTTGACGACGCGGTTAAAATCTATTTACTAAAACCAATGATCCATGAGAGTATACTATTCGAAGAATATTATGTACAATTTTTATAAAGAAATATTGAAAAATACGGCAGTTACAGCAATTATTTGGAAGCGTTTCGGAAAAAAAAAGAATTGTGGTGCCCCTCAGAACTCGGTGCTGGATCATCTGAAATAAAAAAACCAAAGTTTTTTTGTTAGATAATCGTTTTCCCCAGGTAACATCGTGAGGGTTTTTTTGAAATTTCAATTTTTCACTTTTTGGGAACACTTTGAAGTGAAAAACGCGATTTTTACGAAAAAAATCGGCTAATTTGTTATTGTAAAATAAAAAATATTAACAAATTTAAAAAAAACTCCACGATGTTACCTCGTAAATTATGTACAGAGATAGTGTTTAAAATTTCAAACGGATCGGTGCAGTAGTTTTGAAGTTATGAGGGGCACCGACTTTGAAAACGTGAGTTGTGGGAAAAACGCTTTAAAGTTTTGAACACTATAACATTTGAATTAAAACGTTCATAAGCGAGTTTGATCGGCTTACCTCACACTGAATCATCGATGCCAGGTCCATAAGCGACGATGCTATTATCGTTGATGTCTAAAGCATCTTTTTGTTCCTGTCGACGACGAATCTAACTCAACACTTAACAAAAACGGAGCTACAATGATACGAAAATCGAAGCGCGCGTGTAAGTCTCCTCGATATAACGTTTACTGCTACTCTAAATTATATATTCTACACTGACTAAATATACAGTACAGGTACGTTTGTACTTGTGTTGACATTTCTATAAAGAAAGGTGGGGGCAAAGGTTAGAGATTATATAGAGAGCGAAACAGCCAGATAACAAGAGCGCGATCGAGCTGGTCAGTTGATTTCTGATGCGCTGTCATGAAGCGCGATTGCTTAGACCGCTGTATCTTCGTTAGTTTTGCTCTGATTCATCTGAAATTTCCACACAATATTCTTGAAAGGTTCTCCATTCAGAAAGTGAAATAAACAAAAAATGCAAAAAAAAAAGTTTAAAAACGTTACCCCCCCCTTAAAATACATGCAATATTTCTGACTTTCGGTTATTATGGTGGTGAGACGAATTATTGTTAGAAATTTGAATAGCATATTAAATTAATGGGCATGAACCCTACTCCCACGAAAAACAATGTACATATATGGACCATTCCATGGGACGTGTACATCGTTCCTTTAAAGCGTGTCATCCAATTTATTCGAATAATTTTGAAATAACTAGATTATGTCATTTTACATTTATTGCAGTTGCTTGACAAGGTTATGTCGGATATCGTACGTCAATTTTACGGGAAGGAGGGCCGGGGGATTCTCAAACAATTGAATTATTTCAAATTTATTTTAATAAATTGAATAATAATCCACCTCGATAATAGTCGTTAGAGAAACGGTGTAAGCGTAGCATAACATGACCCATAAATGTTTATTGTTTTTCGGAAAATTAGGTTCAACCCCGTTAATTTCCCATGACATCAGAATTTTCCAGGGATAATTGGTCGTCCCACCAACATAATAACCGATAGGTGTAAAAATGTATTCCAAATGGAAAAATTCACCTGTTCCGGGGGGATGGTTAGAATTGGACTAGAAATTTCAAAGAGGCTTAAAAATGTTGTTTTTTCTTTTTTTGAAATCGATTTTAGCCGTGAAAATTAAAATTCTAACATAACCCAAATAACAACCACCCTAGTGCGAATCCGTGTGTGAGTATATAACAGTGTAATAGAGCTTGAAAGCGCTTTCGTTTCGTTTCGTTCGTTCTCGGTTTCGTCGTCGATCAACGGATTCTCCGTGAATTTCTCTTGTCCACCGTTCGTAGCATCATCGTGATCCTGCCCCTCCCTCCCCCGCCCACTCACCTCCCTTTCCAACTCGTGACTGCCCCAGCTTGAGGGTGGAAAGCTTTTTTTCCGCGATTCTGCCAACCCTCTCAGGTCAAAACGCCATAACCCTCCAAAAACCCCTCAGCGGCGGGATGATCGGCCCGTATTCGCGCATCTGCGGCCGCTCGCACATGCGACGTGCACTCGTGAGAGCCGGGCTCGCCAACGACCAACCCCTACAGCACCAGCAGCACCGGCCGGAGAAGAATCGAGTGCACTTCCAATATCTGATATCACGTTTTAATTAACTTAGTTTCACGGCTTCGGAACCCATCCTGATACCGGTATATCCGCTGGTTCTGTGACGGTGGTCGTGATGCTGCTGCAACCTCCGTTAGCTTCGAATTTCTGGTCTTCGTTGTCATCGGAATTGAAAAAAATATATATATAGGTATATATATCTATCGACAAATGAAAAAATCCATCGTTCCGAATAACGAAAAACCGCAAAGGGACGTTCTCGTACGTACGTTCGATCGAGAGGACTGAGAATGAGGGATTTTGACGACTCGGAGGTACAATTTTTACGTCGTTCCGAACAACGTGCCGTGTTTTTTATTTTTTGTAAATTTATTTTTCTTTTTTAACTTTCCGAGAATAGTTTTTTGCTTTTTATTGCCTTGAGAATAGAGAGAATGGAATTATGGAAGGATGGATTGCGACGTTGCGACCGTTTTTCTACCGTCTGCACTGCTGGATCCTTTGATTCGATATTCGAGTTTCGCATGGGTTCGATTACGGAACTGGTATTGGGAGAGGTTAGGGATCGAGGAACCGACCGGCAATTTTTACTTACGGATTCTATGCGCTTGCAGGATTGTGTTGGCCGTTGAACAATTTGTTTTTCGAGTCACGATTTAGCCAAGAAATTATTATTGTGTTTAAAAAAATGTACTTTAGTATCAACGAGCCATACCTCAGGGAGAGAATGAGGCATGAGCTGGGGATAATAACTCCGACGAAACGTTGTTTCGATAAATTTGACACTCGTACTGTGCATTTTATTTCTGCTTTTCTTTTGACTTCAATTTAATTCAAGTTTTACAATTTTTTCGAATTTGAGGTTTTTATTTTTGATTTATTTTTTTGTCTTTAGAGTCGACGAGATTTCGATTATTTTTTTTGTAACTAGTCCGAATGCGTGGATGATTAAGCGTGTTCGGTTGGCTTTATAGACTTGATTTTTCTGACGGTGTACGAGTAATCAGCGTTGCCGTTACGTTATTTACGTTTGAAATTTTTTTTAAAATCTCCCATTGTTATATTAATTTAAAAATATTCACGGATTCAGACGGGATGTACAAAATCCTGTAGAGAGAACGTTGATATTCGGGGAAATATTCTATGGAATAATACGTACACACAGATATCGAGACTGTAGGGAATATTGAAAGTAAGCCTTGAATGTTTTTGTCGAAGCTTCTGGAGCCATTGACGGTCGCTACCGTAGACGTGCGATAAATGGCTCTCGCGCACAAACGCTCCGGCGAATATGTTTTAATTAACGTTGGAAAAAGAAAGATAGGGAGAGAAAAAGAGGGAGTGGGTGAAAGAAGAATTGGGGTATGGCCGGACAAGGGAAACACAGAGCTCGGGCCAAATTAATTTTAAGGGGGGGAGGGGGGGTAATGCATTTTCCAAACGAGGTTATCAACTACTGCGAAAAGGGCGCTTTGTCGATACGTGAATAGTGTCACAACCGGTAGCCTCCGCCTCCCTCCCCTCCCCTACCCCCCGCGAACTCTTCTTCCTCGTTCTCTTAGTTCTGGCTGTATCGAACTGGCGAGGGTGGCATGAAAAAAGCGGGACGGGTGTATCGAGTACCGTGGAAAGCGATATCACGAGGATTTTCCGAACGATGAACCGGGAATATCATCGTTATTGAAAATATCGTGTCGCCAAGCACACGAATTGTCCGCGCTGTAGACGTGTGAGGAGAGCTTGCAATGGTGGCGGTAAAGCCGAGATCGGGAAAACGATTCTATGGGTTATTTTCTCTTTTATTCACTTATTCATTTCTTGCTCTTTTTTAATTTCCATTATTCGACCTTAAAAAACAGCGTGAAAACTGCATTAAAAAATATCGTAAAATATGTAGCCTTCATATATTGATAAAAATCGTTAAACCCTGCAGTGTGTCATTTTCCGGACTTTTCGACGGGGACTCGACGCAACCGTTTTCCTTTCATAACTATATATAGTTACTATTTATTGTGCCACCATGTATATATAGTTACACAACTATATCCTGCTGTACAATCCTGGTGGATCAACGCGCGCGATATAAAATGGTGGAAAGTTATAAGTCTTCGGAGTTTAATTTCGAGTTAACTAAATACCCAGGAGACTCAGCTCCCTCAACGTCACCATATGCTCGTTACTTTAAACTTATATACACTTCAGCGTCTTTGGGAATTTGACGAGGTTCATGAAGCAGAAAGAAAAAAAAATTGAAAAAAATAATAATGATAATTAAACGTTGACCTCGAAAAACTTGTTGACTGGCCAAAGTTCTGGAAGTTAAGATGCTACTATTTTCTAAAAATAATTACAAAAATAGCAACGACAACGAAAAAATATAATAAGAAAACAACGAGATTTATAACAACGAGTCGAAATGTTTCGCGTCCAGCTCCATTGACTTCTTGTATTTGTGATAGAAGAAGTACACAAATCTCTAGAGTCAACAGTTCAAGTTTGCATTTATGGGAGCCCTCATTTCTACGATTGCATCACTAATAAACATTTTCTACATAAATACCTTAACAAAAATGACTCAAAATTTTTAGACTTCATTTCGGTTTTCATTTACTCATTTTTGTAATATTAGTCTTCGAAGTTAACGCCTGAGTTTAGAGGAAAAAGAAAAGGTAAAATTATCGAAGTGAGCGATCGACGGCTAAACGTGATAAATAGAGTAACGTGGATCACGTTCACTTCCGAATGCTGCACTTTCCCAAAACGTTCATCACGTTTTATCAATACGTCTCGATCGTTCTCGGCTCTTACGGAAATTTCGTGAAATCATGCAAGCCAAGGGACACACGTTTCATGTGTGACCCTCGAACGATTCGGGTCAAACCGAAGACCTTTCGATTCGGCCGCATATCCTGGCCCCGTCGATGCGAAAGCTCACACTTACATGGCTCTCGATCGTGCGACGAGCACAGGACTTAGGGGTCGATGGGGGTCGCGGGGTCCGGGCGCGCTGGTTCGAAAACTTTCGATGGAAGCTCGGGGCTGGTTTCCACTTTGTAACCACTCATCGTTCGGCTCGGGACGCCAAGAGGGGGCGAGCGAGATGAGGGTGAGCGAAGCCAGGAGGGGGGAGAACGAGAAGGAAGACTAAAAAGTTCCAACAGTTGCGGGGGTAGGTCGTCGTCGCCTGGATGGATATTGCGAAATAAAAATTTCCAAAGGCACGGAAGGGAGGAAGTGAAGAAAGGGGGTCGGATGAACTGGAAAATATAGTTGTTACGGGTTTTAAAGCTCGATAATCAATGGTAACTTCGATTACCTTAAAAATTGTGACTTTGGAAAAAGTTTCCATCCTCGTGGAGGATGAAAAAAAAATTCTCGGGAAAAAAAAAATTGATTCGGGGCTGCGGATCGAGGTTCCGAGTGTTAAAAGTTTCGACGATGAAAAATTCCGAAAATGCAATGTTTCGACCGGTAATGTTTTGACCGAGCACGGTACTGGTACGTCACGAGTCCGAACTGGCGTAGCTTCGAACGGTATTACATAGCCGGGGCAAGACTCCGAACGCTGAGGTCCTGAACGAGCAAGATTCCGAAAACGTATTTATAGGGATAGTGAGGTTGTACGCTCGATAGTCCGCCCGGACAATACTTTTACATACTCGCGACGTTGGATGGCTTCTATTATTAACTTTGGTTTCCTCATAGAGGAATATTCGTGAAATATGTTGAATTCTAAGGGGATAGTTTGCAAGTTACGATTTGCAGCTTGTTCCCTATCTGAAATTCAGCCCCCTTGACCGATCTTCACTCAATTTTCTACGTACTACCGTTGAGTGATATTCGATGCATGCAGCAAGTTCTGGTTCGATTGGTCGAAGTTGACGTGAGTTGGAACGAAGCGTACGTTTTTTCGATAAATTCAAAGTCCTACAAAATCTGAACTTCTCCATCGGTTCGGCCTAGATTCAATACCAAACATCCGTGAGCGTCATTTTTATTGTGAATAACTATACAGACAGGTAACTCAAAATTCGCTAGAGTCGTAATCAAAATTTTTTTTTTTTAATTTCACAACGCCGTCACTTCCGAGCGCCTGCGTCAATCGTTGCAAAAATTGAACGTGACATAGACATTATAAGGGTGAAGGCATAGTGCGAGGAAGGGAGAAAGGATCATATTCAGCTGCGGCAACGGAATATTCGAGACATCATCAGCGATTTTTTTTTGTTAACCCCACGAATTTCCCCAGAGGGCGACGCTATTCTGCACGCCACTTTATGCTGACGTTCTCCGATGAATCTGAACTACATCTCGGCATTGAGATACCTATTCCTTTTAAAATCGCGCTGACAATTACAGAAATTATAAAAATCCACGGGTACAAAAATATTGAAACGAGTTTCTAACAAATTCGGTACATTTTCGCCAACAGTGCTTTCATTACCGAATGATCATGGATCATAATCCAGATTTGTAAATATTACAGGCCTGTGTTATTTTGAACAAACAAAATTGTCGAAAATATTTGTCGATCTTATCTCTATATAGATTTTCAAAAAATATGATCGTTAACGTTCCTGTGACAATAAATTTCACTCAAATAATACGAAATGTTTTAGGGGTGTTCACTGCTCTGAGCCCCTATTTGTCTTACTACACAAACGGACCTGTATGCCACCCCGTTGACTCTATAAGCGGGCCAGAGGGTGCAAAAAAAAAAAACGTCGGTTCAGCGACAAATTTGCCGCCCAGAAACGGTTCAGACACGTCCAGGATCGAAGAATGTATCGCGTTTGAAGAGGGCAAGAAGAGTACGTGACGTTGAGGAAGCCAGTGATCACGCGTAAGGCGTACGCTGGCTAGCCACCCCACGCAACGGTCGACGACTACGACGATGACTACGACGACGACTATGACGGGGGTTGGAGCGAGTATAGTAGGGGGTGGTCGGTGGTTCGCTCGTGCTCCGCGCTACCAGCAGCGCCACGTCAGAGCCGCCAGTCCGACCTCAGCATCCTTCGCGGTGGTTTCGCGCACGCGACGAGGGTCGATCAACCCCTAAAGTACACGAAATTTGCAAAACATACCTGCAACATCTGTGATTTCGTTTGTTCCGAGCCGAGGAACGAAAAAAAAAAAAAAAACAAAAAGAAATTTCGTTAACATGTACAAAACAAAAATTATTCGGTCACCGATTAATACATTTTGTGCTGCAGTGACAAAAGATGTGTCTTGAATATATTCAATGAAAACATATGAAGAAACAAATAAATCGGCGGTGAGATCGTAAAATCGAGTGAAATCAAAGTTTTCAAAGTCATTAAAATATACGAATCGTCGATTGTAAGAAAAAAAAAATCGTAAGTTAATTTATCGTATGGAAAAATTAATTTTAGGCGCTCGGTGATATGAAGAGTTATCACGTGACTTGATGTTACAGTGACGAAGATGAGACCCCGTGAACGTGCGAGAGTGTTTTCGGTAGATCAAAAGTTTGTGCATCATCGTACGATCGGATCGAGTGTCGAAGAGTCTAAGTCAGTTTGCGATAAAGTTTGGACGAGTTTGGCTGTGAATCTACGAGCTTTTGGTGGCGATATTGAACCACTGGAAAGAGCGAACGATCGGTAATATATGTGTATCTCTATATACATATACATATATAAATATATGATATACGTGCTTAGTGTTGCGACGTGTGTCTCGAAGTTCGTAGATTTCATCGCTGCTCCGGAGATTCATCTCTCATTTCCTTGATTTGGATTGGAATACAACAGTGTTCTGCTCAACGTGTAATTAAAATCTATACTAGAATTTTTTAAATAAAAACGTAAAAGGTGACAATACAATAATCATCGACAGACATAAATAAATTTGTGCCAAACAACCGTAATAACGATTTCGATTCAATCAACAAGCTCGTTATTTCAACTATTCAAATATATCTCACATTACATCGAGATACGTGTAAAATCATAAATTTCTCCAAACGGTTTTCATAACTCCCAAATGATTCGTAAAATGACGTTACAAAGCTCGACGAGATGTGCTACAAGTACAATTACGTCGGAAATCGTTTCAAACATTATTCGCGATTAATTTCACTGAGTACCCGATGAACCAATTTCCCATGTGCAGTTCCACCGGTCCTTTTTTCGAAAATAATACAACGGGCAGTTCCGGGTGCATTGGTACATCATAATTCACCGAAGCCGCGTATATTTATATTTATATATATCTATATAGATATATGTATATAATAACGCACGTACCAACGATTTCAACGTTATTTGTTTCATCGAATCAAGTGAATGTAGGCACCTGCTGTTCCACAACTGGCGTCACATCATCAGATCACCCACGGGTTTCTCTCTGTGGTGCGTGACCAACCGAAACCAATCTACCAATAAAATCCTATATATATACGATACATATATACCGAAACGCGCAAATAATAACGCTTCCACGATTCGACGATATTATTAAATACATAAAATGAAATAATAATCGGAATAGAAATAAAAAATTTAAAGCAAAAAAAAACAAAAGAAACGAATGTGTTTCATCGTCGCCGAGAGGATAGAAGAAAAATAAATATAAATCGAGTTCCGCGTTTCATGGAACGAGCACGAAACGATAGAAATATTATCGAATCGTATAATTGAATCCAGTGAATTGGAAGACTCGATTATAAACGAATCCGCGGGAAACGTTTTGTTCGTGACTTATTAATATGATAAATTTTTTTTGACGAAAAAAAAAGAAGAAAATAGTAAGAATTTGGCACATTTGATTTCAGTGTGTGGTTCAGTGACTTTGTGGTTGTCAAACAGTGTTTGAGGAAATTATTTGCCGACCTATTTTTTATTGTGAAAGCCATTGCTGCATACTGTGTTGAAGGATGTGATAATTTTTGTTCTATTTTTTTATTCTTTATTTATTCTTGGAATAACATTTTTATCTCGCGTTTTTCGTTGCGCGTGTTATTGCTTCGTTGAATTCAGTGAAGGATCCAAAGGATCTGGTGCACTTTCTGCTCTGGACTGACCTACGAAATCCGTCGGGACACGAAGCACTCTCGCGTGAAAGTAAGTTTATTGCAGTGCACGAGACCCGCTGCGGGCAATTGGTCGAAATTGGAATCTTCTTGTGCAGTAGCTTAATTTATTTCTTATTTATTTATTTTTTTCAGGGCTAGGTTTATGCTATTAATTTCATTCACTTCATTTTTCTGTCAGCCTAATAGGACAAATTAATCTTCATTTTAATCTACCATTGGATCAAATTATAAAACGAATCGTCTGCTGCATCCGCCTTGAACGATTAAATTGTTCGTTTTATCGTTGGGAATTATAAAAAAAACAGATTCACCCAAGAAGCCGACGTTTCTGAACAGCTGTCGGCAGAAGATTCCATCTTTTCGGAGATTGAAAAAATAAAACAAAAATAAATAAATAAAAATAACCGAAATTTAAAACGAAGCACAACCATTTCGCTGGTGTAATTCGTGAATCGTGGTACAACTTATCTTTGTCTCGAGAAGCACGGAGATTAATCAAGGACCTCGAGGAGTTGATGCCGGTGAAGGAATTTTAATGTCTCCGTCCTGGCTGTGTATCCCGTGCGCACGAAAGCTCCTCTCCTCTTTTCCTGCTTATATCACATCTTCGTTGTCGTCGTTGTGGAATATTTGTACGATATTTCATTCGGTGTCTTCGGTAAACAAGTGAATTTGCGTTGCGGGCTTTGTTCCAACACGCCCCGAGATCTAAGCCATCGCCGACGATGTCGTTTTATTTCACATCATTCTTAATTCAAACTCATTAATCGGGCGTAATTGTTCGTGCTCGGTCACAAAGTTGTTAGCATACCCTGAAACACATTACATCTTATTCCGTTACCAAGGTCTGTATAACCACGTACTGTTGTTGAGTTCAACTAACGTTATTTGAAGGACCATTTTCATGTGACGGTATTAATCATTTTTCAATTAATTTTTCCGTTGGATAAATCAATGAATAATTTTATTTATTTATCAAAATTGTAATTATTTCGAACCATAATTAATATGTGACGATGTCATATTGTGTTGCGACGGGTTTTAATTCAATCGTCTATCAATATAAACAACGAATCCATTAAAATCCTTTTAATGTTTGTGTCTGACATTTTTTTCGAATAATGCACTCACGTAAATGATCAATAACTAAATCAGAAATGGATAAATTAATTCTTGAAGATATAATATGGGGTTTTGAATTCAACGTTCATTAGTGCTCCGAATGCCGTCTCTATCTGACTGAAAAATATTTTCCACGAGATGGAAATAGAATTGTTATCGTATCTCATTTTTTCATATCACAATGTTCTCTACAAAAACCCGAGTATTATATTCTCGACGAATCACGTAATTCTCGCTTCGAGTGATCCCGTTTTTTCGTACACGTTGCCTGTACTTCGTTAATTCAACGCAGTGTTTTGTAACAAACCAAAGTTTTTACAGAAACAAATCCGTAAGCCGGTAGTTAGACGATTTTTTTACGACGGTTCATTGAATTAATTGTAAACTTTGTTACGATTGTGCGATTTATCCGTCGGCTGGTTGAAACCCTTTGATGAATCCTCATCTTTCGGCATCGTTATTTTTAAAAATTTTCTTCATTTTTATTTTATCTTATCTATCAATTGCACGTATTTGTTGCGTGGATGGGAATTATCACGGATTTTCGGGGAACTTGCTAAAAATCATGACAATGTGTTTCTCTGATCTGGCTTTTTCTAAAATTTCATACACAGATACAATCGCGGCGGGAGAGCCGGGGAAGGCTGAAAGGGGTTTCCGCTCGTGAATTAACAAGCAACGATAATATAATTATTCGCTTTTGATGCTTCCGGTCCTTCATATATTTCCATACACACCGAGCGCTCGTACAAATTTGCCCACCCACGTAACATGCTGGAAACTACCGCGTTTTGGATCTTCACTCATTACGACGTGAATTCTCATATTCGTGTGTCTCGCGCTCGCTCCATGGGTTTTGTGTGCATTATCATGGAGTTTAATTAACGCATCCGGCAATCTCACTGGGCTTTGCGTATTTGTCCGAAAAACCGTCAATCCCGCCAGTCGCGACTGATTTCACGCTAACAACGTGTTTGTCACCGCAACGATTTTCAATCAATTTTTTTTCATTATTATCGGAATTCGCAGAAATGGTTTATTTTATTTGTTTATTTTTTATAGATCTGATCAATTTATTGAATTCCATTGGAAAATTTTTTTCACAATATTTGTTAGCGGGGTTAATTATACGTAAAATCATTTTGACAATAAATATCGATTGTTGATTTTTCTAACTGACTTTTATTGTTATAATTAATCTACTCGTTATTCGCTTAAACAGGATCAGAATTATTTTGATGAAGACTTAAAAAAAACTGCGGATTTGATTCTTGAATAATCACAAAGGGGGAAGACGTGCAAATGTTCAGAAGGACTATAAAAGGAATCCTCACGATTGTCCGGCAGCAATGTTCGCGTTATCAGCGTCACTCGGACCCTCATCCGCTCACGTCGACTTCATTTAATCAACGTTGAAACGTGCGGAATTCCATTAGAAACGTTTGAAATCTCATTGGAACTGAGATTCAGGGCGCGAACGACGGTCGGAGAATGACAAAAAAACCTCGGAGAGAACTCGAAGTAGGAGCAGAAGTATAGGGGTGGTGCAGTCGTGCTAGGGAATATTGCTAAGCCGGATGTCGGAAGACTTCGGATTCTCCTGAGAGATTGGGATCTCTCGTGGCGTGTTTACCGTCGATTCGTCGTGAATACCTCGTGCATCTATCGCACATTGTTGATTCGGATTCGAAGGCGTTTCGCGAGCGTTGTTTGTATCGGTGAGATAATCGAGTCGCGATGGCGAAACGCGTCACCCACGAGCTCAGTCTTGAAAATAAAACGCCGATCAACCGGTTGCTCATCTATGTATATATTAGGGTGTGCACTAGAAGAAAAAAAATTATTTCTCTTACCAAAATCACCAATTTCAATGTCCTTCGGTTTTGATTTATCAAAATTGTTTGCTGTTACTTCATCGATCAATTGAATCATATTTAATTCTTTCCATCTTTACAATGACGTTTAACGATTGTACGTCATCATGACATCTTCTTACTATGCAATACGTAGTATCTCGTCGGATTACGATCTCGAAGACTCATCCATCAACGCCGCTGACTTTCCCATACATATTTAAATCTCATACAATTTTTTTCCCCTTTTTTATTTGGCTATATCGTTCCGCTTGCTAGGATGCGTTAGATGCGGTGCCAGGAAAAGAGGACCCCTGAATACATCTGTGCTCGTACGTGTGCATGTGTGTGAGTGTGCGCGCATTTATCCGGGTTAGCCAAGATCAGCGTTATTTCTCGTATGAAGTCACATGAAAGCTATAAAATGATCGCCCAACCTTAAACCGCTATCTCTGACGTATCGCTGTGGCAACTGCCACTAAAAAAAAGAAGCAACGTTGCAAGCATTCAGGGGATACACGTAGACGACACTAGGCACAGGGGTGTCGCGCGAGAGAGACAGGATTAGGGCGGAAGTGAGGGACAGACACAAGCGTATAGACAATTTTCAGTGATGCATATACACAAAGTGAGACAGACAGAGAAAGATAGAGAGGGAGAAGGAGGATAATTCGTTCTCCCATCCCTCGGGCTGTGATCTGGGCTGTTCTGGGATAGGAAACGTTTTCCACCGACGAGAAGGGTGAGCCGGCCACGATCGAGGGACCGAGCGCGCGTGCTGTGTATGCACACCGTATAGTTGACCTCCCACTCTTGGGCCTCGTGGTGCCCGATGCTATTGTCACCCGTTCGCCGTTACATTTATTTATTCAACCCCGACAGTGTGGATGCAACTAACGTACACACCGGCAACAAGCTGCACTGGATGGCGCAACGACTCGATGAGCTGCACGGTACCAGTTGGAACGTAGTACGGCGGCAGTACATACATAGAGAGCGAAAGAGAAACCGGCGAGAACCGCCCCCACATTTATATATATAGATATATGAATCCATGCCTCTCCCTCTCTCTCGCAATATATCTGTATGTAGATCTATGTATAGATATAGATATATAAATGTAGGAACGATTTTTGTTGGTCTCTCAGGCTGTCACGAGGTCTCAATTATTTTTATTTTCCGGCTAAAATGGTCGGTCGGTCCAGTTTGCGACGAACGGGATTGCCAGGACGAGGAGAGGGTTGGTTCGGTTCGAGGGAAGGGGGCTTTCACCACGCGTTCATGATTAGCCAACTCTAGGCTGGTATCCCCGGTTGGATATTCGCGTATACGTATATAAATTTATATACATACGTGTACATGTGGGTGTGTGCAGAGCTGGATGGTGTCATCGTCAACGAGTCGGTAAAAATTCTGAGGGTACCTGTACCAAATCCCCATGAAAAAGGGAGGGCGATAAGGATGGGAATGAGACGCGTTAAATGAGAGTGGATGCAGACTGGCGACCAGCGAGAAAAGAAAGACACGAAAGAAAAAAATATAGAAAAAAAAAATTCAACGAGAATGATGCGGAGGCTGTGACGTCAACGAGGTTGTCTCGTGTAGCGGAGAGAGGATCTATTACATAATTTATTACAGAAGTCCCCGGGTAACTGTGCTCACGAGGCTCGGCCTGCGTAATGCGGTAACCGCTTCAATGTTGCACAAGGGGTTGGAAAATGTACATACGACCTTGTGTGTTTTCTCTGCAGTTTTGCTTTTCATGTTCCTCTTTTCGTCGTTTTTCGTTTGGCGTTGACAGGTTTGCACAAGAAAATTGCGATTTTTCGTATCCGTATTGTCGCGTTGTGGAGCCGGACTCGTGAAATTGCGAGCCGCTTTTTTGTTACGTATAATAAATATAAATGTGAATAATAAATGAGTGAAAGAAAATAACTAACAGACCATCGAAACAGCAAAAAATCAGTGTACAGAAAATCACTTCCCAGCTTTAAAAAGAAATTAAAAAAATTACCATCAGGTAAACGCCTGGTCTAACAATCAAAGTTGAATAATTTAATCTGCCGATAAAAAGCAAAATCACGTATTTTTTCCGAGTAATATAAACATATACAATTCACGTATATAATTCATTTCATAGACATATGAAATTTATGACCGGAGGGCTATTTCCACAGCTGGGATAACTCGTCACACGTTCGGACGTACACCCGTGGTAACTCTCTGTGGCAATGCTCTCAAGGGGTTGCTCTCGCTGTGCTGCACGTAATATACATATATACATGTACATATAGGACGTGGAACAGACGTTGAAGGTCCTACATGCCTCTGGCAAGGCTGTTCAGCAAATCTCATTCTCCCTCTCTCTCTCCCCCTGCTCACCCTTTCCCCTCTCCCACCGCCGTGACGCCTTAGTGACCTTGTTCGATTCCACCTCGCTGGCGTAACCTCTTGCACTGGACCCAGCGCGGCCTATCCGCCATTTCACGCACTGATCAAAGGACAATAACTGCATATGTCATACGCTCCGGATGACGCCCCGAGGCCTCTCCAATCCCTTGAATCCTCCATTATAGGCGTTAGGATGCTTCACCAAAATCCATAGACAATACCAAGAAGACGAACGCACCGCATTACGAACATCCGTTATTGCTGCCCCCCCCCCTCTCTTCGCCTAACCGCAACATCGTGGCAAGATCGTCCGTCATCCTTATACGGTTAATACGTTTTGTCTGTAATACACCACGCGTCTTCTCTCCGGCCCTTATGTACCTCGCTCAGCTTCCATTTTGAACATCTGGAACTATTAACGGGAATCTTGCAGACTATCTTAGGGAGCAAGAGTAGGACGGGGGTTGGACGGCGATTCGTCTTCCGTAAGAGCCACGCCTCTTGGAACAATAGATAGATATATAATATGGTTATTGCTTATGATACCCAATGGTGTCCGTTGCAGGTGTAGCCCCATATCCGTGCTACATATCTTCGACCTGCCACGAAGGGCCCCGCATTCCCTCGAGCCTCGGCTGGAAGTAGGACAAATCATCAAAAATGCCCTTTGGCCATTCGACATAACTATAACCATTTTGAATACCCCAGCTGTTCATTTAAAATGATAAATAATAATTCAGAGGAAAACAGAGACATCAAAGCATTTATGCGTAATAACTATTGCGAATCCATTTAATTTTGCTACCTATATCAATTGAATCGTAATCTCTGTAGCTATGTATTATTAGATCTTCATTCATAGTCTTGGTAAATTTTTCCTCTTCAAAATAATGAATCGAATTAGAATAATACATAGAAAGTAATAAATAATTTTCGATCAAAGAACTTACGAGTAAATAATTATTTCAAATCCCTTTCAATGTCTCTATTTATCTCCACCAAATCACAATTTCCGTCGATGAGTACCATCAGCTCGTCGTACAGTGTCTTCCTAGATTTTTTTAAATTTTTTCCAAACGTTTATACGTTTTTTTTCCCTTCGTCTTCGGTTAAATCCCTCGTGATTGAGCGGGCAATTAGATCGTCGACCACTCGGTACCGGACAATTCCCACGGACCGAACGGCCGTATACGGTTTCCCCAATTGAAAATCTCGTCGGAGCTTTATTTGCGGAGTGTGATGTACCGAGAATGGAGCTTGGGCCCACGAGAGACCATCCTGCTGGATTCTACCGCTTCTCGTTTCTTTTCTATGTCTCTCGAATTCTTCGTTCCTCACTATTCCCATAGTCGATCTCACTCCTCTCCCCCGTTTTCTCGTTCTTGCTATCCAACCTCTGTCTGTGTACGTGTAGGTGTGCGTTGTACTCGCTACACTATTTCACTCGTCTTTTCGTTTCGACTCATTTATATCATATATATATGACATCATTCGCGGTAAACAAGCGAAAGGAATTGGACGTTTCCAGTCGCTGATAAAGTTGCTCCCGTGTTCGGCTTCCATCCACGACCAACTTCCCTGTTTTCCTCTCTTTTCGCAAGCCGTGGGAAAACCCGGCGTGAGAGACCCGGCAGTTCGTGGTCCAGATGTGAAAGAGATCGTTTCATTAAGATGTTGTCGCGAAGAAAGGAAATGAAAGGAAACGAGGAAGGAATTGGAGGCTGTGGAGAAGAAAAGGGAGCAACGTCCAGAGCTTACCTTTTTCTTTCACATCACCGGGCAGGAGGGAGGAAGGGCCGGGAAGCCGAGACTGGACCGAGTTGTGGCTTCCGGAAGCCGTCTTTCACACTGGCGACTATAACTGCCTCTCGATCGGAACTCAAAGATACAATAAGGATTCTTGAATTAAATACAGATGTTCATGTCTCGAACACTCGCGACCTCTGTGGGTCCTCTCGTTTCCACGCTATTATTGACCCTTCCGATCGTCATCTCCGATTGCCATTCTGCGGTTGAAGCTGTGGTTATTGCGATTTTATTATTTTCATTTTTCGATTTTTCTATTGCATCTTCATTATAAGTCGTTGAGTTTCTCGATGAAGAAAAATGTTGATGAACGAAATTATTGTTGGGTGTCATACAACTGTTTTTATTCCAACTGGAGTCGCGAAGTAAGACTCGTAAGAGTAATTTATTTATTCGTCTATTCAATAATTCATGAATTTATGTATTGATTTTAATATCTTCGTCGACGAAAGAATTAAAACAAGAAATAATTCCGACATGTAAAGGTTCGGAATAGCGTCCCAATGGTAATGTCCTCGAGTCGTACAGTTAACCATCTCGCCAAGAATGCTTTGGCCTGACGATTTCGAAAGAATTTCAAGTTGCGAAGCCCCCGAGCGTGTGTTTTTGTTGCGGTGGATAAAGAATTTCAACGAAAATTCCATAACTTCCGGTTTCATGCTCCCCCCCTCCCCCTCTGGTGGCACCGCTGTTCCTGCTCCTCCTGCTGCTCCTGCTGCTGCTGTTGCCGCTAACTGGTTGTCGCCAAGGCTCCCCTATTCATACATTACGCTATATGTGCACCGTACGTTCGTACCGCATTCTGTACCCTCGACCCACCCCCTCCACCGCCCGTCTCGAGATTTACAGTGGTGCACCGCACTCGCCCTCGCCGCAGCAGTGCACCGCGTGCGTGCTTAGGATTATATACGCGTCGCGGTGCACTGGAGAGAAGTCTGTTGCAGCTAGACGTTGAATGTGAGAAGCAATATAGCGACGTGGCTGTACACATGTGAGTGCTACACATGTGGAATGCTGTCGTAACCCCGTACTCACAGTACACTTGTGTCAGAAAAGTAAAAAAAAAAAAAAAAAAATGAACAAACCGGAACACTTTATGAAAAAAAGGAAAAACAGTTCAGAGTAGAGAAAGAACTTTCTTGTTTTATTATCCCCGCACTGACTTTAATTCGGTCATCAATTTCCATGTTCGTTTTTTTTTGTGGGAAAATAAACAGTCTCGTTGAATTTGATACGTTAAATGCTGCTGCGTTTGGTGTCAGAAACATTTTTGAATGTTTTTCATTGGACTATTTGAATTTTCGTATAGCCGAATTCAAAGAATGGTCACGAATATCAGGTGAAACAAAGAAACAGTGATAATTAAAATAATCGAATGTATCCAGCGTTATAATGAAATCCAACAAATTAAGCGAAAGGAGTTTTATCGATTAGTAAGGATAGTAAGGAATTCCTCATGTACACATGGGATATACATTGACGTGTACAGCTATTGTATATTCATAACTTCGACGTGTGACGACCTAGTAAAAAAAAGAAATCAATACACAATTAAAACAAAAAAAATACATGTGTCACAACGTTACGTTTTTACGTATGTTTCTACAACTTTTCATTCACTCAACTGTTTCGACCCTCCTCGGGTGTTATCAACTCGTTTTATTTCTGCGTGTAATTTTTTTTCTATATCTTTTTTTAACTTTTAAAAAAGTCTCATTACAGGCTGCCAATGAAAAATTTCCAGCAGTCAGACGATTCGTAGTCGGAGAAACGCTTTGGAGTAGAAGGATTTTAGCATTCAGAGTCGGTCGTGCGCGGCGACCTGAACGCGGAAAACCTCAGACTTGTCCCCCTGCCCCCACGCCTTCCCTCCACTCGCGCGTAATCTAACGTAGACGGTCCCAGTGAGTGAGCTCTGGCACGAGTGAGCTCCGACCGAGAGTAATACTCGTGCAACGGTGAGAGCACAGATACGCGTACGAATGTATGATATGTAAAAATGTAAGCGCGGCAATATTTCTTAGATTATCTTGGGGTACTTGGGATATCCCTTGAATATATATTTTTCGAGAGGTCTCGGTGGTGAGACCCCTCAATTTCAACAGACCCAGATGCATTTAACTGCGTCACTTTGCCACACGTGATTGCCACGTGCTCTGTTGGTGAGATGTGATCATTGTCAGAAGGTAAAAAACCCTTCAAAACCGAATTTAATTGGAAGAATAAAAAATTGTGATGCGCTTTAAACGAGAAATTTCAATTGCTGTCACGGGTTGATGATGTACAGATCTTCGATTGTGCCCAGTTTTTTTTTCCCGCGTACCTTGAATCGTATCGGAAGTCAGGCGTACTGAAAACCGGGAATCACTATTTTAAGGGGAAGCCCCCGGTGTACACATTTTCTTATATCCTCGCTTACATTAGTAATCGCATTCTCTTATAGGTGTGTTACATGCGATCACAGTTGTTTCTCTGTCCGAGAATTCTCTTCTCTTGCAGAGAAATAACCAGAGTCCGATACGTCGATCGTAACATCCCACCGGTTACCTCACAAGCATCCATGCAAATACATGCGAACCTTGTATCTATGGAAATTCAAAGAAAAATCGTGTACTCAATATCGTCTGAAAGTAGTTCAATGCAGTACACGTGAAAAAACCCGACTCTTCGCAAAATCATTCCATCTCGTGCATCTCCCGGGTTTTCAAATCAGGACATATACGAAATGGATGCGAAAAAACCATTCGTCCCTCTCGAATGTCACATCAGTTATATATGTATATAGTGAAGCTGAAGGGAAAAAGGGAAAAAACTGAACGCCAATTTGTCTTCCAGTTCGGAATTCGTGGGAAGCGTCCCCATGATGCATGGGTGAATGTCGGTCGTTCGAAGGCAAAATCGAAGGCGGGAGTGTGCCAAAGGACGAGGGGGAAGGTTGATAAGAGGGGTAGCTTGATTTATCATGAATTAATATGCTACGGTAGTTCTCTTCGAGCTACCGGAATGCTTCGAGGAAAACACGGTGGCACAGTCGATCTTTATAAAGTCGAATAAGACGTGGATTCACATCGACTGAGCAAAGGGGGGGGGGGGGGTGAGGAGGGGATCACCGCATTGGTGCGAACTTCACTATCGCTGGATGAGGCAGAAAAGAAATGACGAAGGTGCTGTGAGGGTGGAAACGGAGAATGCGAATTTAAAATAAATTTGCCTAGACGAAAAATCCGATGGCGTCCTCCACCACCACCCCCTCGGCCTTCAGGGCTTATCGTGGTGACGTCTCGATCCCTCTAGCTATCACCTCTCGGGAAAGAGCTCCCGACGAAGGATTGCACGAGGTCTTGACATGTATTTTCAGCAGCCACGTCGCTGGTGGTATAACGCTTGGTCGATGTGGTCTTGGATTATTTGCCAGACTTCTCGATGTATTAACAGTAATGGTGTGGGTCGTAACGAGTTTCGTGGTGACGAAAATAGCGGTGGGAATGATTCCTACACCAAGCCATTAAATCCCCAGCCTAGTCTGACGGCTCGGGAAATCGCTGAGTTTTTAGATTATTATTTTTGATAAAGTCGAGTCAGAATTGAATCAAATCATTTCTTGTCTATTGAAATTATTAATGCCTTATGCGGTAAAATATTTTGATCTATTCTTCAATTTGTTAAATAAAAAATGATTTTGATTTTTTCAATATATTCCTCTGAAAAATGGCCGAAACAAAATAATGATACGAATTATTAATTAGTATGAAATATTCTTGGACTGTAAGAGGATTTTTTTTCCATCGAAATTAACAGATTGGCGGTTATTAAGAAAATGAAGGCCTACAATACTGTTCAATCTTTGAGGCGTTTCAGTCAGTGCATATTTCTCAGATCTTGAAGCAATACGTGGATGGTTTATAAAGCTTTGACGAGGTCCAATTATCGACCACGCAATTTCCAATTCTATATGCAAGTCTATCATTACGGATAAAACATTGCATCCCTAAAAATTTCGTCAGTCTAGATTGAAGCTTTGATCTTCGGTATTCACAAAAATAAACTGTCGTGAAATCCGACGATTCGAAACAAGAAAAAAATAAAATAAATTACGAAAACTGAAAAACCCTGAAAGAAGCTCAGAATTCCTAGGAAAAGCAAGATACTGAAGGAGCTTTCCCTCAATTCAAAGATGGAGCGTCGCTCGGTGCATTCCACAACCCACGGTTTCATCCCTTATTTTCTTCCAGACGACGGAGCGAGGTCTCTTCCGCATCCCCGTCGTCCCTCTACCTTCTTGCCTGGAATTCGATTTTTCGACGCTCGCTTCTCTTACGATCGTCCTTTGCGTGTAAAACCCGTTCTTTATCGTTCCAAACGAGAATAAAGCAACCACGAGCCCAGAACCGGAAGTACACGAAAGATCTCCGATAAACCCTACGACCGTGTCCATCCTCAATACGACTGGTTTGACAGCGATATTCCGTCAATAATATGCATCATTTCGAACTCTTGACCGGGCTCTGTTGCAAAACGATTTTATGTGAGACGAAAATATTTGAGATCTCGTACCCGATAAATAGGTCACTCAGGAGTCAGGGGAAGAGAGAGGGGGTATGAATAAAATAAGTTGGAATGGAAATAAAACTAGGTCGAGACCTAAGAGGCGACAGGGATGGGCAAGATTCGATCGAAATAAATGTAGAATATTTTAATTGCTCTGTTATTATCATGGATTTGAATTGCTATTGAATATTAAAGTTAATTGTGGAACAATAATTCATCGAAATTATTCATTACTATTCCAGAAATGCGAAGATTTCAATTGTTGCACGGTAATCAATCATGGTTATTTTCATGAAAGAATAATTTGAATATATTTTTATTGGATTAATGCCATGGAAAGGGATGCCGGTAAAATTCGGACATTCGCGATAAGTTTGTAAGAGTCCATTTTATACAACTGGCGATACTGCATTTCATGAAATAAATTTGCCTCTTCTTCGTTTAAATTTTTTTTATTAAAATTTTTTTTATTTAGTTTGATATCAACTTTGACAATCCTTTCATTCGGACATTTCTCGCTGATTTGTTCCTCGATCAACTTCCATCTTTCCTACAGTTTCTATTTTTATACTCACAATATGCTCACATAGAAAGGTTTATGAACTTTCCACGTATGTCTCAGTGCGTTTATTCATTTTCATTACATTGTCGATGACCAAGCACTCGTGTCCAGAAAATGCCATGCAAGGTTATTGAGTGGGTCTTGTGGATCGTCAGCCGTGCGGAAAAGACGACCGAAAGGAGAAAAAGAGTGCAGATTAAAAAAGAGACAACGAAATATATATATATATATAGAGAGAGAGCGAGAGAGAGAGAGACGAACCAACGAGAATGTGCTGGACCGTCGTGCGGGTCGACCCCGTTCGATGTTTGTCTTGGACGAGAAGAGGCGTCCGTAATTTAAAGTCCGACGTTTCAACCCTCACCCCCTCCCCCTACCCAAGCCGCTCGGTTCTGCGATGCGAAAAGTTCGACGACGTCGCTACTATTACTGCGTTACTCGTACCATGTACCCACTTCGGGACGCCAGTGACGAGACTCTCGAACACTTTTCCAATACCATTCTTTAACATGGTAGAAGAGAAAAGATTTTCGTTTTTTTTTAAATTTTATTCTTCTATTTTCATTTTTTCATCGTCCTGCAGGACACAAATTAAAAAAAAGTTTTACCTCGAAACCTCAGCGGCGTTGTATTTCAGCGGATATCAATAATTTGATTTCTTTCTTTCTGTGAATAATTTCATCGTGTTTAAATTCATTTATTCACTTTGAGTATTCTACGGGTTATGGTAATTTTTTTAAATGGCGTGCGACAATCTATATGACTAGTTTCTGCGAGTTTTCAGATGCATCTAGAATCGAACATTCTTACAGGAGAGGTGGGAGATACTTCTGTTGGTATATTCAAAGATAGTAATGATAATGATATCAATAATAATGACGAATTAAGTAATTTAATATTTCAAACATAAACATAAATATATTTTTATTATTTTTTTTTCTCGATAATAATAAGAATGAGTATTATAGTAGTATTTCCTCTTATGTTAATACATTTTTTTTTGATTTCCCTGTTTCAGAAGCTCTCATGGAAGCCTAATGATGGCCGACATGATGGTTCTACGTGTTCTTCTGGCTTTACTGGGAGGCACGCAAATATTGCGGGCCGAACCATCGCCATCGCCGACCGTCAAGAGCGCTGGTAAGTGGAACAAATTTTCCGCCCATAAACATTTAGCAAGTCCTCCAGAGCGCGTTGTCGCTTGTATGGGTCGACACTCACGTAATAACTTCATAATTCAATTCTTGTGTTTTCCCATCGCACAAAATCTACGCAATTGAACTCCAGGATAAAACAATTGTGAGAAAAAGAACAATGTCTTTGATGTTCAAGTGATTTTCCGTACTATAAGTCAGACGTAACATTATTCTTCATCTGAAGCGCAACTCAGTCTTTTCAAGCTTCGTCGAGGAATATCGTCAACGGATGAATGAACATCGAAATGATGTTTCGAAATGCTTGAACCGTCTGGAGCCAATTCGTTTCTTTTTATCCTTTACATTCGTCGATATTACCACGGGCCATTAGCAGCGAACATCGGGGAGAAGGGAGCGACTGAGTACGCAGGTTGAAGGGTAGCCATCCAGAGCTTGGAGTACGGTGTGCTTTATATATAGGCAAGCTCGGGAGACGGCAATGCATTCACCGGTAATTACGGAGCCTCCTCTTGCACGCGATTGCCAGCTACATATATACGTACATACATACACACGTATATGTATCTCGAAGGTCCTACTTCGTTCATGTTATAAATATATATTTATTGAAAAATTGGAGAAAATATGAAAATAAACTTTTAATAATAATAATGACGTAAATGTACATATACCGACATTATTATTATAATTATTTAACAATGCATATATTATTATTATAAATCATATCTTGACATTATTAGCTATCAATTATTGTCTGAAAATATATATCATCAAATAATAATAATAGCTCTATATTTTGAATAAATACATATAATTCTTAAATACCGAACAATAAACATAAGTTACTAATGAATAGAGTGTCGAATAAAAATAAATGAATATTTATATATTTCTTATCCGTTTAAATTTCATTAAATCATGTAGCCGGAGCTAGCATGCCCAAAAAGGGCCTCGATAAGACCTCGTTCGAACCCTACAGTCGCGAATGTAAGGACGTGGTAGACGTTATAGTTGGATGGATAACGTCAACGAGACTAGCGAAGGAACGAGCGGATAGTTGAATGAGACGAGGCAAGACAGGGTGGCTTACGTAGCGTCGCACGCAAGCCAACGTTACCCAACAACGTAATTCTATAGCCCAGACTGATGCCCCGTCACTCGACTTACCACCGCGCGCATCGCACACTCTCGAAACGTGCACGGCACTGACGTTAGCGCAGAATGCATGTAACAGCAATGGAAGTCTACGTGCGATCGGACGGAAGGGGTGAAAGCCACCCTTGCGAGCGGTGTTTGCCTTCTCTTAGCTCCTCGTGTCAAAGCATCTTCGCCCGTCCCCCGGCCTTGGGCCCATGGAAACCCGGGTACGTGTTGAAAGTGTGCCGGGATGAAGAGAGGGAGAGAGAGAGAGAGAGAGAGAGAGAGAGAGAGAGAGAGAGAGAGAGAGAGAGAGAGAGAGAGAGAGAGAGAGAGAGAGAGAGTAAGTAGCGTTGACAAGTATTCGGTACGAAGGAGTTTTAGGCCTCGGATACCTAGGTGGAACGTTATTAGCTTTCGACATGTACTCTTGGCGAAGCGCAGTCAAAGCTTTGCGGACGGGGATCACGTCGGATCTTTTCTAATAAATATAAAAATCATAGAGCAAATGGGCACTGAATCATAAATGATAAATAACGAGTAATAAATTAATATTTTTCAGAAATATTGTCATAAAAGTTATAATACGAATTTCATATCCTTTCGTGTTATCTTTTTCTTTTAACACACGAGAGCTACAAATATAAATCCCAATAGGGTGGCTGGATGCGGTATTGGTGCTCGATAAGAGATAAGCGACGAGCGATTTAAAGTTAAAGTCGACCGGAAAGCCTATAGGATGTATCGAATTCAACCGGGTGCGGATCGTGCGGTGAAGCGCCATCGAGGTCGTGAAGTACCCGAATTTTTTTTTGGCACGAAAAGCGCGCTACCAATGCCGAGCGATCAATGACAGCAGGTAGCCGGCCACGACCACAGAGTCTCATTTAACGTTTCCAATAGCCTCGGTACCACCACGAGGGTTAATGCTCACTTTTTCTCTTCATCCGACCCCGCAAGCACTACAGCTCCATCGCTTTCTCTGTCCGGCGAGTCTTTTCAACATCGTGCCGTTACTCTCGATCATCCCCCCCCCAATCCTCCGGCCGTTTTTCTAGTACCCTTCGAAACTTCACGATCCTCCATTTTTGCCGGGTTTAATGATTGTACGCTGTCCAGCAGCGATGCAGTAGGGCGAATATACTGCCAATTCATTTG
Organism: Sussaba pulchella; assembly: GCA_963971145.1. NCBI lineage: Eukaryota > Metazoa > Arthropoda > Insecta > Hymenoptera > Ichneumonidae > Sussaba > Sussaba pulchella. Next base: position 9,391,224 of record OZ020168.1, read on the forward strand.
CGCTATAGCACCGTGACTTAACAATAACTAATTACGGTTTTCTTTTTTTTTATCCTTGTGTCGAGGGCTCGGTCGATGAGGGAGCGACTGATCCGATAGAGCGGTGGCGTTAGGGGTTGACGAGGGAATGGGAGCAGGAGCCAAAAAAAGTTGGTACATCGGACTAGCCCGTCGCCAACGTAGCTTTTTACCACGGAATTGCCGGGGATGAGAGCGGCGATGATGCAAAAATACGTAGTTGTCATAAATTACAACGGTGGTTCCATGTAGCGTTGAATAATCGCGGTGAAGGGGGGGGGGCGTAGGTAATAAAGCCCCAACCCCTCTGCGAACGAGGCAGTCATGCGTGGTACAATGTACGATGGCTCGGAAAAACAGTACTGCTCGTGTGTACTGGCTGGTGAATTTGCAGGATGACCGATCCTCGTTAAATCATTTACCGATAACAACATTTTACATCGATTCGTCGAATCGCGACGGACTATTCTGTCTCCCTGCTTCTTGCCAGCCCTTGTTCGACAAAAAATGTGATTGCAAAGTTTTTGTCTATTGTTACGGTGATGCGGGAATTATGATTGTCTTTGTCACAAATATTGTAATCGACGTGGATGAAATTTGGAAAATCGGGTGCGGATAGAAGTCACGAATATTCAATGTTTTGACATGTCGATAAATTGAATTCCAATGCTCAAAAGATAAATGTCTCGTATCGGCATGGCTCTGACTGTCAATGTCCCGAAAGATTAAAATTTTGAAAACCAAACCATTGGCGCGGAAAAATCTCCAACTGCACTAATCGGCAGCCTGGATATAATACGCCGCTCTAGGTCGAGAACAAGTAAAACTATTCTCAAAATCTATCTGTTTCTGAATTGCCGCCATCTGCAAATCTTCCATGTTCGTCCGAAACCCTTTGGTCGCCCTATTTCCAGTTGCTAGCAGCTACTGCAGGAACAGGGAGGCGACATCGATCGAACTCGACCGATTCTATCTCAGTTATTTCATACGCTCGATAGAATAACTAAAGGTCGACGAAAATACTTTTCGCCCTTCTTTAAGATCGCATCTAGCTTATCAATTCACGAAAGAATGAATCTTGTTGAATACGAAGTATTTGTTCAAGAAATTCGATTTCACCCCACCGGATAAGCTCGTCAAATCCGGCCAAAAATCTCAATAGACTCTCTTCCAAGTCTTCTCAATGAATCAACAATTATTCGCTCAAGCTATACTCAATTCAACGAATAACAAAAATACACATAAGATAAAAATTCAAGAATACAATCAAATTATTATGATAATCATAGTTTTCTTATTTTTTGTCTTTTCACAACCCTCACGAAGCTTTCCCAAAATACATATTCCATTCACGTTTCGAGATCGTAGAAATAAAACGCATACGTGGGATGTATTCTTATATCTCTCAGTTTTTTGTTCTCACGGTTCTCCGAGGTCCCCACAGAGCTATCGGTAAGCCTATCTGTCACTCGCACGTTTGAGATCGGATGAGCAAAGTTGAGGGAGGCTTGAAAACAGATATCGTGGAGTCACGAGGAATTACCGAAAAGCCCTCTTCGTTCAACGCCGACCCGCTATCGTCCGCGGTAATTAATAATCCTCTTTCATTCTTCGAGATAGGAATCTCGAGGGGGATGATAACCGCTTTGCACCGAATTGTATGGCCGTTGGAAACACGGCAAACGTTTCGGACGTTTTGTGCGAATGATGCTTTGCGATAAGCCCGGGATGAGTTTGTTCAGGCGGGTCTTATGTACATATTTTCCATGTGTTCTTTGTTATGCCAAACTCGATACTGTGGGGCACGAAATCCACGTCACTCTACTCGATAACGTTTTTTTTTTCTTTTTCCTTTTTTTCTGCAATTTTTATGACCTATATTTGCAGCCGGAAATAGTTCAAAATATTCGACAGAATTGACTAATTGACGTTCGTGGGAATCAATTCAAGATCTTCTCCGATCGAATACTTTTGCGTCATTCAATTCAGTCGCTTGAGATATTGTTTCTAAAAAAAATTAGACGAATTAATTTCAAAATTGTTGAACGAAAAATATTGTTTAAAAAATATGGACTGGTTCAGACGCGAATCCTTGTAGTTTCGTTGATTTCCACCATCAACAAGGGCTTAACAGTCCAGAATCTAACGATCTCCAGCGACATCATAATCCTCATTGTGATTCCAACGAAAATCGAGAAAAAAAAATCGAGAAAAAAAATTAAGACTTCTCGATAAAAGTCCGATGTATTAAATGGCGTCGACCATTATTCTCTATTTTATGGATAGATCTGTCTTCACCTTCGGTTCCTTCGTTCTCCAGTGAAGCGTTTGGTTGCTCCGAGTTCGGGGTCATCGAATGCGCTGCGGGGGTATCTTTCGTCCTGAGAGGCCAAAGTGTGTGCTCCGCCATCGATTTATCACTCGGAAAGGGAGGCGGAGAATAACTGCAGGCACGTGGGTTGGAGGGAGGGGGGAGGGTCAGGCGTGGGGGCGTTAGACCATCGTTCTAACAGGGTGGTAAGATACCGGGATATAGATTCTAAAGTTTTTTCCGGTATAGAAACCGAGCGACCCCTCCGGCTATCTTGCACCCTTCGCGCTGTGCAGTTTGCCGTTATGTACAATTTGAGAGGAGGGGGAGGGGGAGGAGTGTACTTCCTGCCATTACGTATTCGTAGTTGCATGAGAGCATGTATAAGATTTAAAGGATGTTGGTGCTGGTAGCTGCGGGTAAGGAAGGTGGACGGGGGGTGGATGCGCGAACGGGGGTCAAAAGGGGGATGAAGCGACGACGGGGGGGCCCGATGGGTAGTATGGAGCTTATGGCCCCGAGATGAAAGCCCACAAGCGGCAAAAGCGCCCTCGACCTCCGTATAAACCAACTCGTGGACTGAGATTATACGCGATGGCGTGTATAATGCAGGGTCGCGGTACGCGTGACCCCGATATCCTGCAACCGACGGGGTTAACCAGCCGACTGTATCCTGTATATGTATATACGTATAGACAGCTCGCTGCGACCGTATAGCTGACCGACGTCCCATCGTATTTTTCCAGGGACTGCGTACAGGAACTGTAGTTTACCGGTCAGTTTCACGGCCGCAACGAAGGAGTTGTGTATATATTAGGGTGGCTCGAAGAAAAAAAAAATTTCCGATTTCAAATGGTAAGCATTCACTACAAGGTATCTTGCATCCGTGGAATTCGGCCCAAAGATGAACCCGATCGGACCATTTTAGGAGTCGCCGACGATATTTTTGATTTTCCCGTTTGATTGACATTGGAAGAACATGAAGTTTCCATTCAAAAAACCATAGCTCCGCGAATTTTGTAGCTACGTCGATTCCGTAAGTTCCATTTGAAAGCTCTTTAAAATCTCTTCGAAATGGCATGCGCACCTTTGGAATCCGATTGCAACTTTCGTCGATAATTTTGTTTTTTCGTAAAAAATTATTCGTTCCTTGACAAGGAAAAAATGCCAGTCTGTAATATTTCTCTTTATCATTAAAAATAAACGCAATGTTCAGGGTGGTCAGGCTAGATGGGACGCATTGTACATATACATATATACGATAGTCAGTAGTACTTCTGTAAAGCGCAGTCGAGATAGTCGTGTACCGACCGATGTAACACATAGAGATAGAGTGGCGAGGGAAATAAAGCGAAAAAAAGGACGAGTCGGAATGAGGCAGAGAGAGATAAAGCGAGAGGGTAGAATGGGAGAGAGTATGGACCCAGTATACGTGTATATATAGTTAGCACTTGGCTGGGTCACCAATCTCCCGACTCCGGCTGGTAAAAACTAAGATTACTAGGCGATGCAATCAGCGAGTCCGGGACACCAGCGAACTACAGGGCACTTCTTTCGGATTAGAACTCGCACCGTAGACCACTCCCTCCCCCTCTTCCGTCCCTACTCCTTCCACCGCGGATTAACAGTCGAAACTATTGTTTTGCCGGCAGAAACTGCAATAGCATGCATCTCGAGAGCCACCGGAGCCTCACAGCGTGACTGTGGAGGTGTGTTGACGCGTGTGTGTGTGTGTTTGAGGGGGAGGTAGGGAGGCGAAGGCAAAACTGCTTTTCACGGAGGAAATTGTTACCCAGTCGAGTTTCGGTAGCTTTGGAATTATATCGTGTTTCGTTCGGTGTTTTCTTCGCACTGAAACGCTGAAGTCGAGGGAAGAAAGAAATAGCGCAGGGAAAAAAAGTCGAACCGTGGTGGCAACGCGACAGTGCGAGGGTAGGAGAAGAAAGGGGAGGAGAGAGGGTCCCGAATGCGAAAGAGAAATGAAGTAGAGAAAACGAAGAAATTGCAGAATGCCAGTGCATTCGGCGAAGTTTCGAGTTTGTATGCACGACCCGAGCAATCGTCGGTCTTTCGCTCGTTTTTTTTTTCGTTTTTTTGTTGGCCTTTTTTTCGTAAGTTTTCTATTTTTCCATTCTCTTGTTCGCGGGCCGTGTCTGAGATGAATACGCTTAGCGCGCGATAATTTTCAATTCATCGTTGCTCGTGGAAAAACTAACGAGACCAAGATTGCACGAGCGAGATAATATCCGTCGACTTTGTATCAACTTTTATTTCCTTTTTTCCCAGCACGTTTGCATACCGATGTAATACGGTACGTCTGAGACACTGAAAATATCTTTAGGTGTTATTTTGTTTTTTCTGTAGTGATAAAGATGAGGAATAACCACATTACATGGTTTTGGCTTTTGTGTGTCACAGCTGCAGCCTCGAACCTCAATTTTCGAAAAAAAAAACGTCGATTGTTTTCTATTTGAAAAAACGTTGTCCCGGTCATTCAAAAGATTCAGTTTCGATAGTCGACGATCGTTGATTTTTTTCTAGCTGGACATTTCATTTATAACTATGATAGTCTTGCTAACAATTTAATAATAATGTGTCGGACGCGTAATGATTATCTTTTCCGATATTATCTTCGACTTCCGAAGATTACGAGTTCAAGATAATATCAAACCATGGAAAAAATGTTTCATGGTCCAAAACTACTTTGACTCCCGCGTGTCAAAATAAGTGACAAGCCAATTTTCGAAGGTCCATCCTATAAATTTTTCATCCTGCTTAAATTCCAACTATGCATTATATAATAAATAATAAATAATAAATAATAAATAATAAATAATAAATAATAAATAATAAATAATAAATAATAAATAATAAATAATAAATAATAAATAATAAATAATAAATAATAAATAATAAATAATAAATAATAAATAATAAATAATAAATAATAAATAATAAATAATAAATAATAAATAATAAATAATAAATAATAAATAATAAATAATAAATAATAAATAATAAATAATAAATAATAAATAATAAATAATAAATAATAAATAATAAATAATAAATAATAAATAATAAATAATAAATAATAAATAATAAATAATAAATAATAAATAATAAATAATAAATAATAAATAATAAATAATAAATAATAAATAATAAATAATAAATAATAAATAATAAATAATAAATAATAAATAATAAATAATAAATAATAAATAATAAATAATAAATAATAAATAATAAATAATAAATAATAAATAATAAATAATAAATAATAAATAATAAATAATAAATAATAAATAATAAATAATAAATAATAAATAATAAATAATAAATAATAAATAATAAATAATAAATAATAAATAATAAATAATAAATAATAAATAATAAATAATAAATAATAAATAATAAATAATAAATAATAAATAATAAATAATAAATAATAAATAATAAATAATAAATAATAAATAATAAATAATAAATAATAAATAATAAATAATAAATAATAAATAATAAATAATAAATAATAAATAATAAATAATAAATAATAAATAATAAATAATAAATAATAAATAATAAATAATAAATAATAAATAATAAATAATAAATAATAAATAATAAATAATAAATAATAAATAATAAATAATAAATAATAAATAATAAATAATAAATAATAAATAATAAATAATAAATAATAAATAATAAATAATAAATAATAAATAATAAATAATAAATAATAAATAATAAATAATAAATAATAAATAATAAATAATAAATAATAAATAATAAATAATAAATAATAAATAATAAATAATAAATAATAAATAATAAATAATAAATAATAAATAATAAATAATAAATAATAAATAATAAATAATAAATAATAAATAATAAATAATAAATAATAAATAATAAATAATAAATAATAAATAATAAATAATAAATAATAAATAATAAATAATAAATAATAAATAATAAATAATAAATAATAAATAATAAATAATAAATAATAAATAATAAATAATAAATAATAAATAATAAATAATAAATAATAAATAATAAATAATAAATAATAAATAATAAATAATAAATAATAAATAATAAATAATAAATAATAAATAATAAATAATAAATAATAAATAATAAATAATAAATAATAAATAATAAATAATAAATAATAAATAATAAATAATAAATAATAAATAATAAATAATAAATAATAAATAATAAATAATAAATAATAAATAATAAATAATAAATAATAAATAATAAATAATAAATAATAAATAATAAATAATAAATAATAAATAATAAATAATAAATAATAAATAATAAATAATAAATAATAAATAATAAATAATAAATAATAAATAATAAATAATAAATAATAAATAATAAATAATAAATAATAAATAATAAATAATAAATAATAAATAATAAATAATAAATAATAAATAATAAATAATAAATAATAAATAATAAATAATAAATAATAAATAATAAATAATAAATAATAAATAATAAATAATAAATAATAAATAATAAATAATAAATAATAAATAATAAATAATAAATAATAAATAATAAATAATAAATAATAAATAATAAATAATAAATAATAAATAATAAATAATAAATAATAAATAATAAATAATAAATAATAAATAATAAATAATAAATAATAAATAATAAATAATAAATAATAAATAATAAATAATAAATAATAAATAATAAATAATAAATAATAAATAATAAATAATAAATAATAAATAATAAATAATAAATAATAAATAATAAATAATAAATAATAAATAATAAATAATAAATAATAAATAATAAATAATAAATAATAAATAATTTGAACCCATCAATAATAAATTCAGCATTGAATGAATAATATGGATTTTCCAGTGTATTCAAATACCAATTTTGTACGAGGATCAAGCTTATGCACGCCCGTAGGGAATGTTGGGAAATGGCGAGACCGACTTTCATACCGACGGACGGATGGACGTGTGCGTGCAGGGGATGCACATGGTATCCCCTTGTACCTACCTGGGTACTGTCAGCGGTGGTAGTACCGCCGCTGCTATTGCTGCTGCAAAGCTAGACCGGAGAGCGAATAGTAGCGGCGCAGTGGTGCTCGTCGTGGCTAATGCATAAACAATGTGCCGCTTATCCGTGTCGAGAATGCAGCGCCCCAATGAATAATAAAGTACTCCACAGGCATGCGAATAGATAGAATAGAGAGGGAAAGACGGAGAGATCCGGTTGCCCATACGCGGTACGAAAGCAGCCAGCCAGTCAGGCAGCTGCAGCTGCTGCTGCCGTTGTTACTGCTGCTGCAGCATCGAGAGTCGGTTGCGAGCTCGTTCGGTGGTAGGAGGATTATCGACGAAAAACTACCCCTGTTCATTAGACGGGAGACAGGGATAACCGGTGAAGGGTTGGGGCTGCCAATTGTCACTGGCCTTTCTGTGCCGCTTCGACGTCGATGGTGTTATTGCATCGTCGATTCAATACCGGAAAAACGGGGGGAACTGTGCCGATCGAGCGACGAAAATAAACGTGCTAAGGAAGGGAGAATTGAGGGGATGAAATTGAAGAGGGCTCTCGAGAGATCTACGCATCTATAGTTGTATGGACCCTTTCGGAATTTTTCTCGTTCGCACGATGTAACGCCGTTTTCTGACATTCGTCGAGTCCGTTTCGTGGACTGTCGATAACGTGATCGTTCGGAACATTGTAATTTCGAAATTTTGCAACGTTGGAACTTTAAACTTTTGGAACTTTTATCCGCATCCTGTTATTAATTATTAATTCCATAATGCAACATTTTAAGAAAATTAATGAATTTTTATAATATTTAGTTCTAGTCATCAATTATCTATCAATTTTTTATTATGATATTTTGTCTTGCGGTTATTATATCGTGGTTGATAGAAGGTGTCACCGCGTCTGGTGGGAAACAACGCCAGCCCTTCGCATTTATTTTGTTCTGAGACCCACAGGATCTTGGACTTTTCCCAACCGCGCACTGGTCGTCGCTTGTCATTAATGGTCCCAGCAATACACGTGGTAGTGGTGACGGTATTTTGGGTCGCTTTGAAAAACATTTAAATCGCTGCTATTTTACTACGTTCAATATTCGGCACTTCGATCGACACAAAAAAAACGAATAACCGGACAAAAGGCGGAAAGGGCTAGAAGGGTCATAAAGGCTGGAAGTAAGCAATATCAGAATTCTTTAACGAAAGATTATTTGACTCATCGAGATATATAAAGTTCTTGCCGTCGTTCTTAATTGGACAATTGAGTAGGTTTCGAATTAGTTTTGCCGAAGCTCGAGATTTTAATCGGGTCGCAATTGCACTGCCGCGCGGACTTTTCTCCCTCTATACGGTTCTACCTTTCCACGTTTTTCTCATGATGCCAACGCACCGATTTTAAACTTTCCGTTTCTCTTTTTTTTCGATCTTTCATCGATACACAAAGTCTCAGGAAATAAATAGCACAATCAAGTGGTATTTCAATTGTTTCGTCGTATTTTTTTTTTTCACGAGCTCAATTGAATACGAAATTATTAACGGATGAATGGATAAAAAGATTGAGGTACGCGACTCGGTTGAAGGTTTGCGAATTTTCATTGGGATCCAACTACGAATGAGTTTGTGGGTGTGTGTGAGCGTATTTGTCGTTTTATGCATTTATGACGTTACGAAATAATAATTCCGCTGGTTGCATGCATTCGGTAATTGAGGCCGCGGACCATTTAAATCATTCAGCAATTTTTTGTTTGTTCTAATTTGTTTTATTTCTTATTTTTGAATGGCAGTCCTTTCTTTTTGGTCTTTCTCCGTGGTATTAATTAGTGCCAGTCACGTGCACTCGCTCGCTTTGTCCTGTTCTGTGGAGACTGTGCTTCTGTCTTTCCATAATATATCTTTCCGAGAGTTATCGTTCACTCAGGCTATAATTAATTATACTCTTTTCTTCGCACTCATATTTTTATCATCTTTATTTTTCTTCGTAATAATTAAGAAAGTTTTTAGGAATGTTGAAATGTGGCATCTAATGTGATGCAGAACGTAACAGCCAGCTTATCAGACTTACTGTATGCTTTTGGCAATAATATTTAGGATCCATCGGAAGCTCTGATTTTTTATAAGTATTTCAGTCTTGAGCTTGCATTTTATTTCCGAATAATTTAAGGGAATGAATTGAATACTCGGACATTGAATATTCGGAATTTCGATCCGCGCCCACCAGCTCCCTGCATTTTATCATCGTAGTTTGCACTTTTATCGCTGTTAAGCTAGAAAATTCAGGTGAGAAGTTGGGGCGAAAAAAATTCGCGTGGACGACGACGGGGGTGGAAAAAAAGTTGGAGAATCTTCCCGACCGTGTGAGGTCAGCGAGTTCCTCGCGCAAGAGAAGCCATTTCCGCGTAGAAGCGCCCTCTCTGGACCGGCGAACGCGGTCTCCCAGGTGCATCTGGAAAACGCTCCGGGGCTTTGAAATTAATCTCACGATATAGGCGGACAAACCTTGCCGTGTGGGTCGGAAGGATTCTTGAGATTTTTCTTCGGCCTCGAACTACGAGGACTATGGGCAAACCTTCTCTCGTCCTTCTCTCCCCGTTTTGAACTTTTTTTTTTCCCCACGGATCGTTTCGTTCGGCGTCGTGTGGCACTCCGGGGCGCATCCTTGGATCGTTTCCAATTGTGGATTGAACCGTTCGTAACTGTTGAACGTGAGTTACGACGTTTATTCGCTCGGACTATCCCTCGCCACGGTTAAATCAGGACGTTTTATTTTATTCTATTTTTTTTTTTCGTTTTCAGGGGGTCGATGGAATCAAAGAAAAGCGCAGGAAACCTAAGAGCTGCGGGGGACTCAGGTCAGGAGTAAAATGATGGGATTGTTGTTTATTCTCCAGTTACATTTTCGTGTTAATTATTTTTCGGCAATATTATATAATTAGGGATTGAATTAATATTCGTTTATATTAGATTCAAACACGTCTCACGATTTTTGTTCCTAATTTTTCAAACACGTTTGTAAAATTTTTCGTCACTGCACTGATGACTTATATTAAATTTTTTTGGATTAAGAAAAAGACAACCGAATTTTCACGTAAGGAATATCTTTATGGCTTTTGGTTGTGAATCAGGTTGCACATAAATGCAATAAAAATTTAAGGAGAAAGTTTGGTGACGACTCGCGCATACGTAATGAGACGTAACAAATGCGAGTAATTGAGGACAAAATCGATTTCTCGGAAAGCAGCACGAGTAGCCAATCGCATGTAAAGTACATATATATAGATATATACATATATTATATGCATTATATATATATGTATATAATTGTAGTGAACCAGCCGGGGAGTAACGCTGCATTTAGTGTACCGCTGCAGTCACGGTTATATCTTATATACTGCGCCAACACACACACGCATAGATATATAGCCATATACATAGAGTACAGCACGACTTCCAAATATATATGCGCGAAACGTAGCAGCTAACTGAGCCAACTACCGCAACTTACCCAATTGCGGCTGCGGGACGTTCGTAACTATCGAACGTGAGTTATGGCGTTCATCCCTGGACCGCGGGGGCGGGGGAGGCGGGGATCGAGGCGCCTTCATCTCGTTGGGTGCACTCAGCGGGTGAGAATCGATGCAACTGCCGCGCATGACATGCTCGGTTGCGACTACAGAAACTGCGACAAATAGAGATATTACTCTCCCCTTCCCCCCCCCCCCCCCCCCCCCCCATACCGCCTGCCGTCCCCTCACTCTTGCCATGCGAAGCCGTAAGTCGTCCACGCAATTTCCAATCACATTTGTACGTAAAATTTCCGCTCGGGTTGTAAATACAACAAAACGCGTACCAAAATCTCACGTTATTTATTATCTTGTGCTAAATGTTTTGTGAGAGGCTTGAACATGGACAAAAAAAATGTATCCGCGTCAATGTAATCAACGAATTTGTTTAAATCTGATAGGAATTTTTCTTTTCTATAATATATTCAACTCTTTTGACCCCTCTCTGTCTCTCTCATTCTTCCTCTTGCTCTCTCTGCCATTATTCAATACGTCTTCTCTTATCTTATCGATAATCTTCATTTTCTCTATTATGATAAATTCCACCCCGAACGGAGTGGACTTATTCGTTTTGCTGAAAAATCACGAAATTCTATTTTACCGATCAACAAGTTTCAGGAAAATTTGCTGAAAAAAATAATACAATACAAGACTTCTTGTTTGTTTTTTTTAAAACCAGAAAGCGGAAGCGTTTTTGCCGGCAAAATGGACATTCTACGTTAGGTTTATCCCGTCTACTTTTTCCCTTTATGAGCAATTTTCGGTATCACCTTGTCTCAAATCTCAATCTAATTTTTCGAACAAAGTGGGCTTATTCGGTTTTGCCTCCAAGCCACAGATTTTTCTCTCTCTGTCTTTCTTTCTCTCTCTCTCTCTCTCTCTCTCTCTCTCTCTCTCTCTCTCTCTCTTTATCTCTCCCCATCCACGACTCTCCATTATATTCACTATCGGAACATCGTGCCTGCAGTCTCGAGTCAAACTTCTCGACGTTCCACGTCTCGGACGAGTAGTTTATGAATACCGTCGACCCTTCCCACAAGCTATTGCAGACCTCGAGGTGTGTTTATCTGTCTGGATAGTTCGCTGGGCTTTTGATTCCACCACCGCTGCGCCGTTCCGATAGTCCGTCCGTTAGCCCGCACCAGCCGACCTCTCGACGTTTCAACCCGGACATACCATTACAGACGTTTCCACGCGGAACGAGGGCGGAATGACGACCGGCGCAATAATTCAGAATTTCAATTCCTTTGGCTGATACACGAATGCGGACCAGAAGTTCCGGGTCTTCGGAAGGTCTGACAATGAACTTTCGACACTTTTCTGGTCGACCGTTCATCGGTTCTGTGGTCTATGTTCGGATGTTTCACCCTTACGCCACACATCAATTTTTATAATAGAACACCACACACGAGGTCAAGTTGATCCCGCACAAATTTTGATTGTCCGCCATTTTTAAGTGCAATCGGGTTAAATAAATGCCCAAATATAGTTTGGTATTTTTTTTTGATAAAATTTTCACTTAAATAGAAGTTTTTCCACAAGGAACTGATAGGGTTGAAATCATCCCGTGTGTGGTGTACGGCTAAGGAAGTTAGGAATACATTTTTTTTTACTAATTTTTTTTCGTAGCGATTTTGATGTTAGAAATATTTCGAGTTTTTTTTCTTGATTTTTGCGAAATGTTCATATAACACATGACTGGTTCGATTTACAGACCCACATCCTTAGAATGCGGGAAACGTTGAAAGTGACACATGTTAAAAATGTCGGATTTTTTAGTTTTTTAATTTTTTAAAAATCGCTCGAGGCGATTAACTGTATTTTAATGAATCGGGGAGTGGTTGATACCGTCAGCCCTTTGACTTTTGTAAACGTTTAAATAAAACGAATGCAACCGAAATATCAGTCGAGCAGAACCCGCGGGTAGATAATATGGGCAAAATTGAAAAGTTCGAGTTATGAAACTGCGCTTTTGTCGAGGGAATAGCTTTTAAATTTTTTATTGCAACCTCATTTTTCATCGAATATTCTTCAACCGGGGCATGTAATAACGCCCTCTTTGTTGCATTTTCGCGTTGATTAGTGGATTTCTTTTTATCGCTTTGGAAAACTCATCTAACTAAATTGCGACCTAATTAAATACAAGCGACAAATAACGCCGAATACTTTCGCTAATTTTTTCCTAATTACCGACACCATAGACGCACGCATTTATTCTTTGTGCAAACCTCGGGCCGATATGACTTCACTCGAGCAAACGAACTCACAGCGAACTTAGATCTCCCACAGCATCCCCAGGGGGTTGAAGGGGGGCAGAAAACAGACGACCCAGGAGGAGGAGTTCGCGACGACGTTATCGCACTACAGAGCTGAAGGAAGAGACATCCAAATAGCCGGAAACTTTCAAGAGCAGTTCGCAGTAACGCGATAAGAATTCACAGGACGGGGGGGCACATAGCATAATTCCCAGGTTAGCTTAAAAAAAAAAGAACAAAACGAAAAAAGCAAGCCGTCAACGGAAACGACGACGGGTGGAGAAAAAAGTCGTTGACGTTAAAGAAAGATGACCACGCGACCGTAGAAACCCGCCGACGGGGTCAAAAGTCAAATGCGTGGGTGGATGGCAATGAAGAACGAAAAAAAAGAGACGGATGAGATAGGAAATGTTGTAGGAATGTAAGAAGGGTTCGAACGAAAACGGGAAATAAAAGAACCGAGAGTACGGAGCACAAGCGCATGTGGCAAAGCAAGCGCGTCCGTGTAAAAAAGTGAAACGAGGGTGTACTACCTTAATGCAATTTCCGGTTCTTTTTATATCGCACCACTCCGGTCGCGCTATCCTCGCTGAATATGTCACAAGCAAGTGGAACATCACGGCGAAGTTCGCGCTTTGTACCACTTGCTCGGGGATCGAGCTTTTGCTATTTCGCTTTGTCCACGATAACACAACAACCGGAGTAAAACCGTATTGCATTACTGATGGTTTTTTTGGTACGAATATCACGATATTCTCACGTTTCACATTATATAGTAGAATTCGATTGCTTGGAATAACGCAATTTTTTATTAAATTGGGGAATGTCATTACGGAAGAGTTTGCAAGTAGAAACGCTCGATATTTTCTTGCAAGCTTGAATTATCAGTTTGAAACAAATGACTGAATAAACAAATGACTGAATAAATAAATAAATAAATAAATAAATAAATAAATAAATAAATAAATAAATAAATAAATAAATAAATAAATAAATAAATAAATAAATAAATAAATAAATAAATATATAAATAAATAAATAAATAAATAAATATATAAATAAATAAATAAATAAATAAATAAATAAATAAATAAATAAATAAATAAATAAATAAATGAATAAATGAATAAATGAATAAATGAATAAATGAATAAATGAATAAATGAATAAATGAATAAATTATTATTTTTTGAATATTTTTTTTTGTTAATGCTCCATTCCTTCACAACCGGATCAGGTAATTGCTCAACAGATGGGACACCAATTCACAACCACCGCCACCACTGCCGCAGCCGCCAACCCCGATAGAGATAACGATTCACCGGTGGCCACATGTACGCACACGAATACCTTTGTTCTGGTGTTTTCTAACGGAAGGGCTTCAGGTTGTCCTGCTGTAAGCGTTACCCGTGCGCCTGGGTTGTTTTAGAAAGGGGTTGTGAAAGTCCGAGTAGTTGACAAGCGGTTCCATATACATAAAATAGAGAGACAAGACAGAGCAAGTAAAATTCTGCTGGAATGAATAGGTTACAAAAAAAAATATTATTCTTTAATTTATCTCGTAAAAAAATCTTATCACAAGACTTGTTGGATCGCAAAAGCAACCACTGGGTGATGAAATAATTAAACTTCAATTTAATGGACGAAGCCTTAATTCATAGGACTGAAAAAACTATTAATCACAGTTCGAATACGATGGATTTCTGAAGCCACATAGTATAGCACATAAATGGTTAGAACTCGTGCGGGAGACAATCCGAGCGTGCTCGGGCCGAAATGTGCAGCGTGTGTCTCAGTTATTCCCACGAAGCCATCCATGATGGTACATTTGCTTCGCGTTGTACATTCACATATACTATCCGGTGGTTCAGTTTTGGTCGTCGTGCCGTGGCTCAGCCGCGGCTTACACCGCGCGTGGGATACCGCACATCGACTAAGGCCCCGCCGGGCTTGTTCAAACTGAAATCCTCCAATGGATGACAATTAATGCAGTGCCGATGGAAATTGTGGGTGAAGAAGACCTGCGGTTAATGCATCAATTAGGAGTTCACAGTTTGGTTCACCGATTCTGATTATACAAACGATCGGGGATAAATTTGGGAGACGAACTGGTGTTGTTGCATTGAGATGGGTCGGAGGTAAATGCTTTGCAGATACGAGAATCGGAAATTGGCTGTGAATCCGGTTTGAGGGGTATTTGATACGGTCCAGTTAATTTGTTATCCTACCATCGTGGCACGTATATGATTACTGGGTTAATGAATATCGATAGCAGCCACTGGAAAACCGCTGTTGTTAATCACGATTATACATCACACAAGCTGTTATGAACATTATTATTATTATTTTTATTATTGATATTAAAATTATTATTATTTTTATTATTAATATTAATATTATTATTTTTATTATTAATATTATATTTATTATTATTATTATTATTCCTGGGATGCAGACAACATTATATCTCTTGGTAGATACTTTCCCGAGAATAATTATAATTTATTTCTGTAGAATTATATTCCTTAGTCGCAAAGTAATGATTTACATCATATTATCGAACAATATGTTATTAAACTCATTATTTTGAAAATAATAAATGAAGCATCTATTTTATTTCCAATAAATAATTCGATGAATAATAATAAGTGATTCTATAGATTCTAATAAATGATTCGAATTAAATTTTGTATATATAACATTTTTCATTCAAAGAAATCATAATTTACGTTAAGACTATTTTGAAAGATAAATTAATACATTTTTTAACCCATTATTTTTCAAATAAAAAAGTACTCATGTTCTTTTTCCATTTAAGTTTGAAATAAGAGTTTGAAAGATCGAGAAAGAATAAGGAAAAAAAATCTGGGAATTCATCTGCGTAATTCGATTGTCCCGTTCGCGGTTTTTACTCGATCCAAGATAACATAAACGTTTGATGAGATTCGTGCAAAATATAAGGGAACAAAATGAGCAAAGCATAATTTGTGTTGCTGCCCAAGGCGAGAGCAGCGACGAGCCACGAGTTGTGTCGAATAGACGTGGTTGCATTCAATTTCTCGGGACGGTCGGTGTTGTCGGGCAACTGTTTATATTGTTTTGAGTTGAGTCGAGGCTTTTACCTTGCTTGTTTTATCTTTGCTCGCTGATAGAGAGCAAGCACGGCAGGTATCAAAAGTCGAGGGGCCTCGGCGAGACGAATCCTCGAGCTTACAGAAACGGTATTCACGGAAAACGCCCCAACCGCAAGCTCCGGCTTTAATTACGAACTTGGTTGCGTCGCAAGTGTCGCAATTATACGCGTCGACCTAATTATTCGTTAGGAACGTCATTAAAATGCACAAACCTGTGATTCGCTCGGACGACGATTTTATTAATTTTGATAAGTTTTGTACTCGACGAAAACGTTGCGATTAAAATAAATATTTAAAAATATAACTGGATCCTGATAATAATTATGAAT
Source organism: Sussaba pulchella (assembly GCA_963971145.1). Classification (NCBI taxonomy): domain Eukaryota; kingdom Metazoa; phylum Arthropoda; class Insecta; order Hymenoptera; family Ichneumonidae; genus Sussaba; species Sussaba pulchella. Next base: position 9,407,891 of record OZ020168.1, read on the forward strand.
TAATCGTGACAATTGATCCTAATTTGATATCTTTAATTGTTGTCATTATCGATTATTGATTTATAATTAATTGTAATTATTATCAAGGATAATTTCATTATCGTGCAATAATTTCAATGATAATAATGTTGGCAGATATGTAGCTTTTTAGAAAAAATGTTTATGAAAAAAATATTATTTCATCACCATTGCTTCATTTTCCTCCGTGGCTTTATTCTTTAATATTTATTCGCTTCGACGTGGAGTGAATTCCCGTCAAATTTCGAGATCCCGATAAATTCAGTCGACTGAATTGTTCGCTAGTACGCAGCGGAGAGAATTGATTTATCGGTGGTGAACGAAGCGAGATGATAATAATTGACGGGTGACAATTGCTCCGGTATCGGAATAACTTGTGGATCGCTTTGCTGCAACGATACGGAGATGAAAACGTCGAGAATTGGAGTAAAAGAGTGCACACATATATATGTGTGTGTGTGAGAGAGAGGGAGAGAGAGAGAGAGAGAGATAGAGATGGCGCAGAGAGAAAATGTGTTGCACAACGAGATACTAAAGAAATTGGAAAATTTCAATATTTAATTTCACGAAGACGAGACGACGGCAAGTCGAGCAAAATAATTCCATCAATAACGTGACAATATCACCCCTTGGAAATCGCATTCCACGGACGGAACTACCCTTTATCGTACATATTTGTTTATTTATTTATTTCGTTGTTTCTCTTCACTGTTTTTTTCGGGGTTCATATCTGAATGTATTTTATGTAAAAAAATATTCTGTCTAACGAATATCGCGCACAAGGCTTGAAAAAAATCCGGAAAGGCTGGGAAAAGTAAAAAAAACGAACCCATAAGGAAAATAACTGGTAACGGGGAGTGCAAAAAAAAAATAGATGCTGCGCAACACAGGAGCAAAATTGAAAAAGTAAGTTATTTTATTCACATTATTGGAATTTTTCGAAACGTACGTTTGCGTGCGATTCAAGGTTTATGTTTTTCGATGCTTAAGTCGGCTATCATGGATTTCACCCTGCGGTATTTCGGTGGGAAAAAATAAAGGAGGGGTTCATTATTTTCGTTCTCTGATCCAAGGCTGTTGTCATGAAATTCGTATTATCTATGCGGGCGTGGGATTGGGAATAATGCAAATATTTCTCGAACGGTGAATAAGTCAACGATAGAACGAGAAACGTGGAATATCGAAGCTGCTCGCGATTGAACGGCGATAGATATACCACGATTTGCCAAGCCCTAAAAAAGGGCGATAGACAAATAGGGAGAGAGAGAGTGAGAGAGCGAGAGGAGACGGGAAATCCGTGGATGAAGCTCTAGTTTGTGGTCCAGTGAATTCGGAGCTTGGGCAAATCGGGTCCCAAGCGTACGAAACATCAACGAGTTGACACGATCCAGCGTGAGCTGACAAATGTTTGCCGTGAGCGTCGCAGTCGAGGGGCTCTTTCGTACACTGCGTGTTTGCGCGAGACCAGGAGATATACAGGGTGTCCCAATAACTATTAGGACCTCAGATAAATTCGAAACTACTAGGTTCACAGAACTATTTGCTGAATAAAAATTGCACAGCACGAAGGGGGCCATCCAATGATACCAAAGTGCCTACTCCCACCCCCACCCCCAGCCCAGGGGGTGGGGCAACTTTAAAATCTTAAATGGGAACTTCCATTTTTTATTGCAGATTCGGATTCCCCATAAAAAAATACGTAACTTTTATTTTTTAATTTTTTTTCGATTCGTGATAGATGGCGCTGTAATCGCAAAAAAATCCCCGACAGTACGAAAGACAGTTTGGTATAATTGGATGGCCCCCTTCGTGCTGTGCAATTATGATTCAGCAAATAGTTCTGTGAACCTAGTAGTTTCGAAGATATCTGAGGTCCTAATAGTTATTGGGACACCCTGTATATATATTTATATATATGTAGATACTACAGGAAAGAGGATACGAGTGATGGCTTTCCGGAATCGGTTGGTCACCGATATTTCCGCCAACGACTGTGCAAATCTCGTGTATTGGGTCGACCGAGTGACCACAAATATTTGTTCGCAAATTTCGTCCGAGCTTATCGCAAAATACTTGAAATAAAAAAGAAATCATTCGATCGATGAAGGAAGATGCAATTTTTATTTTATTTTTTAATTGTGGCTTTTTACAGTCGAGGATTCAAAGTTTTTGGAAAACAGATTTTTAATTACATTAAAGAATTGGTCTTAATCATCAATCGAGCAAATGCTTTTGTCTAAACGTAAGCCAATATATTTCTTCTGAAATCTTTGAATTATTTTATTCGTCGGAATTTTGTTCAATTTGTTACAATCAATTCTAATAAGAAAAATGTACAAAACTTGACAACCAAAACCGTTTTACGTGCGGAAACGTAACTCATGCTAGCTCAGCTATTACATGTTTTGCATTGACTGGCAAACTTTTTCTTTTTCCAATCCCTATCAATCTAAGTACAATGTTACACAAAGCTTTTTCTTCGTTGCATTCAACATGAACACGATTTTTCTATCTTGGCGTTGAAAAAAAAGTGTCTCACAAATATTCCAAAACCCAACGATAAACATTTGATCATATTCAGATCTTGATTCCTACGCGTACTTCATTATTCATCAGCCTGTAAAACGTCCGTCACAATACAACCCAACATTCCAGTGTCAATTATCACATGATCAAAGAAATAATTACACAAATCTCAAATACATCGCCAAAAAAAAGGATTAATTTCCGCTGTCTCATGACAAAAATTTGCGACGCTACATAGAAATTTCTTATAATCAAATTGTCCTGGATTAGTTAAAATGTCACATAAATCGAAACAAAAATCCAATAATATCATCAATATCGACAATTAACCTAAGAAGTTCCTGGATGCAGGTAATAAAATACACACTCCTACTGCATCATGCCCCAAACTTGCCTCCTAATACTTTCTCGCACTCAAATTGTCCCAAATTGCGTCGTTCGTTACTTATTCTTTGGCACATAAATAAATAATAAAATGGTCTATCCGTTACTGGCCATATAAAAAAAGCTCGGTGCTTTGGAAAAATCTTGTGTCGAATATAATTTCAAAAATATTTTTTTTCTAGTACAGAATTTACGGAATAAAAAGACAAAAAATTATCAGACGTCGAGTAATCCTCGGGAATACCACTCGGGTAACCGTCGGATCATTTCCCTGCGAAAGAGGGCTCCCTTGTAGGCCGGGTTGTCGTAGCTACCGTCCTCCTGCATTATCTCATCGAGGCTCTTGGCCTCGCTCTTGTCGATGAGGACCAAAGGGAGGACCGAGCAAGCCGCGAGAACCCCGTAAAACTCACGTTCCCTCATGCTCTTCTCCAGTGCCGCCATGCTCGGCGGTTGCGTCTTGCAACCCAATCTCGTCATAGTTTCCCTCAACGTGTCAAGATATTCCTCCAAAAGCGCGTCCAGATGATTCATGCTCACATCGCATGACAGACTCGTGTTCAGGAAATACAATATATCTATCGCTGGTGACGACCACACGCACAATTGGAAATCAACCTGGAAAATATTTTTTCTTAAATTATTTTTAAAAAAATTACAGTAGTTATACCTTGAATGGTCAGATTGGTGTGAAAATGTTCAATATAATAATTTTCATTGCATTTTTCGGAAAGTTTGAAGCTTTTGGAATACGTTGTCGATATTTTATTGGGAAATGTTTAATTGTTTTGTGTTAAAATCGAAAAAAAAAAGATTTTGAGATATTAGTGTAAAATTCAAATGTATTATTCTTTACTATGTTCTTCATGGAGAATAGGAAACATATTTCTATGTATCTTCTTGACCGAGCTATGATGGATTTTTTTCAATTATGAGAATTTATTATTCATTTTGACGGAAAACCTATACGCGATCAGGCCAAATTTTATTGCAGGCGAGCGCTATTGTATCAGCTTAAGAGAAACAAAGCGACCCCAACCGCTATCGCGACACTATAGCTGATTAATCGTCTCAGTCATTCTTCTTCGCGGTGCCATTTCCGCGGAACAATCCATCATACAGAAAAAAATTAGTTGGAAGAAAAAATTAGACTGTAGTCTTCAAGGATGAATCCATAAAATACAAAAAAAAATCGAATCAATGGTTCTTCGAGTTCCCTGACAAAAAAAAATGAAAAATTACTCATCATTCGACCGCCACAATACTCTGACCCTTTAAACTCCGTTTCATTCAACATTCCCGTGAACTATCGGAAATACGATAAGCTGAATAATCCATTGTTCTGTAACGCGGCGTCTCCTTCACCGTGCGGTTGAATTGTAAATAAAATACCGCCATCGAGAAAAGTAGTCGACGAAAAAGAAAAAAAACCCACAAAAAAAAGTAAAGACGATGGAGGTTGGTGCGAGAATCTCAGAGTGGTGTTAGAATTCGTGTTTAGGAAGTCGTGAAAGTCACGATGGAGGGGAAAGTGCGCGTCGGCTTTTGTCTGAATTTTCGTGAAAAAAGAAAAAAAAAAGGAATGTGAAAAGACACGGGGAAAGGATCGAAAGGATTGGTTTGTGCGAGGTTGGATAAGAGACGAACGGATTCACTGCTAGCTCTCCGAGGACGTAGTACCGAGATTTCGAGAGAAATCCACAGTCGGTGGCAAGTTCATTGCATTATTCACGTTGCATGACTTCCCGAGGGTACTCGAAACGAAACCCAACCGTTCGAGGACCAACGCGGTAAAAGCTTCGAAAGGAACCCAATGCTGCATGCCACCTCCATATACGTTGCTTCTACTTTAACTGCGCTACGGGGATAAAACGTCAAGTGCCCTGGCATACGAGAGATCGTCTTCTTTCCTCATCTCTTTAATCCAACAATTTGATTTGGCAACAATGCCTTAGCTTCTCGCGGCTTCGCGGATTTATTTAGATGCCTTTCGGATTACTCACGAATATATGATCGATGGGTTTGCCACCGTCGTTGTAACGGAATAGCATGTTGTTGACCCAGAAATCGCCGTGGTTTATCACGTGAAACTCGTCGTTCGATGGCTCGGCACAATCCGCGGCTTTCGAGTAAGCGGCTTCCGAGAGTTCCTCAATTTTGTCCGCGTAACTGAGATTTCACACCGTCGAGAATGCAAACGTGCGATTAATTGCCAATTAATGGAGAATTAGTGGAGATTTGGAGGAATTGGATTGTTTGCCGGTGGGATAAGGGTTGAAGGGTTCAGGACGCGCAAGTAATCGATGTAAGGGCGGGAATCATTTCAATGAAATGATTACGAGTAGGTTATAAAACAATTGAAAAAAGAATAAGATGAGAATTGAAAAATCGAAATCAATATAAAAAAAAGTTGATTATTTGATATGGATATTATTTTCATTATGATAAGGTATTTAACATTTATATTGAATATTAAAAATAGAAATGTACAAAAATGAAAGAGGACTGTAAAAAAAATAATCATTTCAAATAAATAATAATAATTTTTAATCAATGAAAATAAAAAAAAAAAAAAATTCTCTTCCGAAAAAAACTGAGCAATTTCATCTTACAAAGAAAAATTGAGGAATTGCTTGAGAGGTTTCGATATTTTTATAAAATTACCGGGGTTCTAAATCCGGCCAGCTGAGGATCTCTTTTGCCAGAGTCTTCAATCCACCAATGAAGAACTTTCTCATGTCTTCCGGGTGGTCCCTGTGAAATATACCTTTTCTATACGTGTCCTTCAGTTTGGGCTCCTGATGGGAAAATAAGATTCAGATTGATTATTATTCCAGTTGGTCAAAAATATATAGCACGACATTCTCCTTGCAATAGTGGACATTCTCCAAACAATAGCAAAAAAAAAAAAATAACAGAAGAGATAAACGAACAATAAATATGACAAAGCATTAAGACAATTACAAATAAACGTAACTGCTATTTACGTATGATATAACATGGATTACGTCATCATCAATTGAATAATAATTTATTGAACTAGTAGAGAGCTTTTGTTGGCAAAAATTAATGACATTTGCGTTCCTATAAAAAATAGGGCCCAGCCGAAATATATAAATGTAACGTAATTTTAAGGTAGGTACCTTTTCGACGAGAGCCACGGAACTCGCGTGAAACTTAGCGAGTCCTCTCATAGCGAGTTTGCAGTGATTAAGATCGAGACCGGCTTGACGATCGGCCATTCGAAATCCCAACGGTGCTAGATCCTCGATAACGAGCAGCGAAGGATCACCGGTTTCGGTGTACAAAACCCGCGCCCCCAATCGATAACCCTCCGGGCTCAGCATTTCGTTCATTTTCGTCAACGTCGTCTCCATCATTTTGATTTCAGTTGCGAACAGTCCCACCTCCGCGATCTTCAATCCACCGACATCAACATTAACATGACACACATTTTTCCAATGACACTCTACGCGTTCGTGAATTATTTCGTCCACGTGTGAATTGATCGTAAATAATGAATTATAGATTTCTATGTGTTACAAAAAAAAAAGAAAAATTGATCTAAATTGTTTATCATCTACGAACCATTTCTTTTTGTACACCCTCAATCGTCGGAGAAATTTTCACTATCAAGGATTTTTTTTCCGTAATTGGACGACCGGAATTATTGTGGGAATATTCGACGGTTGCGCGTATCATGTCGCTCGTGTAATTATCACCTTTGGCCGTTGCCGGTTTCAACGTCATGTTCTTCACTTTTATCGTGTTATCATTTTCCCCTTTCTTCAGGACCTTCTCCATGAACTCAACGTTCAGCCAGTCTGGCTCGTGCACCGACATTTTTTTTATTTATTCTTGAATTTCGATTATACTGGAATCATATTTTGGAAAAAAAACACAATGACGTTTAATAATTTGATGATTTTATTTATTCATTCATGAAACAAAACACATTTCTCGTTGCTGACGTATATTTTTATGATTCAAAAGTGAAATTCAAGACATAAAATTAATGTTGTTATTGTTGAATTACTAACAAATTTGTATTGTTGCAAATTGTATAGATTTCGACCAAGAAACAAACACGAAAAAAAAATTTCCTATTGTTTTTCGATTATTTTCATTATTTTGGAAATTCCCAATCATTTCAAAATTGCATATTCGAAATAAAAAAATAAGAAGAAAAGCACTGTTATCCCTAATTAAAAACCATGCAACAGCCTGCAGCTCCCGACCAATACATGCACGAACGGAGAATAAAAAATCACTAGAACGGACAACAATAACAACTTCAAATTGAATGAAAAATCAATTTGCCAAAACGTCACGTCGGAAAAAGTTCAAAGTAATTTCCATCGCACAAGGTTTACCCCGCCGTGGTTATACGGAGTGCAATACCCACAAAAACCATACAATCTCAGATTGAACCGTGTGTTTCCGAATAAATTTGTAAATCCTGCACACGATTTCCATGCAGAGCAATTTGAAAACAAGACAAAAAAACAAACAAAAATCTGTAGCTGGCAGTTTAAATTTGTTTCCGAGCACAGGAGAAAAACGAATTCACAACAGCTTTACAGTTGCACCGTTGACGGACACGTATATCGGGAGTCTATCAACATCGGTACCTCAAACGATAAAAAATAAAAAGTAAAATAAAAAAAATCTAAAAAAATAAAAATCCATACACCCACACACAATAGCTGCAAAGTCTTTTCTTCGCGCGGAATTTCGTGTTTTCCTTTCGCGTTCGCGATGTAAAATGTGCAACGATCCGAAGAATCGCGAGAACGGCGCTGACTCGGTTGTCTCGAACGAACCACCACCGAGATTGAAAGTGACAAGCGGATTGACGTTTCGCTTGCACCACAGCCTTTATTTATACCGACTCTCGGTACTTAACCAGAAATACTAGAATTTAATTTTTTCTCTCTTTCGTTCTTCCTTTTTGGTTAAAAAAATTTTTTTTTTCTTCGTCCGCGCCATCGAGTCTCCGTATATTGGTACGTTAGCACAGTTGTCATGTCGATTGCTTCGTTGCTTAGGCACGAGTGCAATCGTATGACCTTCAACTCGGGTTGCAGCAGTTGGCAGCAAATCCAACAATTTCTGCGCTGTCACTCAATTACATATGATTGCTCGAGTTTTCCCTCGGTGGAACAACGTCACCTCTTTGTATCTCGTTTCCCGTCGCGAAATAACTTCTGGTCACGATAAAACACGCGATGGAACGTTCGGCACTGGCAGCAACCGGCTATCGCATAGATTTATAATCTGATCTCATTTATCTAGCAATCTGTCGTCGTGAGCTTCATTCCCATCGAAGGTTCGAAATCGTATTGGTATGTTCAAAAAATTAGTAATTCTTTTTTATGGAACATCAGTTATTATTTTTTTTTTTTTCATGTACATACATTTTTTTTTTATTTCATTCATTCTCGCAATTACTGTTGGATATTGGTACAAGCTGACTTTACTTTGACCGTGGTCTGACCGTTTTCGTATTTTGAAAATATCTCGGAAAATTTTGTGAAGAATGAATTATTGTCGTTATTTTCTCCAGCTGCATACATCTTACCATTTATTCAAAAAATAGCTATTTCGCAAGCAGGATTTATTTTTGATGCGGTACGAATTTTGTTTTTATTAACATTCGTAAATCGGTTAATATGCTACTAATATGGTCATCATCCGTTTTAATAATTTCAGGAAGAATATGAGTTAAATGAAGGAAACAATATATGAATATTAATTAACCAAAAAAGGATCAGAATTCAAAAAAATTTAATGCATTAATTGTCGAATCTGAGAACTAATTTTGACATTGCCGCGAGATTCAACGGAAGCTTTTGTACGATTATAGTTGATAGACACCTCAAACAGATCAGTGGACACACTGGCTCCCATTACAATCAATTTGTACACAAAAGCCTATCGTTGAGAGATATTTATATAGCTGAGCGAACTCAATAGAACACTTCACGTAGTATGAATGTATTTATTGACGTTGCATAGAATAAAAAAAACTAAAATGCAACCATTGTTCGAAATTGTGCATCGTCGGTGCAGCGATGATGCAATCATCCAGTCTCGTACGGGCGTAGTGCCAGTCTGGATAGTCATCATGAGGCCGAGAAAATAAGTGATTGATTGTTTGTCCAATCAACCTGAAAGAAAATTTTTTAAAAATAATAAGAATAAGAAAAATAAAAAATAACCAGTCAATTCTGCAAATTCCGAGCATCTTAAGAGCAGTCGGCCGAGGTGAGCAGCTATCCTATCGACGATGTTGCGTACAGCGTTGCCACAAGCCGTAAAAGTGCGATAAACTCAAAACTCTTTTACCAGAAGCAGCCCGAACGGCTTCGTATAAATATCGATCAACTCCACATATAACCTCATCAACCCCAAGTCACTGAAAATCAACTATAACAATCAATTATCCGGTAATTCGAAATAAAATAATTTACGAAAATTGAGTGGACCCGAATAATGATGAGCCGATAATTAAACCGCCGCATTCGTGACAGCTGGTAACTTTAGTATCATTTTTCTGCTCAATTATAATCATAATGCTTGACTAAATCATTTAATTATTCGAATAAGTTTAATGATTTCATCATGATTTGAACTAAATCGATGTTTGTGAAATAAATATTAACTGGAAATAAAGTAATAATCAACATTTGAGTGTATATATATTCGTCAGATTTATATATACATGCACTCCGCGTACGCGGTCGTTGACCTCGAAGTACAGAACTGCGTTATAGTATCTGCGTTCTTTGAGTCATACGCGATATTGTCTCACTTCGTACTCCAATAGTGGAAAAATCGCTTGCGCGTAGATTCGAGAATTATTTTTTCCCTCTTTTTCAAATTATAAACGGTCATTATTAAAACGTTGATTACACAGTCGAGTACAGCGTCAGTGATGAATAACGTTTATGGACACGCGAGCCACTCGCATCTCGAGGAGCCACGTGCAACATGTATGCAACTTCTCACATCCATATTGCTTTCCACATTCCATCAACGAGAAGCTGCTCAGCCGTCGAGTTTTATTCAATTTTTTTCTCTCATGGTTCTTTTTCGTTCTTTTTTTTCGTATTTCGGTTACGTAAACGTAACTGCGTGGTTCGAGTGTTCTGTTCGATATACGTTTTCCAGTCAACATTGTCAACTTAAGACAATTATAAAAATACGATAGCACGTCTCACGGAAATCAACGACTATCGTCGCTACGAAACTTGCCAGCGTGAATACGCGTTTTATGTCACATAGTTTTGAAATTACGAACGAGCGATTGCGATTGCGCAACCAACACACGTGCGCAAAATTAATAATCATTCCACGTTCGACATTACCTAGTTCACGGCGGATTATGCAATATCGAATGAGTAGATTTTGCGTCGATGATTTTGCGATTTTCTCGCATAGTGAAAAAAAATATCTCCGTTGTTCGTCTTTTATTTTTCGTTTTTTCTTCTTGCTTGTTGATTTCGCGATTTATTTGTGCGCATCGCAGTTTTTTCGTGCACGATTTTTAATTTACATAACACTTGTAGTTCATGGCTAAACATTCTCAGTCGCTTGAATGATGCTCCAACATTTGATTTTCTTGTTTTTAGATGTAATTGGATTTTTCAAACTCTGTTTTGTTTTTATTTTCATTTTTTCTCCCGCGTGATTTTTAATCGACGTAAATTTTGTAATCTATGACTCAACAATCTCAATGGAGTGGAGAATCCTTCGATATGTTTTTTTTCTAGTTTGAAATGCAATTGCATTCGTAGCATATTTTATTTTGTTTTTATATTCATTTGTATTTTTTTTTCTTTTTTTGTTACTCTCGTGCAGCGGAAATCTTTTATCATGATGGGCACGTGGGTTTCGTCAATTGCTGCGATTTATTATTTTATAATACGTAAGAGCGTATCTTATCGCGGAAACCATAAAGTGGAGACAGATAAGAACGAACTACTTCGACCGTGCTGTAAGATGATGAATGGCATCACTGTCCGCGGATAAAAAATTCAACCAGGGACGTGAACTTGAAGTTTTTATGTGAATCTGTGAGCTACGAAAATTTTCCGAAGGTAATTAAAGTTCACTCTCTGATAGTCGTAGAGTTGATAAGCTATCGGCGTTAACCTTGAAGCGGCGATCTTTAGAAAAATGAGTATCACTGCAGTCTGGCTGCTGATACAATGTTATAGTTTTACTATTATTATACGCAGCTAAAATCCATTTTTTTACAGTTTTGAATTTTTTTTCAATTAAATACAGTGATCAATTATTGTATCCATAGTTACGGGCATTAATTTAGATATTGTTTAATAATTTAGCGTAGAATAATTTTTTTGAACGAATAACTGTGATTTATTATCATTGAACGATTGAAATTTCCACATTCCTGCGATGATAATAAATTATGTAGACAATTATGGCTTTTAACTAAAAAAAAAAATCTTTGCTTCTTATGGGATGAATAAACAATTCTTAAACAGTTTGCCGATTACCGAATTAATTTTCTGACGTCCACATAATAAGACAAGAAATGAGTCTAATCGATTTCACTATTCAAAATACCGACTTCTGAATAATTCGATTTTTTAGAATTAAATCGCGGAAATAATTTAGAAAATTGAATCAATCGAGTGAGCCATGGGCATTCCACGTAGCCAGCCTCCTCAATAAAATTCTACGGTAGTCCGGTGACGAATACGAAGGATTTTTGTAACCACCTTCCTGCTCCATCATCTCTCCGAAGCTCATTACGTCGCTCGCGTCGATGAGTACCAGAGGCAACAGCGCCAACGACGACATTATTCCATAAAATTCGTGATCCAAAAGACTCTTCTCAAGGTCAACCGTGCTGGGTGGCGCGGTTCTACAATCAAGTTCTCCCATGGTTTCCATCAAAGTATTCAAATATTCCAAAAGAAGATCGTTACGATGATGCAGGTCCACGTTTTCTGCGAGGCTCGTGTTAAAGAAATTTCCGAGATCGAGAGCTGGCGTATTCCAAAGACTCAATTGAAAATCAACCTGGAAACGTAAATAATCGACCATTGATGGAATTAAAAAAAAGTGTATTTATTTATTAACCCAACGAAAAGACAAGAAATAAAAATAAAATAATTTTAAAAACCACGTAACCCTTTCGCAGGTAAGAGTATCGAAATTTACGTCAAAGCGGTGGAGTCATTTTTCTCGTTATTTTTAATTTTTAAATGTATCCTGCAAATTATTATTATGAACAATTTTTTTTCCTTGTCGTAGAATTTAAATTGACTTACGAAAATTTGGTCGATGGGCCTGCCCTCGTCATTGTATTTGAAAAGAATGTTGTTAACCCAAAAATCTCCGTGATTGATCACATTAAACTGGCCGGTCTTCACTCTGAGACAGTCGATAGCTCTCTCGTAACAAACTTCTGATAATTTCAATATTTTTTCCGAATACATTTTTGCACTGCCGATAAAATAAATCAGATTCAAGCGTCAGCATTTGGAATACAGATATAACGTGTATGTTTTTTAATTTACAGGATTTAAAAATTTTCGTATTGGATTACAACCTACAAAATGTTGCATAAAAATACTGAAACAGACGGAGGAGAAAATGTACGTTAGATACTTGGACAAAAATTCGTACTTAGATCCCAATTCTGACCAATTGAGAATTTCGTTTCCTAGAACGGTGAATGCATTGCTAAAAAATAATTTCCATCCTGCCGAATAGTCTTCGTGGTACATGCCTTTGCCACGTGTGTTCATTGCCGTTGGATCCTAATGACATTTTTTTCTTAGTAACTAAAAATCAATCTCTACAAACTTGAAATATTATCATTTATTTGTTTATTTATTCATTCATTTTTTTTTCGTTATCGTGTACCTTTTCGCAAAGCGCGACAGAACTTGCATGAAATTTGGCAATTCCTTTGATGGCGAGAATGGAGTGTTCGAGATCGAGTCCCAGTCGTCGATCGGCCATTCGATAGCCCATCGGTGTGAGATCCTCCATCACGAGCAACGAAGGATTTCCCAACTGGGTGTACAAGCTACGTGCACTCAGACGATATTCTCGATGGATACCACTCAACATTTTGTTCATTTCACTCAAAATCGTTTCCATCATTCGACTTTCCGTCGCGAACGATGTTTCTGTCTTCGCCAAAATATGATACCAAAAAAACTTTAACTAACTGAGAAAAAAATAAATACTTTTCGCACCCTAAGTACGGATGCAGTTGGAATGTATTAAACGATCGACACTTACCAATTCGTCGTATACACCTTCCGGCAACAGCGAAATCTTTACGATCACAGATTTTGTTTCGATCGTTTTCCGATCAGAATGCGATTTATTATCACGTAAATATTCCACACGGGTTCTTATCATATTGCTTCCGTAATTGTCACCTTTGGCAACCGCGGATGTTGACGTTACATTCGTTACTTTTATGGTTTCATCGTTTTCGAAATTTCTGAGAATTTTCTGCATAAATATTGCGTTTAACCAAATTGGTGATTCCGACGACATTTTACTGTCGTTACCGCGTTTCGACTGTGCGATGTACGCGGAAAATCTTGGACTCTCGTAGGACTTTGTGTGCGTTTGTAGTGCGGATAATACCATACATCCGACGCACGATATCAATTGCGTTTTTAACGTCGTCAGTCTCGAGAACGAGATAACTCCTCGTGGTATGAAAACCAATTATTTTTACAATCGAATTATCTCTTTCGGCTGTCACAGTTAAGTGTTTTATTGCCTTTTTTTCGGTTCGTTTTCATTCGACGTTAATTTCAGAGTCATTTTTGCACATGATGCTACAAGCCTTCGGCAACAATTCTCTATTGTAAATAAATTCGTGCTGCAATAACGAAAAAAGGTATTATTGTTTGCGAAAAGATTTTTCAGCAGACAAAACTGAGTTTTATAATTGCAGTATTTTATTTGTATAGCGTGACCCGGATCTCTCCGTAGTTGACGATGGAGGTGGGCTACAAGAGGGCGGAAGAAAGATAACAATCAAAGAGAAGTAAAATTTAAAACGAGTATTTTTATTACAAATGGTAAAACTTGATATTATGACCGGAATAACAACGGAAACTAAAATGGAAATAACGAACAAAAATACATAGCCAGCTCGCACAAAGAAATCAATAATACCAATAATGGCAATATAAGAGCAAAGTAAATATAAAGTTGGACGTCAGTTGCGCTGCAGCACCGATGCTTGGTTAGTGAAGCAGGGCGGGGGAGGTGTATGTCAGGTGGGGTATGGACGACGAGGTAAGTTGGGCATTGCTCACTCGATGGCACTTGGAAGTGCCAACAGGACCACGTGCCCGGTAATGAAGGGGGGGGGGGGGGTGATAATAATCCTAAATACTTTTACATTCTCGCCAAAACCGAATAATAATGGGGTCTGATGAGTGTTCTAATTGAGCGCAGATGGGGATGGGGAAAAGGGGGAGAACGAACGGCGTACTCACAAGATCACGATCTCTCTAACCTTCTCTTTCTCTCTTACTCTCGCCCTCTCTCTCTCTCTCGCTCTCGGGCTCAAAACTGAACTGACGATCTTATGAAGAGCAGGGAGAGCTCTAGAAATGAAACTTGATATTATGACCAACCAAAGAAAACTAAATACCGGGAGGGAAAAACTTGCCTCGATGGAAAACTAAAAATCAAAGTAATCGATAACCGTCTGATCACTCTATTCGACATCTACTTGGCACGCACGCTCGACTCTGAGTGAGGAGCCGTGAGGTATTTGATGCCGGTTCCGGTTCCGCCGAGCCTTTCAAAATGACGGAGTGGGTGCGATTTTCGTTCTTTACCGGCTCCCAGCCGATATCGGTCGTGCTGTATTCATCCATGTCGCCTCGGCATACTCTTCCCAAATGACCAGGTGGCAAGGGGCTGGTGGGGAGCAGGCATCGTCGCTGTCTTCTTCGCACCCGTACCTTGTCTCGTTGTACCTCTCTCTCTCTCTGCCTCGATCTGCGATATACACCGGCGTCCTGACGATATCGCTCGGCAGACAGCGTTGCAGGTTCCCCACTCCGGAGCTGAAACTTGGAGAAGACGATGGAGGGGGGAGGGAGGTGTTCGTGATATTACCGGCCTACCTGGTGGTTCAACGAGCGGTAGACCCCGATCCATCGAAGACGGAGGGGCAAGTGACGATTTTTATAATCGATTACATAATTTTTACAAATAAATAAAAGAATAAAAAATAATAATGAGTATATGTGCAAGGCCATTATCGATAGTTTTTATTACACATTTATAAATTGTGATTGATTATAAGTAATATAAAAATAACTTTATCCCAAGTGGAGAGGTATTTTATTTTATATAAATGCATCTTTTTAAATCGACGATATTTTCATTGAGTGGGTCGTCAAAATTGTGGGTCAACTTGAATAGTAAGCTTTCTGGGTCAACGTACAGTTGGCTGATGTATGCAGAATACAGAATTAGAATTCGACTAAGAATACTCATTTGGTGTCCACCATTTTGTTCGTGCAAGCGCTCGAAAATTCGGGTATAAGCGTGATTATCGATAATCATTTCTCCAGTGCTTCTCGATGCGATCGAGTACGAATTTTTTTCGCCAAATTTTTTTAACTCCTGTATCTCATCAGTTTCGAGATAGTTCAACGATTCTTCTATAGTGTTATCGTTCAACCAACCTTGAGCTTGTACCCTTCTGTCACAACATCGACGATTGTAACTACTGCATGTGCCGACGGATTTTTGAATTCTTTATCTGGTCAAGACCTTGCAAATTGTGATAAGCGTCTATCATGGAGTAGATATAACTACACAATGATGTCGTTGAACAAAAGTTGAACTTTTCAGAAGCGAATAACTCGATGCCCATCAGATAACAGCGTGATAAGCGATTTATCTTAACAACGAATACACTCGTGATTATGGATTTTTGAGATATATTTTTCAGAAAATGATTGGAAACGTTGCAGGTACCTGCTTAGAAAAATTAAATGAAATTTCATGAAAAACAATTTAAAACAAAATTAAAAAGATAATTTGTTTGAACGAATCAAGTTGCGTTATATCAAAAATAATAATAATGATTGAACACTTTTTTAATTCCTTTTAGATTTAACTGTACATCTGTAACTTTATTACAAGTATAGAGGGAAACAAAGTTTGCTTTATCGATTCGTTAATTCCCGACTTCCAAATACGCAGGCGCTGGTTTTTTTTTTTTTTTTTGTCAATTGTCGTTATTCGTCCATACTCGACGAGTGAATGCTTTGGAGCGACAAAAGCTCGCACCAGTTAATTTTCCGACCCTGTCGTTCAATTGAACTCGTTGAGCGTCATCGCTTTATTTGCCCATTTGATAGTGGAGACGAAATAACTCGACGCGATGAGTGCAAATAACCGACGAGAACTTGAAACTGCTCATTTCATTTGGTCATAGGAAACGCGTATCAAAAACTGCGATACCGAATGCAATTAATAGCAACGAACGACTGTGGAGAATTCAATTCAATCAAACGCCCTTCGACGGTCAACATTTGGATTCTATGAATTACTCGTATGTTAAATTGCATTTATCGTAAAAACGAAAGCAATTTTTCAATAAACTTGATGACAGCAAATTCTGAACTTCAATGTTCTCGAATTATTTTCCTTGTGGAATAAATTTCTTTCGTTTGACTTGTAATTTATTCTGAGTGGAATATTGATTTGTTCGGAGATGTTGGGCAGATATTAATGCGATGGATCTTCACCGAGATGTGCATTTGTGTGTATAGAATAATCGCACTACTTAGTGATCGGCGATTTATTCATTGAATAATCATTTTTTGTTAAAACTGTACTGGTACTAAATTATTGTTGAAACAATTATTTATCTCTAATGAGATACGGTTATCTGCAGGTACTCTAGTTAGTTTTTTGATCGGTCAGAGGCTCTGATCTGACTGCTCTTGCAAATGATCCGTTGTAAAAAATGTGAAATATATGTTAAGAATCTAGTACTCCACTAGCGTTCCACTTCGGTATCCATCTAACCATTTTTCTAATATATGACGGAGTCCTCAATCCCGATACGACGAAGTCATCACCCGCTTCGCAAATCTCATTCAACGTCTTAGCCCCTTCTTTGTCGGCAAGGACGAAGGGCAATGTCAAAGACGACGCCATGACTTCTAAAAATTGGTATTTTTTCAAAATTTTTTTCAACTCCTTCATGTCCGGCGCTTTGACGTTGCAATGAAGTCTCGTCATGGTTTTCGTCAAAGTTTTCAGGTACTCCTCGAGAAGAGCGTCGTAATGATGGATTTCCACGTCGTCCGAGAGACTCGAGTAGAAAAAATACAAAATATCGGTGGCTGCCGAGCTCACGTTAGACGCTTGGAAATCGACCTGGATGAGAAGAGTTCGAATCATCGAATGAATAATCGAATAAGGATACAAGAGAATGCGTCTGTTCGAGATGATTCGAATTAAATTTGTAGTCTAGCACGTGGTGACTCTATGTATATCATTTCAATAGGCTGCTACACTTACGAAGATATGATCAACGACTTTCCCCTCGTCGTCGTACCGGAAGAGCATGTTGTTGACCCAGCAATCGCCGTGATTAAGCACGTTGAATTCGTCAGCCTTCGGTGTAGTACACTCGATATAGATCTCACGGTACCTGTCCGAAAGTTTCAAAAATTTCTCGGACAAAATGGATCGACTGTAAACAAGGAAAATTACGATAACGCGAGGAGTAATTTTTGTTTTGATATCTCTAACCAGACTCTTGACACTGGTATGTGAAGAAAAGTTACGTCTCTAGAAAAGCAATATGACAGGAATAGTTCTGCGTTATTTCACAATAACTCGGAACGCATAATTGTAGCAAATCATCAAGGCCCATTGTTACAAATACCTGGATCCTAATTCGGACCAATTGAGTAATTCCTTAGCAACTGCCTTGAAGGCACTCTTACACAGGTCCGTGACTTTATCCATATCCGTGTGAAGACTGTTTTTGTTGTAGTCGACCATCGCTGCTGGGTCCTTAAAAAGTCTTATTTTCAGAGCTGCCTAAATAATCTTGAAGCTCAACTTCAAACTCATATGAAAAATATACAGACGAAAAAGATTTAAAACGTGATCGACTTTTTGTCGATTGCATAATTTACCTTTTCCCGAAGTGCAATGGAAGTAGCGTGAAATCGTGCGAGTGCTCTCATCACCATGAGGGCGTGTCGAAGGTCAAGACCTGCGTGGCGATCAGCCAGCTTATAACCAAGCGGCCCTAAATCTTCTATCACAATAAAAGTTGGATCTCCGATTTTGGCGTAAAAAGATTTCGCACTGAGACGACATCCGTCTTCGACCAACATTTCGTTCATTTTAACGAGAGTTTGGTCCATCATTCTCATTTCCGTACGATATACTTCAAGCTCCGTCATCTTCGTTGTCACAAGATCAATGAAAAATAAAGCAATTGCAATTGATCGCGCAGTGCAGAATTTCAATAATACGAGAGATTGTACGACCGTTTTCTCACGATTTCTTTGGCGTCACCGGTGCTCGGCGCAACTTTGATTATCAACGATTGTCTTTCCGTTGCCTTGGCAACTGAATTTCCGCGCAAATATTCCAGATTTGCGCGGACTATCTCACCGGAGTAATTGTCGCCAAGTGCGGTTGCATACCGCATGACTGCGTCCTTCACTTCTATAGAATCGTCATTCTCCGATGATCTCAGCACATCTTGCATTAATTCTGCATTTAACCACGCCAACGATTCCGGCAACATTTTACAATCTTTCTATTTGCTAAAGTATTCTTGATGTACTGCAATTAGAGGAAAGAAACCACGTTTTAATTTGTCTTACTTTTGTCTAACCGAATGATAAACTCTCGGTAGAATTTAACGACAATTGAAATTAAATCGCAGCACGAATAAAATGAAGGGTTTAGTTAAATATTTTCGAAGATTGATTTTGATATCGCTTGCTTCATAGAAAAATCGATGCTGTTTACACACGTTTAAATCGACACTATCTGCTCAGCAAACGTTAAAGATTCACCATCATCGTTAGATTTTTTGATAATTATCGTCCGTCTTACAAAAAAACACTCCGATCACTGCGAGGTGAAGAACTATGTTCACTTTATTATTTTTTTTAAAACTGACTAGACAATATTGTCCGTTGATGCACTGATATTTAATTTATAATGTATTACGAGGTGTTTGCTGCGATAATAAAATTAAATGATTACCCTCTTTTTGACTCCGGACCAGCTCCACGTAATGTACCAAAATCTCGTGCATCCAACTGATCTCCGCCGGGAATACTGCGCTCGAATGTAGGAAGTGGTTAATATAAGAGAGCCCCCACTCTTGGTATTCAGAAGATTAGAGCTCTCCCGCACGTCTCACTTGCAGTCTCGCGTTTGATCGGGGTCTTTCAAAGATTATTCTTTATCTTTGCTGTTACTACAAATCACGCAATTATATATTTCGACGATTTGTGAAACGTTCATACATAAGCTGACAAGATTGTCTACCAATCGCAGATCATTGACTTATGGACGAATACGGAAACTACTTTTATGACACGCTGCGCGTAAAAGTGCGGTTTTACGCTCACTTCGTTCGCGTCAAACCCCATTTACGCACCTTGTGACATAAAAATTTGTATGATACTCGTACGAAATACGTTTTCTGGACTCGTGTGATTGCAACACTCGCCTTCGGCTCGTTCTGCAAGCTCACACTCGTCAGAAAAAAAAATTTCGTACTAGTGTCATAATGTACTATTTCCCAAAAATAAATGTACCACCATATCTCCGATTTATTCATTTTTATTTTAAATTTTTTGCGCTGTTGCATTTATTCTGTGTTTTCATTTGGTCTCAGTGAGACATTTTATACATGAACTTATTACATACGGCAGAGAATATATAAATCAACGAATGTTCTAGGATGAGGAGGCGTACAAGCAGTAGAAGTGGAATTAATATTAGTGTTAATTGGTTTGTAGAAAATCAAAGTCATTAGTATTTGAATGCACTTAATTACAGGTAATCGAGCAAGCGATTCGATACGTTTGATCCGGTAAACCCATTCTTGCAAATGATCAATTTTACGACAGGGAGATATAAAATTAATCGAGTGCTCCACTAGCGTCCCACTTCGGTATCCACCGGATCATTTTTTTGAGATATGACGGAGTTCTGTACCCTGAAGCGACGAAGTCATCACCCGCTTCGTTAATCTCATCCAAGGTCATAGATTCTTTTTTATCAGCGAGGATAAAGGGCAGTGTTAAACACGACACCATGACTCCAATGAATCCGTATTTTTTCAAGATTTTCTTCAAGCCCGTCATGTCCAGCGCTTTGACGTTGCATTGAAGTCTTGCCATGGTTAACGTCAAAGTTTTCAGGTACTCCTCGAGAAGAGCGTCGTAATGATGGAGTTCAACGTCGTCCGAGAGACTCGAGTGGAAGAAATACAGAATATCGGTGGCTGGCGAGCTCACGTGGGACAGTTGGAAATCGATCTGGATTAAAAGATTTTGGATCATCGAATAAATAATCGAATAAAGATACAAGAGAATGCGACTGTATGAAATGATTCGAATTAAATTTATAGTCTAGCACGTGGTGACTCTGTTCGTTTCAATAGGTTGCTACACTTACGAAGATATGGTCGATGACCTTCCCCTCGTCGTTGTACCGGAAGAGCATGTTGTTGACCCAGCAATCGCCGTGATTCAGTACGTTGAATTCGTCAGCCTTTGGTGTCGTACAAGCAATATAGTTTTCGCGGTACGTATCGGAAAGCTTTAAAAATTTCTCGAAATAACTGTGTCGACTGTAAACAGGAAGAATAACGATAAAGTAAGTAATGTTCATTTTGGCATCTCCAGCCAGACTCTCAGCACGGGTATGTGGAAAGGGGTGTTCTTTCCACGTTTTTTTTTTGGAATGCGTAATTGTAGTCGCAGAGAATTATCGAAGCCCATTTGTACACGTACCTGGATCCCAGTTCACGCCAGTTGAGTAATTCCTTCGCGACTGTCGTAAAGGCATTTTTAATCATGCGCGTAATTTGAGTCATATCAGTGTGAAAAATGTTCTTATTGTAGCTGACCATCGCTTCTGGGTCCTGAAAAAATTCCAATTTTCAGACCTGTCAAAATAATAGCGACGCTCAATTTTGAACCTAACATGAAAATATTCAGAAAAATAAATTTGAAACCCGAATGTATGTTGGAGCACTTTTTCAATTGCATAAATTGTATAAATTACCTTTTCCCGAAGAGCAATGGAAGTAGCGTGGAATCGTGCTAGTGCTCTCATCACGAGAATGGAGTGTTCGAGGTCAAGACCTGCCTGACGATCTGCCAGCTTATAATCAAGCGCTCCTAAATCTTCCATCACAATAAAAGATGGATCGCCGATTTTAGTGAAAAAGACTTTTGCACTCAGACGATATTCTTCTTCGACCCACATTTTGTTCATTTCAACGAGAGTTTTCTTCATCATGTTTATCTCCGTACGATATATTCCAAGTTCGGCCACCTTTGGAGTTACAAGTTTGTTAAAAAATAAAGCAATTTCGATTGTTGGTGTGGGGCAGAATCATAAAAGTACGAGTGATTGTACGAAAGCTCTCACGATTAACTTGGAATCACCGATGCTCGGCGCAACTTTGATTATGAAGGATATCTTTTCCGTTGCCTTGGGAAGTGAATTTCCCCGCGAATATTCCACATTTGCACGTATTAGATCACCCCCGTAGTTGTCTCCAACTGCAGTTGCATACTGCGTAAATGCATACTTCACTTCTATCGAATCGTCATTTTTCGATGATCTCAGCACACCTTGGATAAACTCTGCATTCAACCACGCCAGTGATTCCGGCAACATCTTACAATATTTTTATTTACTGAATTATTATCGACGTACTCCAATCTGAAACCATAATGGGCGTTCCAATCTTTTACTTCCATCTAATCGGATAATGAACTCGAGTGACAATTCTTCGGCAACTAAAATTAAATCGGTGCACGAATGGAGGAAAATCTTTTGTTAAATATTTTAATATAATGCAGCTATGTTTTCCTCGCTTTTTCATGCCTGTTTTATAGTAGCCAGGAGGTTAATATCACAAATAACCACTGGTACGTAAATATCGATGACTTATCCTTGTTGACCGGTAGTAAAGATTTTTTTCAACGATTTTTGCGAACCAATAACAGGAGACCGAGAGGTTCAGCAGCGTCACCAAGCAGCTGCGATCTGTAGCAAAACCTAGAAACATCAGCTTGTCCGGTTCCCGCCTTCTACACGTGGTATCATAACCTCACATTCATTCGAGTTCATATTGGCGAGAATATCTGATTGTGCGTGCGGTTAGTAATGAAAAATGAGTAAAAAAGGAAGCAGCGGCGAGCGGCCCGCCGCTCCGAGGGGGATCCGCCCGTGGATCTCGAGAAGTATACACATTCAGTTGCACACAACTCGGAAAACTCAGCTTTGGTATATGGAGAATCGTGTGCAACGTGGAAGGGGACCGTTTTAACCTTCGCACGCTCGTCTACGACTCGTTCCGAAAACATCGCGCTCACCTCAAAGCGGCCACTTTCCCTCCGAGTTACACAATGTACTATTATAAATTAATTTTTATATCACTTGCTTGATTGAAAAATCAACGCTTCTTATACACGTTTTAATCTACATTGTCTACTCGAAAGTCATTGTAGATTCACACTCCGATCGACTTTTCACCAATTATCGTTGGTCTTATAAAATTTTTTTAAAATTTGACGGTAGCCAAGCTCAATACGATGTTCACTTCGTCTTTTTAAAAATAACGAATCAACGAATTTTGACAGGTGATATACTGATATTTGATTTATAACGAATTACTAGGGTTTTGTCGTGATCGTAGAGTTAATTGCTTACCCTTCTCTTAACTAGTAACCAGACTCGCCTAGTGTACCAAAACGTCGTACACCCAACTAAACTCCGCTGGGAATAGAGCGCACGTAGCGACTCGTTAATATGAGAAAAATCCCACTATTGGTATCCAGAAAGTCAGAGCGCTCCCACAAGTCTCCTACTCAAACTCTCACTTTTGATTTCTGTTTTACAAAGCTTATTCTTCATCTGTGCTGTTAATACAAACCGAGCAATATTACATTTCGACGATTTATGAATCGTTCATACATAAGTTAGCCAGACTGAATTACCAATCGCTGATCATTGACCGAATTCCATAAATACAGATCTCTTTACACTGTTATTTTTATGCTTTCAAAAATGCTATTTCTTTAATATTTTTAGTTGGGCTTAATGCGATTTGATGAATTAACTCGTTCTCACCAACAGCAAGCATATTAATTCAAGGATGCTTATGGATGAGCAATCGTATGAACCTTCGAGATAGGATTAAGGTTAGTATTTATTTGTTTGTAGATAATATTCGCAACGGAATGGTGCTGAATTTTTGGCAGTTTGCATATTGTACAAATATTTATGGATATGCTTCAACAATTTCCGAACTTTCTTACCGTTTAACCAACGTTGAGCTGGGAACCTTTTATCAAAACATAAACGGTTTCCACTTCGTGGCATAATGGATTTCGAGTTGTTTCTTCGGTCCGGACCTAGGAAAGTGCAATAAGAGTGCATTGTGGCACAGATAAAACGACACAACATTGTCGAGAAATAAAATTTCTACTTTTCTGGAGGAGGTACATAACTCGACGCCTCAGAAGATAAGCGATTCAATGCAGGGGTCTCCAAATTAGGGCCCGAGGGCCAACACCGACCCGCGGGCCATTCGAGGAAGAGCATCATCGGCCCTCGGGCCGTAGGAGTAAAGGTCAATGCGGCCCTCAGGCTCATAAGCGTGGAGACGCTGAATTTAACTCGTCAATGAATAGACGTCAACGTGATTATGGATTTTTTAAATATATTCCTGCAGAAAAGATGGGAATGTTGCAGTTTGCTTCTTGTGACGATTCAATAACATCAAAACAATGCAATGTTATCAGAAGCAATTCAAGTCAAAACGAGGATGATATCTTTTCGAATGAATCAACTCGCTTCAAATTAAAAAAAAAAGCGATTAGTAAATCGAGCGGTTGGAACATCAGCGCGCGCGTCGACGCGCAGTGTTACTATTTTCTTAGTATCTACATTTTCTCGTTGATAAAAAAATACTTTTAGACTTTACCGGACAGTTAACATTTTATTAAATCAATTGTAGGTAAACAGAATTTGCTTTATCAATGTGTTATTTTCTGATTTCCAAATATGTAGGCGCTGTATTTTTATTTCAAGGATGCCCTAGAATAAAAAATTGTGTAAAATTTAGTAATGGAATGAATATCAGTTTTTTTTTATCGCTTGTTGAAAATATACCCAGCGGATTGGTACTCATTTTTTGGCAATTCATATATTGTAGGAATAATTATGAATATGGAAATGGGAGATTTAATTATTGTATAATATACAGTTCTACGATAGTGGAATACATTATAAATCGAGCACTCCACTCGCGTTCCACTTCGGTATCCACCTGGTCATCTTTTTTATATATGACGGAGTCCTGTAACCTGAACTGACGAAGCCCTTTAAGCAGATTTCATTCAACGTCTTAGCTTCTTTTTTATCGGTGAGGACATGGGGCAATGTCGTGCACGACGTCATGACTGCTAAGAATTCGTGTTTTTTCAAAATTTTCTTCAAACCCGTCATGTCCGGCGCTTTGACGTCGCATTGAAGTCTTGCCATGGTTCTCGTGAGAGTCTTCAAGTACTCCTCGAGAAGAGCGTCGTAATGATGGAGTTCCACGTCGTCCGAGAGACTCGAATGGAAAAAATATAATATATCCATGGCTGGCGAGCTCAAAACAGACATTTGGAAGTCGACCTGGATAAAAATCGTTTGGATCACCGAGCAATGCATTAAATGATACACGGAAGTTCGACTATTTGAGATGATTACAATGAATTTAGGGACTAGCACGTGGTGACTCATCTCTCCATATCGTTTCAATAGCCTGTTACACTCACGAAGATGTGATCGACGACCTTCCCCTCGTCGTTGTACCGGAAGAGCATGTTGTTAACCCAGCAATCGCCGTGATTCAGCACGTTGAATTCGTCAGCCTTTGGTGCCGTACACGCAACATAGATTTCACGGTACCTATCGGCAATTTTAAAAAATTTCTCGGAGTAACTGGGTCGACTGTAAAAAAAAAAAAAAATTTACGATAACGCGAGGAGTATTTTTTATCTCGGTATCCCGAGCCAGACTCTAGACAGTAGTATGTCGGTATAGGTTACTTTTTTTTGGAGAAGCAATATGATGAAAATAATTTTGCACAATCGCAATCGCAGCAAATTTCAGAGGTTCATTTATGCAAATACCTGGAACCTAGTTCAGGCCAATTGAGTAATTCTTTTCCGACTGTCTTGAAAGCGGCCTTGAATAAGTCCGTAACTTGAATCATGTCTGATTGGAAACCGTTTTTTTTGTAGTCAACCACTGCGTCCTTGTCCTAAGAAAAATCATATTTTCAGACCTGCCAATCGCCAAGCTGAACTTTTCACCTACATGAAGGATGTTCAGGCAAAAAAATTGCAATCTCGATCGGATGATGAACCGCTTGTTGTCGATTGCGTAAAATACCTTTTCACGAAGTGCGATCGAGGTAGCGTGAAATCGGGCTAGGGCTCTCATCGCCAAAATGGAGTGTTCGAGGTCGAGACCTTCCTGACGATCAGCCAGCTTATAACCAAGCACCCCTAAGTCCTCCATTACAATCAAAGATGGATCTATGATTCTGCTGAAAATGACTTTTGCACTCAGACGACATCCTTCCTCGATCAACATTTTGTTCATTTCAACGAGAGTCTTTTCCATCATGCTTATTTCCGTACGATACAGTCCGAGCTCCAACAACTTTGTCGTCACGGGATCATTGAAAAAAAAGCCATTGCAATTGATTGTGCAACGCACAATTGGTTATAATACGAGAGATTGTACGGAGCTTTCCTTACGATTGTTTTGGCTGCGCCGGCGCTCGGCGCAACTTTGATTATCAATGATTTCCTCTCCGTTGGTTCGTGAGATGAATTTTTGCGCGAATATTCCACATTTGCGCGTATCAGCTCACCGGCGTAATTGTCGCCAATTGTGGACGCATATCCCATGACTGCATCCTTCACTTCTATCGAGAAATCATTTTCCGATGATCTTAGGACAGTCTGCATAAATTCTGCATTCAACCACGCTAGTGATTCCGGCAACATCACACAATATTTCTATTTACTGAATTACTTTCGATGTACTGCTATCAGAAGCAAGGATCAGGTTTCTACCTCCCACTTATTTTCAAACTGAATAATTAACTCGAGTGACAATTTATTGACGATTAGAATTCAACCGCAGCACGCATGTTGTAAAATGTTTCAATAAATATTCCTGTCGATTAATTGTGATGTCACTTGGTTGGTTGAAAAATCGATGCTGCTTATGCACTTATCAATCTGCACTATCTACTCGGAAAGCATTAAAGATTCACACTTTTCGATAGATTTTTTGTCAATTATGCTTATAAACAAACACTTTGACCGTAGCTAGTTTTAATACTATGTTGACTTTGTTTTCCTTTAATTAACTATTTACACCATTTTTTCCGTCGATACACCAATTTTTTTATTCCGAGGATATTACTAATCGAGTATGGTACAGAAAACACCTTGCATCCTCCGTGCACCAAGCATGAATTCAAGATGAAACTTGATAATAATTTAATTTTGGTGTTTGCTATGGTAATAAAGTTAATTGTTGACTCTCCTCTTAACTTCTGACCGGTCTCACGTAATCTCCCCAAACGTCTTACATCTAACTGATCTCCACTGGGAATGCTGCTCTCGCAATTTGCGCATGGTTAATATGAGAGGAGCCCCCACTCTTGGTATCCAGAAGATCAGAGCACTCCCGCGAGACTACTACTACTTGGGGTATCATTTTCGATTTCTGTTCCACAAAGACCCCCCCCCCCCCCCCATCTGTGCTGTTACTACAAATCACGCAATTATATATTTCGACGATTATGGAATGTTCAGACATCAACTACTAATACTAAATTACCAATTGCAGATCATTGAACCACTTTTTCAATATATGCGAATACGGAAATAGCATTATTTTTCCTAAAAATAAACGATGAGCGACAGGTAAAATTTTTAAAAATGTTTACTTTTTTCATTGCTGTAATGTTTTTAAAGTTGGTCTCACAATCAGTAAGATTGAAAAATTGATATATTGTACAAAATAGCGGACACATGGATTTTCAAGGCCGTTCTAGGATATGGAGTCGTATAAAAATGAATCGTAACAAGATGGTCCTTAATTTTTGGGAACTCATATATTGTCCGCATATTCATCGATAAGCAGGTGAAAAAACCCAACTATGGTTAACCAGCTACTCAATTTATTGGAATTCGACGAGTAGGAGCTATTGATTGACTGATCCTGCAAATGATCAGTTCCACGAACGTCAGATAAATCATGAATCGAGTATTCCACTAGCGTTCCACTTTGGTAACCGCCTCAGCATCTTCCTGCAATAAGCTGGATTTTCGGAACCCGGACTCGCATAGTCAACGCCTTCTTCGAAAATCTCATTCAACGTCTTAGCTCCTTTCCCGTCGGCGAGAACGAAGGGCAATGTGAAACATGACGTCATGACTTCTACGAATTCGTGCTTTTTTAACATTTTTTTGAAGAACGTCATGTTCGGCGCTTCGACGTTGCATTGAAGTCTGGACATGGTTTCCGTCAGAACTTCCAGGTACTCCTCGAGAAGATCGTCGTAATGATGGAGTTCCACGTCGTCGGAGACACTCGAGTTGAAAAAATACAAAATATCGATGGCCGGCGAGCCCAGATGAGACAATTGGAAATCGATCTGGATAAAAAGATTTCGAATCATCGAATAAAGCATGAAGGGCTCACATACGACTAGGCGCGCCGAAAACCGGGCGAATAAAAAAAAAATTATTTTCAACGTTAAATGGTAAAAAAAAGTCTGACGCGAGGTTTTTTTCAATTCTTAAGTGTTAACATTTCAAAAAAAAAAATTCTTCTTTTTATTTCAAACTTTAAAATATTGTGTTTTCATTATTTCTGAAAAAATGCCTTCCGTCAGACTATAACCGCTACATTACTCCACTCGATGATTCTTCATTTTTTCAAGTTGGATAATTTTTTGTGCAGCTATCGTGCATACCATGGTTTTCAACAGTAGTCCATTAATACCCGTAAAAAACAATGTTCATATTTTGAAAATGATTTATATTTTTCTTATAGTCGAAAGGTAAATAAAGAATTTAAAATCAACAATTTCATTTTTCATCACTATATAAACTTATAATAATTTTTGAAATTTACTCGGTTTCCAGCACGCCCACGGGCATGTGAGCCTTTAAATAAGGATACAAGAGAATTCTAATGTTTGAGATGATTCAGATAAATTTATAGGCTAACACGTGCTGACTCTATCCATGTCCTTTCAATAGCCTGCTAGACTTACGAAGATATGATCAACGACCTTTCCCTCGTCGTTGTACCGGAAGAGCATGTTGTTGACCCAGCAATCGCCGTGATTCAGCACGTTGAATTCGTCAGCCTTTGGTGTCGTACACGCGATAAAGATTTCGCGGTACCGATCGGAAAGTTTTAAAAATTTCTCGGAGTAACTGGATCGACTGTAACAAGAAAAATTACGATAACGTGAGGATTCATTTTTATTTTGATATCTCCAACCACACTCTAAACAGTAGCATGTGGGAACGGGTTATTATTTTCCGGAAAAGCAATATGACGTGAATAATCCTGCGCAATCGCAATCGTAGAGAATCATCGAAGACTCTTCGTACACACACCTGGATCCCAGTTCGGGCCAGTTGAGTAATTCCTTCGCGACTGTCTTAAAGGCACTCTTACACATTTGCGTAAAATGAATTACATCTTCATGAAGAACATTTCTATCGTATTTGACCATCGCCGCTAGGTCCTGTAACAATAACACAAAATTGTCCAAAATGATCGATCTCCTTCGTATCGGAATATAGGGGTATTAATTGCATAGAATACTTTTTCCCAAAGTGCAACGGAAGTAGCGTGAAATCGTGCTAATGCTCTGATTGCTAAAATAGAGTGTTCGAGGTCAAGACCTGCCTGACGATCCGCCAGTTTATAACCAAGCGCCCCTAAGTCTTCCATCACAATCAAAGATGGATCTCCGATTTTGCTGAAAAAGACTTTTGCACTCAGGCGGAATCCTTCCTCGATCAACATTTCGTTCATTTCAACGAGAGTCTTTTCCATCATGCTTATTTCCGTATGGTACAGTCCGAAATCCAACATCTTTGTCGTCACAAGTTTATTGAAAAAAAAAAAAAACAAATGCGATTGATTGTGCAATGCCTAATTGATTATAGTACGAGAAATTGTACGAAGGTTTCCTCACGATTTTCTTGAGCTCACCAGAGCTCGGCGTAGTCTTGATTATCATCGATTTCTCTTCTGTAGTATTGCCAAGTACATTTTCGCGTGAATATTTTACAATTGCGCGTATTATTTCACCCGCGTAATTCTCTCCATTCGCTGATGCAAACTGCATAACTGCGTCCTTCATTTCGATCGAATCGTCATTTTCCGACGACCTCAGTACATTTTGCAGAAATTCTGCATCTAACCACCCCAGTGACTCCGGCAACATCTTAGAATCTTTTTATCGGATAAATTATTTTCGATGTACTGCAATCAGATGCAAGGTTCAACGTTTCAACTTCCTACTTTCTTCTAACTCAATAATAAAATCCAGTGACAATTTAACGTCAATTAAAATTAAGTCGCAGCACGAATGAAGTATAAACGTTCCGTTTAATATTTTTCTAGATTAATTACGATACCACTTACTCGGTCAAAAAATCGATGCGGCTTATACACTTTTGAATCTACACTATCCACTCGGCAGAAATCGAAGATTCACATTCTTTGATAAATTTTTCGACAATTATCGTTTGTCTGATGGAAAAGAGCACTCTGACTGCCGTCCCTGGGCGCAATAGTACGTTCACTTCGTTTTCCGCTAGTAACCAACTACACAATTCCGTCAGTCGATACACCGATGTTTTATTCATAAGATTTTAATATTCGGGTTTCGTACAGTACACCTCCTGCATCATTTATGTGAGCATAAATCTTAGATCTAACTCAATCATAATTTAACCTCGTTCTTTGCAATGACAATGAGCTCGAATATTCGTGCTTATCATCATTCACCTGTCACGCATTCCACCCAAAGTCTCGCGTTCAACTTATCTCCGAATGCAATATTGCTCTTGAACCTGACAATTGGTAAGTATTTAAAAACCCTTCATCTTACTATCTACATGATCTGTCGTATTCTACATATTCACAATCGTTCGAAGAATTTTTCTTAACTACTTACAACTACCAAACCTAACGCAGCATTAAATAAAATTGATTAACAAAACCAAAAAACTATTTATATTAAGACAGTTCGAGGAAATCATTATTTTTTCTTCTTCAATGAATCTGTGATTTTTTCGATATCGAAATTTACGAGCAGTAGCTGATTTAGAACAATCCTTCGTAAGCTTTTTTAATTCTTGTTATCACTGCGATAACGTCAAACGTCGAGTATGCCTGCGGCGTTCCATGCGAAGATTCGCCTGACGAGTCTTTTTCGAAATTCCGGTGTCGCGTAAACCGGATTAACGTAATTATCGTCTTGCCGCAGCGTCTCGTTGACCGATCTAACGTGACTGCTATCAACGAGAATCGTGGCCAAAACTGCGCAAGATGGTAAAATTGCGAGAAACTGATTTTTTTCGATAATTTTTTTGAAGGCGCTCGCGATCGGTGGTCTTGTATCGCAACCAATCCGTTGCATGGTTGTCGCCAGAGCTTCGATGTATTCCTCGATGAGAAGCTCGTGATAATGAGCATCCACGTCCTCCGACAAACTTGTGTTGAGAAATTCGATGATATCTCTGATCGGCGAGGACCACCAACACGTTTGAAAATCAACCTTCGAAAATAAATAACATGCTCGCAGCTTCAATTTAGTTTTGAAACTGAAAATGATTGGCGGGAAAAAAATAAAACATGATAATGTAAAGATAAATCAATAATTCGTTAATAATAATAGTTGCAATAGTAATAAATAAATAAGTGAATGAAAATAGTTACATTATTAATAATAAATTGGATTACTCAACATAGCAATGAATAAATTAACCTATCAAAATATCAATTTTGTTTATGATATGAGAAACCCATCGATGAGTTATTGGAATAATAATAATAATATTAATTATTGTTATAATTTCAATATCTCGTCAAAGTGTTCATTGTATTGTATAATGATGTTGTATTGAATTCATTGATCTATTTATTACCATTTTCCATTCAGATCCATTAATAGAAAGTGTAATCAATTGATTAATTTTAAGATGATCTGTTCATTTTCGTAAAATTCCGAGCGATATATTTGAAGGTACTTGGGCTTACGAAGATATGATCGATGACTTTGCCCTCGTCGTTGTAACGAAAAAGCATGTTGTTGATCCAGCAATCTCCGTGATTCAAAACATTAAATTCACCAGTCTTTTCCGGTTCTTCGAATCTCAAGCCTTTCATATCGAATATGTCTGCTATTTTCGAAAATTTATCCGAATAACTGCGAGCACTGTGACCGAACGAAATAGTAGAGTGAAAAAAAAATTAGTCTGAAACTTCGAGAGAAATAATGTGAAATGCGTACCTTGACCCTAATTCTGTCCAGTCGCGTATGGAATTGGCAAAAGCCTTGATCTCTTGCACATGAAACTTTTTCATTACTTCGGGAACGGTGATTTTTAAATCGTCATCGGTGTACGTGGACATTGCTTCGGGATCCTGAGGCAAAACAAAAGAGGTACATGATTCGGTGGAAATCATAGCCTCAAAGCGGTAAATTGATTTCTATTGAATGAATAATTATCATGTACTGGATACATGTAAATGATTATAATAAATATTATCATTAATATTCGTATCATTATTTTGGCATAGAATATATTTTTAACATAATTGAATCACTCATTATGCACATAATATATGTCGTATTTGTTTGTTTGTATGTGCTCTATAGCAATCCTTTGAATAGCCCGTACCTTTTCATAAAGTGCGACAGAGCTTGCGTGAAAATTGGCTAAGCGTCTCATTACGAGTATGGAAAGTTCAAGATCGAGACCAATTCGTCGATCTCTCATGCGAAAACCCAACGCTGCTAAATCTTCCATCACGATGACAGACGGATCGCCAATCTCCGAATACAGAACACGTGGACTCAAACGAAACTCTTTCTCGTTCAATAATTCGTTCATTTTTCTCAGAGTTCTCGTCATCATTCCAATTTCCATTTCGAAAGCACCGAGCTCCAATACCTTTTTTACAAAAAATAAAAATAAATCGACTGATTTACGAACTTCAAGGTCATCGAACATTTTTGCATTGTAAGAATCCGTACTCACTATTTGCTTAGCAGCGCCCTCTTCGATCGGTGAAACTTTGATTATCAACGATTTATGCTCCGTCGAGCTACGATCTAATTTTTTGTGCGAATATTTCACGCTGGCACGTATCATTTCACTCAGATAATTATCGCCGGCTGCAGTTGCGATTTTCGTCTCGAGATTTTCAACTTTTATGGAATCGTCATTTTCCGATGCCTTCAAAACTTTTTCGATAAATTTCGCGTCCAACCATGCAAGTGTTTCGGATGACATTTTCGCAGAAGCTTACTGTCGCGGGTTCGGAGATGAAATGAATAAACAAGGCAGTCGTCTTATCAGTTCACTCACGATACGCGTTGCGCGATTACGCCTGGTGCCTGAAAATAATTGGGCGAGTAAAAGAGCATCTCCTTTATGCATTGCTTGAAATACTTTGTAGGAGTGATTTATTCATAGTATTCATTCTATTGTACCTTCATTGGTTATTTTAGAGGATTTTTCGAGTTGTCGTTCGTTGAATATTCATATTATTCATTTGTATATTATTCATTCATATATCATCTACATCTTATATTATTACTAATATTATTATCATTATTCATATTTATTTTATTATTCATACCTATAAAATTATTTTACAAATATTTTAGGTATAATTTTATTGTATCACAATGTATAATGTTTGTAATTTGTTTTATTGTATTTTATTTATATTCAAATTTTATATTTAAATTCGGTCCTGCGATAAACATTTAAAAAGAGTAGCTAATTTTGTCGAAACATTGCTGGATCAACCAATTTCAAATATCCCAAATTACAAATGACAGAACTTCATTATTTTCCGCAATTCAACTAATCTGTGAAGTTCATAGATCTTTAGATAGAGTATACATGGACTTTCTGTCGAACAATGTAAAAGAAAAAAATGTGTCAAAAAAATGTATTGTGGATTCAACTTCCGGAATTTCATAACGTCGAAAAAAAAAGTAAACAGGATTGTAAAATAATTTTGCTAGTTCAACATGACAGCGCGATAATTTTTCTTTTTTAATTTCCCATAGCCTTTTTTTTATCGAGTATTGCGGACGTGAGAGCAGCTCCCGAATACGACGTCGATATTACATAACAGATGCTGGGAGCGATCGTTACGTTGTGGGTCACAGAGCTATGGGCTCTACGTTTGCACGACAATTGCGTGGTTCGTAAATTCCCTCCACGATAACCAAATGACTCATCAAGATATGAAATCGCTTTTACGAGACCTAACCATCCAGTCTTTCTGTGGACACGAAGACTCCCACTTTTATCTTACGACGTGAATATTTTTTTCTTTTCTTCTTCCCACATCTCAAACGTCATCCTCAATTACGTCGTTTTGTGTTTCGACAATTATTCAAACATTTTTACGTCGGTAATTACATCCGACCAAACCACAGGGCCATAAATCAAAACGATTTCGTGAGAACCAATTTTTCTTATGTCTGAAGTAGCAGGCAGTGGTTCACGCCTAATTATATGGTCCTTTCATGCCTGATATTATTTTTTCAAGGTCGTGTTGAACTGAGGCTAGTCTTTGCATAGATTTTAGAATGTCCCTCAAGCTGTTTTCGTGTTTTTTCGTCTGTAATGGCTTCAATGATCACTGAAATAACGTTTTATCGATTTATCTTGTTCTCCTCACTCTTTATAATCCCGCATGAATTATTTAAATGGTTGATCGACGTTAGCAATCGTGAAGTGACGCTGATTCCTCTCGGGTCTTCGTTCGCATAAAGAAACTTCTACACATTTTTTCCGGGCATCAACGATCGGGAATATCATTGAAGCATATTAATTATTAAGCCATTACGTCTTATACTTGATACTATTCATGGCTATGAATACTTGATGGTATTCAGAGTCATTCGAAGGTCATATTATAATAAGCAAAGTTCAATCACGAATCAGTCGCAATTATGGTTTCACACGTATCGTCCTCGTCATGTCCTTCACTTACCTGCAGAAACGTACGATAAAAAGACCAACGACCTCTCAGCGAAGTATGGGCCACTCCAGGCACCGCCAAACCATCCCAAGCTATACTTTTTTTTGAAAAATTCTCCAAGCTGAACATTTTTCTTGCCTCGTGCATGCAGGATCACCGCGTGAACGAAATTCTTGTGGTCCTCAACCGCGCTCCTGTCCCGACAACTTCCTTGCGGTTGAAATCTCGCTGCACGAAATTTACAGAATCCAAAAAAAAAGCAAATCTATTTCGAGATAACGAGCTACGATTGTTGCATAATAATGACTAGTTGATCACCGTATACTTTTTGTGCGTGTATCTGTATGTACGGGTATATGTGTATATGTGTGTGTGTGTGTGTGTGTGTGTGTGTGTGTGTGTGTGTGTGTGTGTGTGTGTGTGTGTGTGTGTATGTGTGTGCGTGACTGCCGGGGATTTCGTATAATTGCCTCGGATCCCGCACGAAATGTGACTGAATTTTCAAACGCCTTGATTACCATTTATTCTTTCATCGAGGATCTCATTTCCACACGTGACGACCAAACGAATCTGATGGGCGATGGCCCGCAATCACGGAATGTGGTACGAGTTTTTGGTCTAATCAGCGCCATTGGAGCTCGCACTTCCGTACGATTTTTTTTCTATCATGTTTTTTCTCGTACAGAAGTTACTCAAAACCGAGTGGACTCAAGAAATCCGATTTATTATTATTATTATTATTATTATTATTATTATTATTATTATTATTATTATTATTATTATTATTATTATTATTTTTATTATCATTATTGGTATTATTTTTTGGATTTCCGGGAAGTGAAAATTCGGATAAGACAATTTCGAACTTATGAGCAATCGAAACTCACACAAAATTCAATATTCGCTCTAAACATTTTCGTTCGTTCACGAAAATCCCAAAAAAAAAAATTTCCGCGTCAAATTTGACCTCTTATTCGCTCTCGCATTGCGAATTTGATCCGTTATTGCGCGATGCATCGTGTTCCGAGTTGAACTAAACGGAAAAAGATTTGTTTGCAAGTTGACTTCGAAGATTTCAATTTCCGCCGTTGAATTTGATATTCTTTGAGCCTCGAGCGAAATCACGAGAAATGTTTCGGGAGGAAATGCGTCGTACCGAGGATAGCGGTATTTCGAGTGGAGACAAAGCAGATTTGGCTTGGTTACACGTGATGTTCTTTATGGAATATCCGCTTGTTGGATGAAATGAATACGGAGCCGTCGACGTCTCTCTTTGATTGAAAGAATGCAATACAGTAGCGAAATTTGCTTTTGCAAAATAATTGAATGTAAAGTAATCATAGTGGTCGTCGCTCAAGAATAAAATTTCCAAAAATTCTACAAACGCGTTTGGATGAAAAGGTCAATTGATAAATAACGCAATAACCTGCATAAATGAATAAATTAATCAATAACCCAATAAATGAATAAATATATCATTGTAGTGCAAAATGTAATAATCCTAGATTTAACAATCTCCGAAACCCGAATTCGGTAAATCTGCCAATACGCAGACTTTGGATGGATTAAGTCAGTCCCGTCACTGAATTCCTTATCTTCCTGTATTTGTGAGGTATGTTATTTGCCTACTTCTCCAACTTGCAATGGATTGATTCGGCGCCAGATGCACCATTTGCAAAAATATCCCATCTCAAGGTATTGCACAGAGAAAAAAAACAAACACAAAGACCTGAAATCTCATCGCCCAAAAAAATCATCGACCCATGCCCAATCAAATTTGTTGACGTAATTTCGTTAATTACATGTGTCATTTAATAATTTTATCGCCGGAAACCTTCGCCACAAAATCAGCCACATAATATAAATATATATAACGAAGGTATTCTTCGTCAACCGGATTTACATTTCTCCCCATAGTGACTCGTCTCCCTTCCTCGAAACAAAAGTTAAGCACCATTATTCAAGTTAAGCAAAGAATTGTTTCATTCACCGACGCTTATTACATCGCTGAACGAATCCCATTGCCATTTGGAGCCTTCGATGTTATTCATCGTTACCGTAAAATGTACAAAATAATGACAGCTACGCCACCCTTTAGAGGCCCGAACTTTGCATATGAAACTCTGGCTTAAAATACTTCCGCATAGTCCCCCAGGCACTGCGCAAGTGCTGTACGTATTTGCGTTCGTATTACGTGACACTACGTTGCTATACGTATAACTTATGACATTCCGATGAAACCGATGGAACTGCAGACAGTAACGCAATTCAAATATCAATACGCAAGGATGCTTTAAGCCGTTGCGAAGCTCCCGCGACGGATTGCGAGCAATTTGTGCATCTCTTCCCCCCCCCCTCCACGCCCCTTTCCGCCTCGCACCAAGTCCTGCCCCACTGGGCTCTGCCTCATCACGTTCGTTGAATGCAGTCGTTACGCTTGCGTTGGTGTTCGCTCCTCTAGCGTACTCCACGTGCCTTTGGCTTCTCACCCCACGCTCGTTTTCATCCCTACCTTCTTCACCCACGCCGTTTCAATCTTCACTTACGGCTTCCTTTCATTCCCACATCCCCCCCTCGCTCCCCCGAGACCTCTTTCCCTGGGGGGCCCTTGCCTGGTGATGCAGTGTTGCAGATAGATACTCGAGAATCAGCCTCGAACTCCACCATCATTCGTAAACTCGCGGCCTCGGTAACATTTGCGGTACGAAACAATTTTGCAATGTAACGATGGCATTTTTTTTTTTGAGGCAAGATGGTCCTGTCGTGGAAGTTTGACACGAACGAGAATTTTAAAAATGATTGGGGAAGGTGAAATTCGGGGTATTGGTCGTTTTTAGGTAAGGAACGAGCAAATTTCAACTGGAACCTGAAATAAGCGAATAAATCAATAACTTAGTAGGCTATTAATCCACGAAAATGATACAAGCATTAATTAATACATTATTAAAAATCGAAAATAATGGCCTTTGTTTCTTATCCCATGGTCGAGTATTGAGAAAAATCCCATTCTTCGAATTATGCAGGATCTTGATGCCCATATGAATAACGAATTTTATTTCTAACAGGCACGTGAAAAAATTGACGTTTTAGTCGGGTCAGCCTTGCAGGGAAAATGTCCTGCCTAATGTCCTGCTGACAGCGGTAAATCGTCACGTACGTCACTTCGTTTTCTTCACTCTGTTTGCTTCATCGAATAACGCGACAATAATTTCGAACGCTCCAAACTCTGTGTATATACATGATTGGTTCCATAAACTATAGGCATCGGTCCGGGTGACCCCCCCTCAGATTCTTTTCAAATTTTTTTGGGATGTAGTCCTTGATGACCTATATGTGCCTGAATTTTTTCAGATTTTTTCCTCCATTATTTCGGCTGTAGTAATTAAGGGCATTTCCTAACATTTCCGTTTTTTTTTTTTTTCAATCTAATTTCATAGTATTGTATCGCAAAATGAAAATTACACTCAGAATGCATTTCTATGTGAAATTGTCTCAACTTTTTGAAAAAAATATTGATTCTCAGTTTGGACTAACGCAAAGCTCTCAAAATCGACCTTTAATAATAAAAAGCTATTTTTCGGCCATTGCGCATGTCTGCAATTTTTTTTCAATATTTTTTTCAGAAAGCTGAGAAAATTTCACATATGATACGTCAAATTCACGTTGGGATGTCTGTAAAAACTGCTAGAATCGATCAAAGTTCAAAAATTCAATGATAAACCAAATTTTATTTTCTCCCTTCAAAATGTATAAATTCTCCTTCAATCCTCTTGAGCTATCGATCATTTTGAATTTTTGTCTTTTAGATAGAAATGCAATGTCTTGACTACTCCCAATATCCTGCAGTGAAAGAAAGTTATACGATTATTTATGCAATGAAATCAAAAATAGGCCTGCAACATTTCTTGAAAATATTTCTTTAATTGCAAAATAGTTTTTATTCGTTTTTAAAAACTTGAACAATAGAAAAATTCGAAGAATTCGACACAGGCCTTACAATAGCGGAACCTAAGTTATTGCTAATTGGCGTAACTGTCTCAAACACGATTTCGTTATGGTTCATTTATTTCAAGTCGAATTGGTAGCTTACTTAAATAAAAAATTTCATGTGGTAAAAAGAATTCACTACTTCAGTGATGGAGCGCCGCAGCAATTTAAAAATAAAAACGCATTTACAAATTTATGTTATCATGAAAATGATTTCGATATTGAGGCTGATTGGAATTTTTTCGCGACCGCGCATGGCAAAGGACCGTGTGATGGTTTGGGAGGGGCCATTAAGCGAAATGCAAGAAAAAGGTCGTTGCAGATGGACCCAGACGAACACATTCTCACACCATACGATTTGTTTGAGAGGACAAATCAAAGTCTGCCAAATATCGACGTTGTGTTCGTTGAGGGGACGAAATATTTTGAATTAAAGCCAACGTTAGATGAACGAGCATCTCACTCGAAATCAATCAAAGGGTCCCGATCAATTCACAACATTACGCCAATTAGCAATAACTTAGGCTCCGCTATTGTAAGGCCTGTGTCGAATTCTTCAAATTTTTCTATTGTTCAAGTTTTTAAAAACGAATAAAAACTATTTTGCAATTAAAGAAATATTTTCAAGAAATGTTAAGGCCTATTTTTGATTTCGTTCTATAAATAATCGTATAACTTTCTTTCACTGCAGATTATTGGGAGTAGTCGAGACATTGCATTTCTATCTAAAAGACAAAAATTTAAAATGATCGATAGCTCAAGAGGATTGAAGGAGAATTTATACATTTTGAAGGGAGAAAATAAAATTTGGTTTATCATTGAATTTTTGAACTTTGATCGATTCTAGCAGTTTTTACAGACATCCCAACGTGAATTTGACGTATCATATGTGAAATTTTCTCAGCTTTCTGAAAAAAATATTGAAAAAAAATTTCAGACATGCGCAATGGCCGAAAAATAGCTTTTTAGTATTAAAGGTCGATTTTGAGAGCTTTGCGTTAGTCCAAACTGAGAATCAATATTTTTTTCAAAAAGTTGAGACAATTTCACATAGAAATGCATTCTGAGTGTAATTTTCATTTTGCGATACAATACTATGAAATTAGATTGAAAAAAAAAAAAAACGGAAATGTCAGGAAATGCCCTTAATTACTACAGCCGAAATAATGGAGGAAAAAATCTGAAAAAATTCAGGCACATATAGGTCATCAAGGACTACATCCCAAAAAAATTTGAAAAGAATCTGAGGGGGGGTCACCCGGACCGATGCCTATAGTTTATGGAACCAATCACATATATACGTTTGAGCATCCCTCGATCTCGACGCCTGCGTCCGGACGAAAATACTTCCTCCGGGAAAACATCTAAATGTAATCCCGATATGGCCGGATTAATTTAACCGCGGGCGATGGAATTCTCGTCTCGCGTTGAGGGAGAAATTGTTGCCGGAAAGGGCGACGAGAGAAGAAGATGGAGGAAACTCTCAGCCGCGCGGGCATCCCTCGGGCTAACGGGGGTGAAAGCGTCAAGAACACTTCGGCATCCATGGCCCAATCAACCCCGAAGATTCATTCTCATTCATCTCTCAATCTGTTTCCGCGAAAATTCAAACGAACGACGAAATTCGGATGTTAAATAAGAATCTAGGACGGATTGTAGATGAATAATCCCTACGCTGAAACATTATTATTCTCTTGAAATTACATATGCCTATATATGATTATATTTATGCAAGTTAATAAAATGAAATAGCGATAACAATAATTATTGACATACATGATAATTATATAAATTGATTATTTTTATTGATCAATAATGTTCTCCGACTTCTTCTAATAATAATAATAATAATAATTTAACGAATGTATGAATTAATAAATATATACAGATAATGCGATCCTTGCGCGGACTTAAAATTGTTCGCTTTCCTTTCGCGTCCATTGTCACAGCGAAGCTTTTCTCCTCTCCATTTACATTCTGTCGCCGTTACACGTCCTTGAATACGCGTATCGCATTGGTATTTACCCCTCTGCATTGCAAGGCAACCACGTAAAATAATGCCTTAAATATTTTACTGCTTTTCGCGAAGTTATATCAGTATTCCTAGATTCACGAGTAATTTTTTTTCTTCTTTTCCATTTCCGTTTGAAATTCTTATCAGCATAGGTTTTTATCGTTGTACCAGAAACATCCAGTTTGTAAATTCGATCCAACGATGCTTCGATGCCCCCGCCGTCTTCGTATCTCCTCTTCTACATTTAAAATGCTCGCTTCTACCCGCTCTATCTCGTTATCGCTGCACCACCTCCTCCAGTACGCCCGTGGGGTCATTGATCTATTCATGGAACCAGCTTCCCCCGAACCCCCAGTTTTGACCGGCAATGAACGAGAAAATCGACTGTAATCCGCCATTGTGTGTATGTAGATGTGTATAGTCTTACCGGAATTGTGACGCAAAGCAGATTTCGACAATCGACGATTTATTTTGCACAGCAGAAGCTCCAAAAATATAGGCAAATAAATAGAAAAAACAATATTAATATCTATAATAATTAATATTTAATATTATAATTGAAAAAGAACAACAATATGGCAATAATTGTTCAATTACAATAATAGAGTAATATATAATTATATTAATATGTTTATTACTTATATTATTATTGACATTATTCTATTAACAGTACGCACGAAAATTCATCAATGTCATTGATAATCAGCAATCACTTATCGAGTGAGTGAAAATGGGCCCTATTCAATATTTCACGCTATGTTCTGTTGATTGCCATGGCTTTGAGCCGAGCTCAAG
Organism: Sussaba pulchella; assembly: GCA_963971145.1. Taxonomy (NCBI): domain Eukaryota; kingdom Metazoa; phylum Arthropoda; class Insecta; order Hymenoptera; family Ichneumonidae; genus Sussaba; species Sussaba pulchella. Next base: position 9,449,223 of record OZ020168.1, read on the forward strand.
CATACGTTTCGAATATGTATTCATTCAATCCATTATGGAAGACGCGACAATTGCCATGCATATCCGTAATTCTGACACACGATCGTACCCTTTGGTCTGCGAACCGCGAATATGTTCAATAAACCAGAAATGCCCGGAAATCCAGGCTCTCTGTGTATTCATACAACGAATCAGCCCAATGAGAATGTATCACAGACGGTTCCACGACATTCATCCGACGAAACATTTAGTATTTCAAATTTCAAACGCTTTTGAAGCGAAGGGCTTGAGTTGAGTGTTTCACTCTGCAACCTGATGATGTACGCGTGAATAGATCTATCTCATTGAAATCAAAATGTGAATTGTTTGCAATTGGTGGGGGTCTATCGGCACGGCAATGAAGGGGGCGGAGGAATTTCCGTCGACGATAGATAATACGTCATCCATTGAAAATTATATTCGCAATACGTATTATCCCGAATATTCGAACGATTCTCTATGCTTTGATTCCGAGACTGGATGTCAATACAATTATCTTTTCACTATTATTATCCCAATGCTGTTGTGAAATTTTGCTCTTCGCGCTTTGTCATAAACAAATTCGAAACAAAGATGATATCGATACGAATAACCTTTTTTTGGTGTTTACGAATTTGTATATCAATCAATAATCGATTTGAATAGATTCATTACAGAGGTTTACTTGTGTTTGAATTAATTTAATAATGAAGTTTCATTTAAATTTATATATAAATAATATTCATTTATAAATTACAGTCGGATAATTTTTCTTGCCAATGGAACATATTTGAAATTTATAAAATGTTCTATACATATGAAACTTATTGATCCATCTTTTATGATCAAAGTATATATCGTTATCTTCTATCAAACTATTATTGCCTACATTCGGAAAATATAAATTTATAATTTTCAGCCAGATCTTCATTTTGTTTCGCCATCGCAAGTGTTGCGATCAACAATGTCGTACCAGAATTGCCGCGCTGGTACGAAGATGGATGGTGACACGACTGGATGATTTACGCTACTATTACCAGCGAGTCTGCTTGCTTTTGACGGAGTTGCTTTGCGGATCCTCGTATAATTTGTTTGCTCGTTGGATTAAGGGCGGTAGGCTCGAGCAATATATATACAAATATATATACGTATACTGCGGACTGACCCACGTCGAGTCCTTCCGGGAAATGCAAAGATTCATTCTCGGTCGTTTTCCGTCGGACATTGGACAGACGTCTCCTTTTCCATCTTCCGCTATTGGACGCAACCAAGACGACGACGTGTGTGCGGGTAGCCGTAGTAAAAGCACAAACTAACTAGCTTCGAGACCCTCAAACATTTCTCGTCGACGTTTTCCTTCTGTTGCACGTGCTCGAGACCACAACCAACCCCCTTCCCGCCCCGGTTACTGGCCACGACCCTGGCTCGGTCTTTGCTTCGTTCTACCTCGGGTCAACCGCAGATAACGTCCACTCCACTTGCATAACGTTTGAGACGTCTCGGTGGAAATTTACAGATGAAAAGGGACAGGAAAGATTTGGAATGATAAAACCAAAAACTACAAACCCTGGGGGTAATAAAAAATGTTAAATTCGATCCAAAATCCCATTGTCAGTGCGTTTAATTTATTCTTGTCCTGATTTTCGTATACAAATATTTTATATTCATAGATACATATGTATGTAATTATATTCAATACATAAACATCAGGTATGTGTCGAAATAAAACAATGATTATTAATAATTATCACTGTTTCGTATTATTTTAGCTCGTGATTTATTTATATCGATATTTGAATGTGCATAAATGTGTTATATATATTATAAAGAAAATATATATTATTCTTCGATACTTTCGTATTTCTATCATCATTATGATTCTTTTATTTCAATATCATATGTGTCACCAACGTCGTGGTGGAGAAAAAATAGGAAGAAAAAAAAATGTGTGCCGTGTGATTGCTGACCTGGGGGTTCTTGGGAATTTGTCATTTCGGGCAACGTTCAAGATTAGATGGAACCCGGGAAGGCTCGGGACTAGCTGCAGATCACTATCGACGCTATCGAGCTACCCCGGAAGTCTTAATCGGGATCGGGGATCATCCCGTGAGGAAAATCCATCCGCGTTATTAACGGCAACAACTCCGCAGCAACTGGCGACGATGCTCCTTCGAGTGATAGTTAACTTTCTCGGTACGCTTTCACAACCATCCCCACGTGACTCCGTAAATTCCCGTGGGCGCCATCGACGATGAGGCGGAAGTTACTGGAGGGCGTCTTGGATCCGTCGAAGTGCTTCGACAGAATCATGATTCCGTCGATTGTCCTCGACGTCGTCGTTCACGTCGATGACGTATTCCAGACGAGTCAGCGACGTTTCTGGGCTCGCTGGGGTAAACATTCGCCCCATTGAAGCACCGCCATTCCGACGAACGTTCTGAATTACGAAGCGACTTGCTTGGATCTTCGTTTCTCGTACTTTTTTTTCTTTCGCTCACGTTGTCTTGTTGCGGCATAAAGATTTCAGCGATTTCATTCTACTTTCTTCAATGATTATCTCGGGCGAAAAACTTTTTTGAGGCATTAAGCAGCGTCGACAATTGGTGGACGATTTGATTTGCATTTGGTTGGCTTATTATAGCACTAGAACAAAGACGTGGCCTTTTCTCTGGCACACAAGAGGCCTGTGCTGAATCTTATAGAAGAAATATTAATACTCGATAGTAAACGATCGGAACGATAAGTACAGTTCCATTACAATCCTGTATTAAACAGCTCTCGCATAATATAGTAATCACAATATAATGACTTACAGTCGTAATGAAAAATACCATTAGGTGTCTGTTCGATCGACAGATCCAAACGTACCAAACGAATACCTTTGATCGATCATATTGATCTCTTATAATATGGTACTTGAATCAGAAATGGTTGCAATTCCAGAAAAAAATAGCAGTTTTCTGAACGATCTACGGGAACTTCTATCTATCATCGCTAAAGCTTACTGAATGCACTTACTGGAAGACTTTAAAAATTTATTCATCTTCCAAATTTGCCTTTTGACGTGTCTTAGCTTCTTTATAATTTCACCGTTGTCTTTTCTGTCTGTAAACATTACTTGGAATGAAAAGAAAATATCGATTGCTGAAGCTCACTCCATGGACGGAGTTCATTGTGCTGTTGGATGAATGTTTTCCATAAATTGTGTCTAATTCGTGCTGTAGCCTTGCTCGTGGATAAAGAGTTTCACTCGGGAAAATAATCCCTCGCTCCGATCGAAATTCCATATAATGATACTGCAATATTATTGATCAATCGACCGTGATTCCTCGAGAATATTACCCGTATAGCTCATTTTACAAAACAAAAAAGAATTTTTTGACTACCATCAAAACACGTTCTGAACAATTTTGAAACTTTTCATTCTTGAGTTGGTGTTCGAATGAAAGCGAATCGGTCGCCCAAGCGTGTGGATACGTGACGGAACGACTCACCAGCGACGGTAAAGAGAAAGGTAAAGGGAATGATGCCAGTTTCATGCCGAGCGACAAAAAAAAGGTAAATTCAAAAAACGAGTAACCAATCCTGGCACAGCCCGGCGACTAACAATTAATTGCTGTGTAACAAACCCCTCGTTCTCCTCCCTTTCCCCAGGAGTGGAGAAACACAGCCGCGTCCCTTTTTGTCCCTCTTTCATTTTCGGTGTGCTGTTGCCAGAACTGTACCGCTGCACACAGGCCCCCTCAACCCTTACGCTCGTGCCCCAACCCCCATTCTCCCCCGCCCTCCACCTAGGCCTCTGCCACGTTGCTTTCCGGAGCTTTCATTTACGAAAAAACAATTGTGAAAAGCCCAAGGCCGAGGGGATTGGAAAAGCGACCGCCACGGCATGAAAAGAGGGGAAACCCGGCCGGCGCCGCGGCCTACCAACCCTAAAGTAAAGACCTAGCTAGGGGTATGTGTATGATCCTCCACACCCCCGCCCTCCTTCGTCCCCAAAACCCCGCCAACTAGGCGCCCGTGGTAGCACCGTGATGCTTTTATACGCTTTTGGTGGAAGGCATTCGGAGTGGAAAATCAACTGCCACGCTTTGAAAAGCCGTCGGCTACCCGAAACTCCCTTTGGTCGCCTCTTCATTATTTTCTTCACTCTTTTAATTTTTTCGGCCGCCCGGCTTACCGTCTTTTTCCATCGCCACGACGAGTGCATTTGAACTCGTTTTACCGTTTTCCGCCCCGACGTTTTCTTTCAGACGTGATAATAACTGTTCGGGCGGGGTTGGAAGTGACATTTCAGGGTCTTTATCACCATCTGTATCGAGGTGAATGTCGAAACTCATCCTCGAACGTCTGGTTACCTTCGGTGAATTACTCGCACGTCGTGAACGTACCTTGCGAGTCTCGCGGCGGAAAATCCACGACCACGAGGAGCTTGCACCTACATGCTATTTTTATTTAACAAACACACACACGAATTCATCTCGAATTGTTCACCAAATGGGATGGAAACGTCGAAGAGTAGCTAAAAATGTTTCCGTTTGATCCGATCGAACGGTTTGATGAACCTGATCGGCCAACAGTCGTTGTTTGGTATCGGGTAGCAACTCGTATAGAATTGTTGAATAGTAATAAAAAGTGTTTCAGGATAATCAGAGAAACAGTCCTGATCGTCCTGGTTGATCAGAAGTTATCAAATTACTCTTTAGTTGCATACCTGAAATGGATTCACGGATCGTAGACAGAAGTGTTTTGGTTCAATCTTACGGTAATACCTGATCACTTTAATCGATCAAAAGTCATAGAACCCATCTACATATTGGGCCACAGGTTTAATGGCATTTCCTTCGAGTTCCGAAAAGTTTATGAGCCTGATCAGACGCTTAAAAGTTGACCAAATAGGGTCAACGTTTATTTGACAGAACTGCCGTAGATGTGCAAAGAAAGAGACGAAGCTATATGATAAGCGACCCGTTTGAGAAATAAGATTTATCTACCGTATAAAGTTCTCGTCGGTCTCGCCGTGAAAACGGGGACCTCGATTGTCTTCAGTGCTGTAGCGACGGTGGAACGAACCAACCGGTGGAGTTCGTTCGACCGGACAAAAGGAGTTTACCAACGAAGACTACGGTGTGTGTATGGCGGAAAACCGTGTCGACTGAAAAAAAAATGATCACGAGCTTCTTCGACGTTGTTTCCACCTCAATCCCTGTCTCTTCCAGCAACGTTTCTTCTTCTCTTTGCGCTCTACTTCGAATTTTAGCAGCCCAACACCCACAACCGAATCGAGCGAAACCACCAAACTAAAAGAAAAAGTAGAAAAAAAAGGATACAAGGAGTATGAAATAGGATTTATCTGGCGATAGAAAGTTCTTGCACGATCCGAAAGGTTCGATACGGAAAAAGCGCGGGTACGGGTGGAAAAAGGAAAGAAGCCGGAGAAAAATAAAATAAAATAAAATGAAAATGGCGACGATGATCGTGAAAGTGGCACGGTGGTGTAGAACGACAGTGCCGAGAGATTGGTCGAAGCGACGCTGCAGGGGTTTTAAGGATGAGAAAAGGAGTATCAGAAAAGGAGGATGGAGCTGAGCGAAGCTGTTGGCTTTACTCTGAGACTATTTGAGAGTGAATCAGCGAGAAGTTGCGGAGGTTAGCTACGGGCACGAAGATTTCCCGTGACAATAGCTTTATGTGAACAGGTGGGACGACGACGATGGTCAGCTCTACTTGGAGTATTGTTACACAGAGTTCAACATATGGTTGTGTGTGTGCGTGACTGTGATATATGCACAGTGCACACAGGACGACGGAGCTCCATACGGGAGGAAATTCAACCGTAACCTTTTGGGAATCTTCATGTCCCATGTCGTGCTAATAAATTAGATTATATAATTTGTTAAATGGAATGAATATTTACGTACTGCTTTCTTACGGTCTTATTTGATTCGACGTATTATCCAAGATTGGGTTCCTCAGGTTTTGGTGGGTTATTAAAATGAGTCCAGGAATTCATTCTGTAATGGGCATTAATGCAACGTGAGGTAGAACGGACAATTGGATTTTTTGGGGAATTTTGCGTTATTATAAAAATCAACTTAGAACCATCTGAAATCTAACTTTTCACTAACTTTTAACGTAACAATTCTGTGCTTGAATTCCAAATGAAGTATTCGACATCCTGCGTCTATCCTATTATAAAATAATATCTATTTTCATAGATAATACACATTTTTCTCAATGACAATTAATAATCCGAAAAAAATCCACCTCCACGAAATAATTACAATCACAATTGCAAAAATTACTTCAAATACTTTTGACAATCAATGGTACCTTCCTCATGTGGTGAAGGACAGTAAAAAAACAAAATAGCTCTTACGTAAATAAACTTTTTCGAAGAAATTCTATTGTCTAATGAACTGATTTCCGTAACTTCCGTGAAATTTCGAATGACCCTATGGACCAAGTGGCATGCAAGTGTACTGCGCGCTTCTTTTTCAACGTTCTCTACTTTTACTCGCTCATTCCAACGTTGTTCTGGCTTTCCGTCGCGCCCGAGAGTTTCTACACTCGAAACCCGAGCCAAAGGACAAACGAGATCGGGACTGGAATAAGCAAACAGCTAGCGCGCGAAAGCTTCCACAACCGCCACAGCCGCTGATTTGATTCGTTTCGGTGTCTCAAAGTTTGTCAGGTAATTAGGAATAGAGACACACACACCCGCACGAACGTTTCACCGGCTCGCCGCGAATTTGTGTGCGTGTGCGTGTAAATCCTCGAGGCCGGAAAAGGATGAATTAAATTCTACGAGCTTCCACGGTTCTACATCCAACTCTAGCGACGAGCTTTTCGTGAGTATTTGCGTTCTGATCTTTCTGTTTCCCTCTCCCCCTTCCCACACATCCCTTCACCAAAGGCTCAACGAAGCTTTAATCTGTTGGACTTGAGGGGGACGAACAAGGAAACGCGCACACGTTTCCGAGCTCGATAACTTTCCTCGTCCGATTTTCCGAGTTTGACTTTCACGTGATAGCCTCGTGTAACACACTCGACACATATGAGTATGGATGTCAAAAGCGATATACATTTTGAAGCCGGCACTATCGCGAAAACTCTTATCTTAAAGCTTGTTACCTCGACGGTAAATGTGGACAATATTGTGAGAAAATATACAAACTTGAAGCAGCTATTCATCTTTCTGTAAAGAAACGTGAAAATTTCGACATTTTTTTCAATTCTTTTTTTAACCACGTTAGTATTGTAATTTTCGGAACGAAAACTTGAAGAACACTTTGGCGTTTTTTTGTTCCCAATCGACTAATTTATCGCACAATGTTTAGAACTCGGGGTCGAAAGGATCCTCTGGGCCGTTGTGACAGTTTTCCGAAATTTGACCGTTAATGGAGGGTGGCGATGAGGGGACGGGAGGGCAATACATATGTGGTATATATGCGTATGATTAAGTTGGGTGTGGTCCGGTGAGCTGCAAAGTGGGGTAAAAGAGTCCATTGTGTTAGGAATAATAATCACCGTTATCCGGATGAAATAAATTGTTAGAACGGTGTTGAGATATCTCGAAAAGGTTAGCAAGAGAACGACGACGAGTTTGAAAGCTTAAAGAGGGCTGGACAAGGATCTTGCTGCTGTCTGAATAATAATTGGCTCGTACGAGAACAGCCAGGTCCATTTTCAAGGATGAGAATGAAGACCATGAAAAATAAATATCTTTCTGTACTAGACTGGAAGAAATCCTCGGGCTTCGAGGTTTGAATATTTCAAAGCCACTTTCGGTCAGTCAGTCGGTGATGCAGCGACGGTATTCGGGCACTCAGAGGTTGGTTAATCTTCGATGATGATCGACTCATGACGGTCCGGTTTTTTTTTTCAAAGTTAAACTCTTGTTTGAGTGTATTTGAAATGGTAGAATCGTCACAAATTTACGATCGCAAAATCATTGTCCCAAATATTTTCGTGTGGCCAGACTGATAATTTTCATTCGTGAATTCGATTAATTTCCGATTCCATTACGTGGCGAGCCGGTGGCGCCGACAAGTTTAAAGCGAACGAGAATTAAAATTCTTTTCGCAATACCGCAAGCTCCGGGCTCGCGAATCCCGAAGCGTTGGCTGTACTCTCTTATATCGTCGAACTATGTCAGCCAGACCCAAGTATTCCTATTCGAATATTCCAAGCGTTTGCTATGTTCAAAGGCCTCGCAGCAGAGTGCTCCAGTTCGGACAGACCGATATATGTAGATGGCACATTTAATGGCACTGCGACGAAACTTTTTCCTGACTATTGTTTTTTTTTTTTTTCAATACTATCTAAATTTTTTTCGTTGAAATTGCGAAGAACAATATTTTTTAGCAACCCTCAGTTTTCAGTCGTTATCCTCGATTTTTTTCCAAAAAATATTTTAACGTCGAATGCCGAATTATTTATTTTGCAATGAAATCTACGACACGATAATAATTTATGCAATACGACGTCTCGGACCACTCCTACGCAAGCGCCGATGGCGCTATCTCACTTCTCCCGATTTTTTTTTCGTCGATCTCGGGAACTTTTAGCGACTAATTATTTTTGAAGAAATGCAATACCATAAAAAATCGACGCGTATAAACTCAGCTCTCACAGAAAGAAAAAGAAATATAATAGCTAGATAAGAAGGTTATTTCCGTGTATTTTTTGCGTTTATTTTAGGAAGAATGCGGCCCTGGGATCTTTAGATATTATGTATAAGTAATATTGTATACGCGCGTCAGTAGGATCATAGTCACGAAGCTTTTGGAAAGCTTCAGGCTCGAGGCTTACCCCAAAATTCCCGTAGTTTCGAAACTCCGCGTCGCTGTCATTTAATTTCTCTCCTCGTGTCCTTTGGATCCTGTGTGGTAATGCGGTTCTGTGTGGTGCCGCACGGATGCACGGATACCCGGAGGTCACGATAACCAGTGGGTTCGGTTGGATCTTACCAAGTTTAATGAGGTCCCCTCATGCGTATGGCGCATCACGTGCAATTTATCGCACGTATGTGCACCGCACACTTGACTGGCGGTACGGGGTAAATCGGAGGGGTACAGTCGTTGGCCGGTGACTCGAGCCATCGACCGTGGAGAATATAAACTTCGGTGAGAAAAATTCGATCAGGAAAGCATTTTAATTTGAGGGCACCGACACTCGCAGAATTTCGTGGATTTTTTGTGTCAATGAATTATGACATTAATCCAAATGATTGATAATTGGTGTGATTTTTTCCGTTCGTTGGAATTAATTTTATCCTGTAGAAAAGATTAGATTGCTTTTCGTTTTTTTTGTCGAAAGAATTTTATTGATTGAGCCAAGCTGCCGCCTAAAAAATATTGCCAAATGGGGGAAGGTACTACTGCTGTGAAAATTATCCACAAGAAGAAAAAATTATACGTACCGGTCATCGGTATGAAAAACTCGAGAAAACCCTTCCTTCATAGAAAGAAATAACCACGCACGCGAACATAATTTATTCATTACGGTTTTACGGTATCCGCACGCTCCAACGTTTCGGGTGAATTACGGTGACAAGACGACGGACTGGTACAGGGCTATGTACAGTGTCGTAACAATATTCGGTTTCACCGGGCGTTTCGCTAGATTGTTTTTTCTATTGTTTACCATTAATTCGTTTGTCTCAAACGACAGTCTCGAAGAATTATCGAAAAAAATAAATTTTAATAATACTCCTCAAAAGTTTTTTTTCTTCTAGAATCGTATACATGTTAAAACAGTCGATAACGTCCAAGTTGATGAGTTATAAACGATTCGTTCTTAATTTATGAAAAACAATAATTAATTCAAACGTGGACGTGAAATTTACGTGAATTTATTACTGCCATGTGTGCGTAATTAAGGGACATGGAATATTATTATTATCGTTATTGCTATTATTATTATTTTTATTATCATCATCACTTGAAAAAATTCTTCTTATAAATCTCCATTTTCATGTGGATCGCAGAAATCATTATTAATGCCAGCCATTATGCGAAAAGTTCTATCCTGCAATGCTGTGATGCAATAAACGTCGTTCTCGCCTCAGAGAAACGTACTTTCTCTCTTAATCACAATTTCTTTATTCATTCATTTATGTTAATTCGCCCCATTCGACTTGACACATTTCACGATGAAAGTTATAACAGCGAACGAATGCGTCAAGAACCTTGGGAACCCATTTGTTTTCGTACTCGACGCAGTTTCAATTGGTCGACGACGATGCCGAAGGCAGGGGTAGGGGGAGGCGAAAGCTGCAGGTTAGCGTTTGATGGGAAGTGCGTTGTAGATTGCACAGTGCGGGAACCCCAGAGCCACGGGTCGCAAGCGTTAGGTTGTAACGTTTCAAAAGCTGTAGAGACGAAATGAAACCTCACTTCAGTACATTGTGCAGTCGGTTTTCCGTAATGCCGGTGAAACTGGGAATGCTGCTACTGGCGCTGCTGCTGATGTTACTGCTGGTGGTGGTGGTGGTGGTTACTCTAGCTACAATTCTCTCGGGTCGCATAATGAGCTTCGTTAATTCAAATATCTGCGGTGTGTGAGAGAGGCCGAGGGAATGCTGGATTATAGCGTACCAATTGCGTTCATACCTGGAATGCGCCATGCCAGAGGATTTGAGGAACGAAGAGGGAAGATGGTAAAAACGATTCCTGTGTAGCTTGAGGGGTCGGCAGCTGGGAAAGGCGAGGAGAGAGGAGGTGGGAGAAGTAAGCGTGGGAGAGAACGAAGGTAGGGGTGCATTGGTTAGGCTGAGATTTTATGTAAATACCGGAGGAAGATTCAGCCAGGTCCGGGTGGTGAAGGTGTGTAAGGGATAATGGGCCCTCCCTGAGGAAGCGCCATTAAGCCGGTACCAGAAGCAGAATTGCACGAGGAGCTCTTTTGCGAAGAGCCCGAACCTATTTCTGGCTCACGAATCTACAGCCGTATTTTCCGAGCCAACCAGCCACCCCCTGCCGCCCCCGGCCCTTACCCCTCGGCTCAACTACCCGACGAACACAATCATCTCATTCTCTCTCTTTCTCCACCTGTCTCGACTGAATAAATTTGATCGGCAAACAATTACCGTCCAAATCATTAATTCGACGAGTGATTGACGAAGACGCGAAGTAGCGAAGAAAAATAGAACATTATTGACTAGCTGGGGGGATAGCCAGTCCTCAACATCCGCGGGAAAGGGAGTTTTTGTCCAATACAGAAATCTTCATCACAGAGCGTGAATATATTTTTTTTTCTGAAAGTACTCAAAGTACCAAAGGGCTCGGGTTGTAAAATATTTTCAACGAATAAAATTTTGTTGGCTTTTCTCTTGATAGACCCGTGATGCAGATATCGGGTATAAGAAATATACATATATATATCGATGACATATATATATTGTTGCCGACGTTGAACAGAATAAAAGAAGCTCGAGGAAACTAGTACGAACCACACAACCGGAATTTTACTCGTCTCAACTCGGCAGTATGCTTCGAGAAACCTTTTCCACTTTCCGTGAAAAAAAAAACATAAATAAAAATAAAAAGACGAAAAAATGAAAAGTCCAAACCAAGAATCCTGCACTCGAAGCTTGCGGTCTTGTTTCACTCGCGCCAGAGGTCCAGAAACAAGAGAGACCCGTCGGCGAACCGCCGACCCACCCCTCGCGGAACCAAACCTACCGACGTTTCACCCGGCTGTTTCCCCAACAACGATTTACAGCCATCTGATTTTGCCCCCGCGAAACCATTTGGCGGCAGCGCAGAGTTGGATGAAGTAAACGCGCGGCCAGTTTCACGGGCACGGGCGGAAGCGAAGATCCTCGCACTTTCTTATTTACGACTCCGAAAAATCGTAGCTCTTTCCTCGGTTGCTTTGATCATTTGTTATTTATTTCCGGTACTCCGGAGATCTTCGCTTTCGATACACCACCAGGTTTTTATCTTTCTTTCCATCGGAACCTTTTTTCTTTTTGCTTTCTTTTTCCCTCTTTCGCTTTTTTGCGTATAATAAAGTTCCTATTTATCTATCCGTGCCTTCTCTTCTCTTTCATTCTGAGTACAGAAAAGAGATAAATAAATAAAAAGATACGTGGATAGATAGGACAAAAAATGAATCGGTCAATATAAAGATATATAAATATGTACATATTATCGTAGATACTATTAAAATGTATATGTAATCTATTATATCCAGAACTTTTCCTTTCTCACTGTCTTCCTAGTGCATAGTAAAGTATCAATTGATCTATGTTACCGTGTTTTGCCGATAAGAGGCCCACCTTGGCCAGTATTTCAATTTGTTTCAATTAGAAGCCCCTGGGTCTTTATTTGGGGGAAACAATAATTATTCCAAAACTTACTAAGATCGCTCTTTAGATTGCTCCTGAATACAAATTACCGATATAAATAATTCTCACCTTCCTATGATTATTCGTTCCTTTTTCATCGTATATATATATCATTTTCGAAGATGATAAGAATCATTTTTTATTTTACACTGGTCTATGGTTGCCACGTTTGAAATAGAAATAACTTTTTATTAGTCGAATAAACATTATTTTATAATAAACCCTGTTTCCGTTGAGGAACCCATAGGCTTATATTTAGGTACAACATGAAAACCTTGAAAAATAGACCGATAATTCATTATGAACTGAAAAGTGAGCGATAAAGAAAATTCATCGGATCGTATTGATTATATATATATTAATTCAATTATACATTTATTGATAGATTCATTTATTTCCTCGTCGAAATATGTATACATCTATGTATCTATTCCTTCCTCTTTCTCTCCCTCTCTATCTCTCTTCATTCGATGCATGCTTCCCTCTATTGGAAGATCTATCGACTATCTCTCGACAACGATATTCGTTAAAGCCGTCACCGCCGCACCAATCCTCGTGTTTCGCGATGCAACGAAAAGGCTAATCCACTTTTTTTTCATCTTCTTCTTTCAGTCTCTCCAGTCATTCGTAACATCGATCGATTCTCGGTCTCAGCATTTCTTCCGCACGTTCAACCGTTCGTTTCTTTCAACGATAGATTCTTGGCTATTTATTCCACCGAGTGTCAAGTCGTGTCGGGAGACCTCGAATGGCTTCGGCTTTCGGTTATTCGTTTCGGTGCCAATGAGAATTTTTTTTTTCTTCTTTTTTCTTCTCTCTTTCTGCTTTGGAAATAGACCGTACGGTGAAAAAAAAAATGACGAAGCGTAAAAAAGACGAGGTAGCTGCTGCGAGGATAAGGAATGAGGAGGGGAACGAGCAAGAAGGTCGAGCTCTTTAGTGGCGTGACGCGGTTTGAGGGGAGGAGTGGGGCGGAGGGTGGCTATACGTGCCGTCTGGGGGTAGAATTTCTGTGGGTCGAAGAAGTAGGAGCGGGAACCCGGACGTGAAGAATATCGCCAGGACGGCGGTGGAATTTTCTAAAGCGGCTTGAACCACTCTCGAGCCGTGAAAAGGAATGTCGGATGTGCGAGAGATAGCACGGATAGCTCGGCGTGGCGGGGGCGACGTGGGGGAGGGCTATGCGGGACGATGGCGACGTTTATTCGGTTCGCCTTGCTGCTGATGCTTCGTCGTGCACATTCGTATGGCGTGACATATCCGTAAACGGAAAGCTTGCCAAGATTCGGTCGAGCTTGCGAAAGCTTCCAACAGTTTTGTGTTGCTTTCCTGTCTGGTTCAACGTCAACCCTGAGCAATTAACTATCGTCTGAGAAATATTTGAAAAAAGCCGAGAAAAAACCTCCTGTTTGGCGCTGCAAAAGAAACATCGCCTTAAGGAACATTCCTCACGATAATGCGATTCCGCCTCCAAAATACACCGCCAATGACGCGAACGTAAATTATTCTTATTGGATTCGTGGTTTGGAGATTGATCGAAAAAAGTTACACCAAATAATATTGTAAAAGGTCACGCCAATAGTACATTACGATACAAGTGCGAAAACATTTTTCGCACGAGTATCGTATAAATTTTCATGTCACAAGGTGTGTAAATGCGGTTTGTCGCGAATTAAGTGAGCGTAACAATCGCATTTTACGCAGAGCGTGTCAGTAATAATATTGTGATAGGAGTTACAAAATCCTTGCTATGTAAAGAACGATATTCCAGACAAAAAAAATCTCCACAGAATGTAAGTCTCGGAAGTATACAATTTTGGGGCATGGATAAAATACCGGTCATGGAATAGCGAAATCTTAACTGGCAACGAAAAAAATGAAGTAAAGATTTCAGCAAGGCCGACAAACCCTTCGAGACAATTCTTCAAATGCTTTTTTGTACCTATATTTCTCAGCTGTATCGAGTGGTGCGGTGGCGAAACGATCCATAAAAATATTTGCAAACCTCATCGAGCAAATGAGCACTCCAGAATTGGGGAAGATAGTGGAAGAGGGAAAGGAGTGAGAATCGAGATTCAGAGGGTTCGCGTTTGTTTCGGTGCCTCAAGCGCAAACCTCGACACTTAAATATATTATGTATTATATATATCTGTATATTTCGATAAACATATATATATATATATATATATATATGTATATGTTTGTCGGATTATACAGAGAAAGAGAGAGAGAGAGGGAGAGAGAGAGATAGAAAATCATTACACAATATACATATATATACAATTTCACATATATAATCGCAACAAGATGCACAGTCGAATCGCGCACACAAAAACATTGTGTTGCTTTAACTGTCTCACTTTCCATCATCCCCTATTCTCAACCCTCGTCGTCGTCGTAGTCGTCGTTGTTTCTGGTGCTCCACGGGGGTTGTTAGGGACGAGTGCCACAGCAGTGAGCTAGTCTTTTTGTTTTCCACCACGCTTGCCAAGGTGTCTGACATCTCGGTGCTCGCTACACGCTTTGTTGCGTTTCTTGGCCAACGCTCCGAACCGCGGTGGCACTCAAGTTATGTTTAAAATTGTGGAAACTCGTCGCCCAGGGATTCCCCCCAATGGAATACGTCACGTAAAACATTCACTCGTCCCCCCTCCTCTACAACAGTTTTGCCGTAACCTGCCCCGACCCCCAAATCCGGCCCCTTCTATCACACTGTGGGCTAATAAAAATATTGCAAGGCGAGAAAGGAGCTCACCATAAAAAAAAACAGAACAATAAAATTATTCAACAGCACGAACTAGTTTGAAACTTGCCGGGATGTTGTTGGGGATGAAAGTAAATTACGTTATTGAAAATTTATTCACCCGGCGGAAATGTGCATCATTTATGAATTACGTTGACTGCTTTCTCTTCACATAAAACACGGAAGAAGCTTTTTTCAATTTTTTCGTAACTTAGTTTTTCCGGGATCAATGCGATCGCGGAATAATTTTGCAGGGACAGATAGCGACGTCTTTTCGACATTCTTATGGGCGCAATCACGAACGTGCAATCTGACGGCGACTATATGCGCAGCTCGATGTACCGATTGAAACCAAACCAGTTCACCTGGTAACCGGATTTTATGGGGAAGTTATTTTGCTTGTTTTCTTTTTCTTTTCTATCCTGATGAAAAATGCATGAAAACCACGGAATAGTGGACGATATCTCTTCCATTGCTCCTCCGCAGCTGGGGATAAAAAAAAGAAATA
The DNA here is from genome assembly GCA_963971145.1 of Sussaba pulchella. Lineage (NCBI taxonomy): Eukaryota > Metazoa > Arthropoda > Insecta > Hymenoptera > Ichneumonidae > Sussaba > Sussaba pulchella. The sequence continues at coordinate 9,464,826 of OZ020168.1, forward strand.
TATATTTGTTAAATTTTTCATGGCACAAATCGTGCTCGCGTATAAACATTGATCTCGCCCAATAAATATATATTCATATCTATATAGTTAAACAGTATAGCGTCATGGTTGATATAACATTTATTCAGAAATAAACTTTGCCACGATGTCGAGATAACAACGCGAAATCGCCTCTCGTAAGAGACTAATGGCGGCCATGAATCGAGGTTACTACGGTGGATGAATCTTGAGGGGTCAAGGGGGTGGTCGGGGGAAGGGTGGTAATACTCCCGGGCTAGGTTTTATCCTGGAGCTCGAAGAGTAGCTACCTTCACCCGCGACGAACCAAGGACCACCTCAATTCCCTCCCCTCCAACCTTCATGACCCCGTGATTCCCTATTCCAGTCGCTTCACCGCGGAAACCATTTTTTTTCCTTCTTTCGTTGCCGGTGAGAGATGTTCCATTCTTGACGGTACGCGGTGGCTGTGGTCTTGGCGAGTGAGACGAGAATAAAATAGTCAGGTTGAGATAGATTGAGTGTCAGCTGAAATTGAGAATAAACGAAAAAAAGGTGAAAATTCCGAGTATTCTTCGCCGGGGGGTACTGGCCGAGGGTAGAAGAAGGGGTTGATCGAATTTAATTGTGCACTTGATAAAGAACAATCAAAGCTTGGTTCTCTCGCTTATTTGGTGGGACAGTGGCTTGATACATCACCGTGGCTTGTAATGAATATTTATTTAAAAATAGTTATTATATTATTTATATAAAACATTTATTATATGATATTATTACAATTCACGCTGTATATTTTCATGGACAGTTTTGTCAGTTAAATAATGAACAATCTTCTCATTATCATTTTTCGTTGGGCACAAAACTCATTAGTCACATAAAGAACTTCAGTTGCGTCGTAAAGTGTGGCCTATAAAACAATTTTCTTGAAGAAGTGGTTAATAAATAGTCGGTCATTTCTTGAAGTATCAATTAATGTATTATTTAATCCACCCCTGGCAGAGAAAGTGTGCAGAATGGACAAATGGGGAATAAAAGAACGAAGGTAAAGGACATGAGGCAATAAGGGGTGAAAGTCGACGTGGGTCAAGGCACCGAATTGCAAGGGTCGTTCTGGGCTGACACGTCTCGAAGATTTTTCTTACTTCTCTTATTCTTCCTTAAATCCCTCATTCTTTTTCCCGGTCCACACATCTGACTTTACCAGGCTTCATCACTCATAGAATCTTCGCCCGCAATCTTACCGTAACGTAGAGTCAGACGTGGACGAGCTTCGACCTCCGGAAACCTTCGGATATAGTTCGCTGCTATATAAATATATAGCGCCAACCTCAACGATCCAGTATATATATATATATATATAATATATATATATATAGGTTGGCACGTGCGTGAAGCTGCCACATGGGCAAAGAAAAATGTCCCGGGGGTTTTGTGAATCGATGAGTTTGCATTAAACATCGCCCCGAGGTTCTTCACGTTCCATTTTTCCTATTTCTTGCTTTTCTTCTTTTTCTCTGTGCTTTACTACAGCTGCTTACTCTTCACCATTCGCCGTTACGTGTCACGTTCCTGCGACACATGCAGCTCGGTCCTCATACCACTTTCATATTGACTCGTCGTCTCGCGCTCATTTTCAACATACGCCCACTGGCCAGACAATAATGGTCCTGGACGTTGAATATTTAACAGAGGTTTGAATTTTTTTTTTCGGCTCCAATATGAAACGGTTTATTGTTCGTTTTTTCATGGTAATATTTTTGAGATCATTTGTTACTTGAACCAATTTTCATAGTTCAAGCAAACGTTATTTTCGATATAATCTCATATGCTTATCGACGTACTCTTTCACAATCGAGAAACGACTCGTGCTCGCTATCTCGCGACAGCAAGTCGGATCGCTAAACAGCCGACAATCAAGCGGTGGAAAATGATTTTTTTCTGTACCAACAAATGTCTTGCACAATTAAAATAAACATTCAACGATGAATATCTAATCAAATCTGATGTACTTCCGACTCGTACTTCGATGTCCTTTAAGGTCAAAAGCTGCGAATTCGAATTTCCAATGTTCGAAATATTTCAATATTTTTCAATATCAGTCACAAGCTCACACGTACCACGAAGAAGCGAGCTCGAACGACCGCACACATGGCAGAACGTACGCGGCATAAAGTACCGAACCTGAGATATGTATATTGCTTCTCGCCACAGTAGATACGGTACGGAGTAGTCAGACAAACTGGTGCCGAGAACGTACCGTCGAAGCTGAGGGGCATGAACACCAACCGAGGCTGTAGTCAATGCACGTGCCACGCAAAGACGGGGTGCACATTGTTAGGAAAACGTGTTATTCCGAGGGTTGAAATGCATTCGGAAGGAAAAACCACCCCTCATCCCCCGTCTTCCAGCTGCACATTCCAAGCTCCTTTTTTCTTGGATATTCCTTGTCGGCCCCGACCCTTCCTTTGACAGGGCAAAGCGGAAGAAAAAACGAGCGGTGGGGGAAAGTATAAATGATAATGATGGAATAAAATGTTTCTGAGTATTTTGTAAAACGGGTTGGGAAAAAAATCGTGAGCTATAATTTATCCCAACCTTGGGAGAAGATTAGATCGGATATTGTTCATTGACGTATTAGGATCTGGGAAGTTCTTTGGGACTCCTACCTTTGGGACCCTACGATACGAAAATAAAAATAGAAAAATTAAAAAATATCACTATAGATGAATAAGTAGTATCGTAAGACTGAAAGGTTTATGCTGAACTAATTCAAAAAACAAAAACACATAACGAGACCGCAGAGATAATGAAAATGAAGAAAGACTCTGGATAAAAACAGTAGTTTAGAAAAAAAACAACAAAAAGATGATACAGGTAATTCACGAAACAATAAATAATGTTTCGAACATTGTGATCAATTTTCAGAAGAAATAATAATATTCAACAAACAAAATGATATCCGAAACATAATAAATAATATTCGACAAAAATAATATTGTTCCGGACTCAATGATAATTTAACTTTCAGCTCTTAAGGGGTTTCAACGTTCATCTACAATGCTACACCTTGATCCTTGCATTGTTATTCCAGTTCCATTCCCGTGATTGCGTGCTAACTCAATATACGTTCGAAAGTCACATAACTGTGAAATATTATCGTTTTCCCCGGCGTCGTTTCAACCGCTCCGACCGCCTTCCGCTTGATTCCTTACCGTCCCTCAGAAGCTGCAGAGGGTCTTATGTAAATTTGATTAAACGTACGTGCCGAGTCACGACCCGATGTAGTGAGACAAAGACCAGCGATTAAATCGTTAGTCGAACGCCGATTCGCTTTCCACCCGTTTATTCACGATCGTTCAATAATTCGGCGATCAATGCGTTGCAATGAAACAGTCGCTGTTCCATCTACCAACGTACGTAATTCTGTAACTTTTTGCTACATCGATTTCATGGACGCAGATCAAAGTTTCATATTGTGTCGAATACATGAATGCCATTGAATGGTTAATACGGCAAAATAAAACAAAAAATTATTTCGACAAAGTTTGCGTCAGTTTTATAAAAAAGAAAATCTGCGATCTTGTTGAATCACCCGTCCCATGAATATGTATGGAATACGAAATTGATAGCCATAAAAATTGGCTCGTCGAATGTATGACCGGGAAAAATATTTTCCAAAGACAAACGTGAACGATGATGATGTGTGCTCGAAAATTGCGCACGACGGAGGTCGAACTAAAACACGGGAAATGTTTGCCGTGCGGTGAGAGAATGGATGGCTCGTCGTTCGAAGGTGAAACATTTTTCGATAAAACGTTTTGCACCCTTTTTTTCAGGCTGCACGATTTAAAACCTACGACTCGGGTGACATGATTTATAATTCATCATTAATAGAAAAAATATTCTAGTATGATGGCCCATAATGTAAACAATAGTTTCACTTCACTTCGGTGCCTGTGAAAGTTTTCAATCGTCAATGGTTTGATTTTCGGGATTTTGATCTTTCGGAACATTCAGTAGGAGCCATGCCGATTCGAAACGTTTATTTTCGGTGCATTTCAATTCGATTCATTTGTGCGTCGGAACATTGAATATTCGGAACTTCGATCCGCACCCATCGATGCCAAGTCCATGCAATATCCCTTCAGGCTATATGAATTGTTCATCTCCAGTGAAAAAATTCCTTTCTTCCCATTTCACACTAGAACGGTCCCTCAATCGGTCGGATATGTAATATTTTCCGGATTGAAATTTAAATTAGATTAATTGATGAGATGGGCAAAATATTTTTTGAAAAAAGTACAGACAAACATAATCGGGCAATGTTTCGCAGTCGAGGATTGCAGCGTTGGAGAGTTCGGTTTGTCAATCGTTTAATAATTCATGTATCCGCAGTACGGTCGCAGAGTCATACACAAGCCGCAAAGTGATATATTTGTACATGGAAGTTCGTGGCACAGCTTACTACGGGCAAACAAACAGGTGGTATTTTAAGCCACCCAGTCGGTTTGTCAGTCCCATATAGCCTAGGCTTAAATTCAAGGCTCGGGCACAATTGTTTGTACAGCTTTTGCCATCTCCATAGCTTTAAGTATTTCGTATTTCTCGACGACTGCAGGTACGTCGAGCACCGGCTAATGAAATCTACTAGCGCAATTAAGAAACTAACCTAGGATATGATGTCCAAAATCCAAGCATAACTGGAATTCAAAAAAATATTCGAGAAATGAGCGGCTGTTCGGTTGCGCTATTTGAATGAACAAAGAAAAAAGATAAATTCTATTCATTTTTCCACGCCACAGTAGAATTCTATATTCAATTCACCTGATAAATACGCTCCACGACTCAGGAGATGATTTATTATATGATTAAAATCAACGTTCTTATGATTGAGTTATAAATTAATAATTTATTTACTAACTCTCACCTTAATCGTCTAAGAAAATGAATAATATAATAGTATCAACAATCAAAATAATAATACGAAGAAAGGATTTTGCGCAAGTATGGATTTCCATCGTAACGCGATAAATGATTGTATAAGAATGACAATTTTATTTTTTCAACGATGGGTTCTGAAAAAAATTTCCCGAGAGACAGAAAAGTAAATAAATGAAAACTCTCGCGCAAAGGTTTAAAAAGTGCGAATATTATGAAAGCACCGAACGGGTGATATAAGAAAAATGAAAGACGAAGAAAATGGCTATGAAAAATTGCAGTAACAATTGGACCGTGGAATACCGTGGGCTGACAGGTATTCTTTCATCGTTTTTTTCGAGTTTCCAGTGTTTAGCTCTTTTACTATCTTCACTCTCAGTGTGCAGTAACGGCCAACGGCGAATAGCGGGGAGTTTGAGAAGTTGCAAAGTGCGGATCCACAGCCTCTTTCCATTCTTCCTTTCCTTCTCAACGTCTCACGCAATCTTTCTCTCTCTTTGCCGTCACAGCACGAGCCATTGTTTGTCGGTACAATGATACGGGGAAAAAAAAAACATTTTTATTTAATACACTTCTCCGGTCGTTTGTGCTTCCGTCGTCGTCGTTGTCGTTGCCGTTGTCGTTGTCGTTGTCGTTGACACGGTACGAGATTCCGCAGGGAATAATAGTAGGGGATGAGAAAAAATGATAATAAAATAGAATAAAATAAAAACGTCTCGCTGACATCGGCATTATTACGTTGTTTCTCTTCAGCGTGAAAAACCCTTTTTTCTCATGGAAATAAAGCAGTCGCAACATCGTCAACTACCACCATAGTCGATTTTTCCCACCGTCTCCTGCACTCCACTGTAATATGCAAAGCTCACGTCACTTTCTACTCTCGTGAAATCGCAAACGCCATGACCAGCGGAATAATGGATTCGTGGATTTTGGGATCAGACAGAATACTCCGTCATGTTACTTCACGTACATGGCCTGGTAGAAACGAACGAAGTCGAGGCAATATAAAAGATTTTTCTTTCTCCAGTGACATTTGTATTTCTTTCTGTATGGGAAATCGACGAAGAATTTGTATAAGCGTTACAATATGAATTATAATAAGTAATAAACTAATGTTCAATCATCAGAAAATTTGAAAGAAAATGGTCATATAAATCACTGGTTTTCACGATCACTCCGGATGAATTTTTTTGCCCTCACAATAATAATAATAATCACAGTATAATAGATAGTATTATAAACATATTATCATATATACAATATTCATATTATATTTTTCACCTCCCCTACTTTCTTATTTTTATACATATATGTATATAATGTTGCGTTATAAGGGTTGTAACGGTTTTTTGCCCAGAGAAATAATAATATCGGAAAGGTCAGCGAACGGAGAATAGCGAACGGGCAGCAGTCGTGGCAGTAGCTGCAGCAGCCTGACACCCCAAGCCAGAGCAAGATTTTCCCGATAGTTCGAACCCGGACGTGCGGCCGCTCGAAAGTTGAACTTTCCGCTAAAGTTGCGAAGCTCTAAAGCGAATGCTTTAACGGGGCTTTGCGCCTCTCTCCTCCAACGTTGCACAACTTTTTATTTTTCCGCAGCAGGTTCCGTCTCGGTGAGAAATGCTAGTTGTGGCCTTTCGGGTCGTTGCGGTTGCTATGGTGTAAGATTTTTCGAAAGAAATAAAAATGCGATGGCGGACGAAGGCGGAGGGTGGTAGACTGAAATTGAGAGATGGAAGAATGCGAGTGAGAGCTGACTGTTGAATTCTAAGGTATTGCTGGGCTTGTTGGAAAAAAATTAAAAGTAAAAGAATTGAAAGAAAATGCTTTCGGGGAAAATGGGCAAATGACGGTTATCGTAGCTCCGGAAATCCTGGATTTTTGGAAGCTCTGGCAACGAAAATTTTAGTCAGCACTTCGTTTTCATTGTTACAGCCCATTGAATTTGACTCGAAGAGAAGAAGAAGAAAAAAAAAACATCGACAAACATTATTCAATTTTGATTTTTCTTTTATTCATGTCCAGGCTTTTTTAATCTCTTTCAACATTGGTATTCAACATTGTTTTAACTTTTTTCCATGTAGAACCAGAAGTGTTCAATCTCGGCCAAAAATTCTACAATCCATACAAAAAAAACACAATAATATCAATAATCATGCAAACAATAATAATAACATTTTTATTCACAAATTAATAACTCCATCGAATAAATCGAGTCACCGTAATAACACTGTATCATAGATATGCTTGAAAAAAAAAATAATTAGCTCGAAACAAAATTGACCAAACCGTCTCTGTCAGATGTGTGAACGAGCGAATTGCGGAAATCACCATACGGGAATCCGGCTTCCCGTCCCCGACGTCCACAGATGTATCCACGACCGTTGTGTACACCCACAGTTTCGGCAGATGCAAAATTGCTTATGCATATTTATCCAGCGGTGCGCGCCGGGTCTCTGGCACTGCAACGTTGCCCGTGTTTCAATTAATCGTTTACTTAATAAGCAAATCCCAACGTAATATGGAGACAGTTATGGAATTGCAAGAGGGGCTGGTGACCAGCAGCGTTACAGCGCGGCCGGCAGAGGGGAAATTTCACCAGCATCGAGGACGTGTGTTTTGCATCGGCGAATGCACGCACGCGAGCCTTGCTTTATATATGTATATAAATATACCTATATAATATCCAGATACGTATGTATATGGAGCGTATAGTGTGTGTACCGAGTCCGGACGTATTTTGTCAGGGCCCATTAGCATTGTCGCATTAATGCGCAGGCATAAGAGCACCGGTTCAGTGCATACCACCACTACTCCCCCCCCCCTCCCGATCGCCCCACGGACTTCCGTACCGAGGGGAGTAAATATTTGCTATGTAAAGCTCACTCGATGAACCTTATTATTACCTCAGCCAACGAGTTGCCGGTGGAGCTTGTTTATGTTTTTTTGTCATTCTTTTTCTTTTTATTTTTTATTCACGGCAACCCATCTGCCGGGGTGCAGATAAGGGATAATGTCTCACCGTATGAAATATATTCTCACCCAAGTTAGGCCAGAAAAATGAAAAACACAAAAGTTGGGATTTGATATTTATTTTCAACGAAACCACGAGAAATGGTCATGGTTTTGTTGAAGAGAAATATTATTGGCAGAAAGAGATTGATAAATGAATAAATAAAAACGAGAAAGAACAAAGTCATAAAAAGGAAATAAATCGAAAGCGGAGGAACGAGGTCAACCGAAGGTGATAAGAATCTATCGTGTATTTCGATCACGTCGGAAGTCTTAATGGCCGGTAAATAACAAATGTGTTGAGAGGACTTAGCACCTACTTATCGAAAAAAGCTTCGGCTCGTACTCGAAAAGAATTTTCACGAAGTTCTTGACGTAGTGGCGAGAGAACTTTCGGTTGGATTTGCTCATCCTCGTTCCGACCTCCACCCGGATACCTTTATACCCTTTTTTGGTGCAAGGGCTTTACACGAGGTAGCTTTCGGTGAAAAATAAAACTCGTAAGACGCATGATTCATGGTACCTGAAACCTTCAATTCAATTCTGGATCAACAAATAACAAAACTTCGAACATTTTGTGATATGGAGTGTGTAGTTGTGATGAATCGAAATTCTTATGTTTTTCGTACCTCGATGTTGTTCTATCGAGCTTTCTTACACGATCTTTAACAAATTACGGTTGAAGGTCATCGTTGAATCAACATCAAAAAGTCTATTGTGTACTCTAACGTCATGTCGATCATCCACCGCTGATAACCTTGAAGATTCCCTTCTCGAGTTTTGACACAACAAGTTTTGTAATCCACCCCTTCACTCACGTAACTTTGTGAGTGGCAATTTCCTTGGTATTTTGGGTCCGAGGTATTCCAATATCCGTCATGACAAGAAAATAGTAGACACGAGCCAGCTGATGCTAACCAGCGAAGGCAACACCATCAACGTCGTCGACTCTCGCATGAGCTTTCATCTTGGTGCAGAATCGCCGATGGACGGCGGAAGCTTTACTGGCGTTCAGGGAACAAGATAGTGTTGAGAAGCAAGATAGTGTGAGTCGCGGAAAGTGGGCGAAGTGGGGCGGTGAGGGGGGCGAGGGGCGGTGGTTTGGAGATTTGAGAAGGTCGCTTCCACAGAGCGGTTGCACCCTGGAGGGCATCAACGACTTTAAAGCCGTCTCGACGATCAAGCCAGTGAGTCATTTGGGAAACATCTTTCCCGAACTTGTAAAAGAGATGTCATCGTCGGTGAATTTATTATCTGAGAATATGTCCGCGATAATGACGTTTTATCGATGCCGTTATTCAGGAAAATTGATCACAATCTCGTTTGATTGACTACCACTGGCGCCGAAATAAAAAGTTCTTGTCTTGTGTCCTGGAATTTTTTAAAAATCATCTCTAACGTCTTTATCGCTTTCTCTTTGATTTGGTCGGTTTTTATTTCCACCGAGGTATTAATAATTTTTTTCCAATGAATTCAATTAATGATCGGTGTAATATGATGATTTTTAAAACGCGATTTTAATCTTCGACTTTTCGAATCGTTAATTTCCAAGCAAAATTTCGTTCGGACCTAATTCATACCAGAACTGTCCCTTAAATACTCGAAATCAATCTCCGAAAGAGCTCGCAGTGCATGAAAATAGGTTAGTCGAATGCTAGCCCAGAGCAGCGTCACAAAATCCATTGTCCTTCGAAACAATGAATCGGAATTGCTGCTGCTATCGGAACGGACCCAATGTGAAAGTCCGATCGTACTTCGTTTTCGAGGAAATTTCTTCCGGACGACCGACGAACGATCAAAACACGTTTGCGAGTATTTCAAAATTGACTAGGAAGTTTCATGGACCTTGTGGGAAAGACTCAGACGCTGAGATGGGGCGTGAAACGTAACGGCCATTGCGTTACGTGAATTTCGAAGTTGTCCTTGCTGCATTTCACCCCCGATGTAGTTTGCAAACGTAATTACGGATGGACGATTCTGTCCAGTGCGATCATAGGCCATGGCGATGGTCGAATGCACGTTCACGTTGCCACTGTCTCACGTGCTACCGCACGAAGCGTTTCTCCGGGATTAAAGGCCTTCCATTCCGTTCGATTAGTTAATTAATTGATTCAAGGGGTTAGAAACTGTGTGAGCTGGGTTCAAAATTCTAGTGTCCAGTGTGCCACTTGTACAGATTGAAAATCAAGTTTGTGATTGGGGTTCAAAATAAAAATCGAAATAATTGTTCGCGAAAAAGCTTGTCTGTTATGAGCTTTTTCATTGGGGAATCGTAATGGATCGTTGTAACTTAATTCCGGAGTAATTTTCATTAAAAAATTGACGGATTTGGTTCAATGTCGAACATAAAATGATGTTTTGGGGTGGGAATTTCTTTCCGCGAAAAGTTCGACCACTAAGGAATAGCAGCAATAAGATCTAAAATAAATGTGCCTCATTCAGTTTGCGATTGCAATAATCCATCGACGACGATGAAAGTAAATTGAAACGTCCCCTTAATTGTTGAAAAATTTGTCACACTATTCAGCACTAAAATGCCGATATTTTTCTATCATCCTTTTCCACAAAAGTTATGCACAATGCGCACAACGTGAAACGTTTTCCTCCTACAGTTTTTTAATTCCTCGTGTTCGTTTTCATAGGGTTGGCTTTTTTTACGTAAAAACTGTGAATATTGTGAGTTTGAATTACACGTCGTGTATTGCCTTCGTTTACACTGACACCTGTGGTCGAAAACGAACGGTTGGCACACGAGGGCAAGATGTGGGGCACGACAGGAGGGACTCGGACGAGAGTCCCTCAAGCGAGATCTCGGATTAACTCGCGTAGTGTGACATAATTGTAGTTTCGCAGACTGATAGTAACAGTCATTACCGGCGCAGCACATCGGAACTGTACACGACACAGTGTAACAGCCCCATATTCAATTCCGAGTATAATCAAACGTGATTGCGGGCACACATTCACACTCGGAGAATGGGCAACGTCGTTCTCGTGATACTATTTCCATACAAAATCCATTATAACACGTGATATTGAGTTATTATTGCGTGGTGACTGTGAACGACTACAGTATTTCTCAGAAAGGTCAAGATTAACATTAAAATGTTGATTCCATTCTTGCTAAAACACTGTGAATGGATACAATATAAGGAGTCGAAATTTGTAATTTTCAACACAAGATTAACTAGCTTTATATGATTAATTCGGTCTTAGCAAACTTGCATTATTTATTTTTTTCATTTTTTTAAAATTGATTGAGACATCGTTGAGATCAAGAATCGACAATGAACCAAATTAGCACCGACCGACTACACACATCCAGATATTTTTGCAAAGTGTAAATTCTGGAGTTTTTCGCACGTTTTAAACATATTAAGAATAAGATTGACATGGGCCAGGATTGGCACGAAAATCCCGTCGAGAATTTTTGGCACTGTCACAGAGCGTTTCCTATGGGGGTGCAAAAAGTTCTTTACGAATTCAGGATAACATGAATAGAATTGGAATAAAATGGCATCACTCGCCGTAATGATACCGACGATTCTCAAAATTCTTTAATCTTTCCGGTGAAAAAGTTGCTGCAAAGCTTGTAGTCAAATAAAATTGAGCTCAGAGCGTTTGTCCATTCCTTGAAAATCGTTGTCCATGCAACGCGCTTTCGGGAATTTATGCTTTTATGATTATTATGCTCAAATCCTCTGCAAATATTGAAACGGATTGAAAAAAAAATTAAATTTAAAAAAAATTGTTAACCATCCAGCACAGCTGTATTTTGGCTTTACGCGTGGTTTTGGTGGGAAACAATCGCCGGTTATTTCATACAAACCGGGAATGACTGAATCCATCGGTATTACGCATCGGAGAAAATGCCTGAGCTTTCGGACAAAAGCCCAGTGGGCAGAATTTTCAATAATACCCCGCGTGGGGATTTAAATATGTATTTACGTTATTTCGTCCAACGTCACAATCAGCGTCAGAATTCTAGGGCAAAAATGTAATCCAGCAACGAATAAAAAGTAAAAAAAAAAAAAATATATATATAAATTTACGGATCAACGGGAAAAACAGTGAAAATTTAACAACCACGAAAATATACATTTCCATGGATCAACGTGAGCAAGGAGTGATAAACGCCTTTGAACACACGAATCACAACCGAGAATTTTCCTCCAGAGATAGCGAAGCTTTTTTTTTTTTTATTTAAACACAATTTTTTCTTTTTCCTGCGAAGCAAGACAGTAGTCGCTTTCCCGGTAGTTTCACTTGGCTCACGTTTGCCGTAAAGTCCAATAAATCGCACCGAGTTTTCCCCTTCCCCCACGGGTGTGCTACAAACATATATTTTCCGCTTTTGCTTCCCGAGTACGAGAAAAGCTCCCGTATAGACCCGAACTTGCTGGCGAGACTCCGCTCGACTCCAATCTTCCACTTGCTTAATGAATTTTCTTACTCGATATCATTTTCAACGATATCGGAGTCAATGGGGCGACTGCAAAACCCCGTGCACGATTCAGACGCCTCCCGTTCCCCACTCGCTCGCATTTTCTAACGGCAACTTGGAAAATTTATTTTACCGTTAACATTGTCTCAATCGGATTTTTCTTCGTTTCTTCGATGGGATTTCTTTGGTTCCGAAAAAATTCATAGTCAGCTTGCGGCGAATGCGGATTTTGCATTTAAAGATATATGTAACTGACTTTTAATTCGAGCCATAGGTATAAAACATTCTCATTTATTTGAGGCTCATCTATTGACTCCGATATAATTCAGTTAGTGGATTTCTGTAGAACGAAAATAAGTAACAACAACAACCACCACAACAGCAATAATAATAATAATAATCATAATTAAAAAAAATAATAATATGATAAATAAATAATATTAAATAAATAAATAAATAAATAAATAATAATAATAATAATAATAATAATAATAATAATAATAATAATAATAATAATAATAATAATAATAATAATAATAATAATAATAATAATAATAATAATAATAATAATAATAATAATAATAATAATAATAATAATAATAATAATAATAATAATAATAATAATAATAATAATAATAATAATAATAATAATAATAATAATAATAATAATAATAATAATAATAATAATAATAATAATAATAATAATAATAATAATAATAATAATAATAATAATAATAATAATAATAATAATAATAATAATAATAATAATAATAATAATAATAATAATAATAATAATAATAATAATATAATTTGTGCGGCCAAAATTTGTATCGAAACTTTTGTGGGCCGAATAAAATGAGTTCCAACCACGTAACCGACAGTTCAAGGGGTAATTCATTTGCATTTGGTCATGAACTTCTGTTGCTTTCACAAAAAATAAAATTTCACGTTCCGATACGATTGGTTCGCAGCGTGGCCGCATTGTACACCATAACTATCCCAAATCGCGTTATCCATAGAGTGCAATAACATTAGGAATAATAAAAAGTGATGAAAAAAAATAAAAACAGTAAAAAATAAACCGTATGCGAAATGGTTCTTCGGGGATGCCGAATTCACGTATCACCGTTCTGCTGACTGCTCTTAATCGAATTTTTCCCCGCAATTCCGTCATTCGTCCGGAGAGTATAGTTGTACGTAACAACCCTTCGCCAATTCCATTTCGTACGCGATTGCTGCCAGTTGCACGAATGGCATTTACCGGAATGGAAAATTTTATCGTTTTCACGGTGTCCTTTATCTATATTTCTCGAGTCTTTTTGTATTATCGTTTCACCGTTCGGTATCTCGCCTTTGTCGCTCGCTTCGCGGGGGTTCTTTCGGAGCCATCTTCAAAGCGGATTATGTTAATGGTATCGAAGACCTCGGCTTTGGGTATTCGAACCTCTTTGGGGACTGAAGAAAAAGATTCTACGGCGTTTAAGTGTGAATGAATCGCGTACAAATGTAACGCTGATCGGATTGTCAAAATACTACGAGGTTTCTGGTTTTTTTTTTTTTTTTTTTTTTTTTTTTTTTATGGTTTCCTTTTCATCGCAAATCCGGGAGACATTGCCGAGATTTCCATCAAGATGGCCGTTGGCAATATCGATCACTGTTATCCAAATGTATTTCTGCATTCGATTTTATCTTTATTTTTATTCCATTTTGTTTTTATTTATTTCTCTCTCGGTCAAAATATTTTCACCAATGTATTTAAACACATTCAAGAATACAGAGTAAACAAAATGTTTTGATAAATATTTGGCTACGCGAAATTCATGAATTTAATAAAAAATGCAATATCGAATGGTAATCAATCGAAACCTATGATAGCAAAATAATTTCGTTGCATGCAATAACGTTTTGTAAATACGTTATAACATGGATACATATAGAAATATATATTTCTCTTATTGATTTCAATTCCAATTTCGTGTAATATTCAATGAAGGTCAACAGATCAGGTTATTAAAATCCGTTGAAACGAATGAAATGCTTTTCACGGATTTCGAACACTGACAAACGTCACGCGAGCACGAACGGTTGATGAGCAAATGAATTTCATTGATATCGAATATTAATCGTGATAACTCCCGTTTTCAGCTGAGAATTCATAAATATCGAAATTCAATGTGAACCGTTACGTTGATATGATCGCGCTGTGCGACACAAGGGGATGAGACACGCCAAAAATGTTGATGGAATATGGGTGGGGAAGTCGGCAGCATGATCGAAATACGATTGACGATCCATCGGTCCGCCCGTATTAATTAATCTCTGGGGCATCGAATGGCAAAAAAAAAATTGATAACACAATATCTGCAATGGACGACCGTACTAACGTAACGCTTTAAAAGTTTCTCTGCGTAGAATCATTCCTCGCATAGTACACATTTTTTGCAAACTTTTCGAAGTTTTGCAAAACAATTTAGACCAAAATTTACAAAATACTACCAATGCGGTTTCGTACAATATAAGATTATCATTAATAATTTATTTAGTATCATTATTATTTATGGACTACTTATTAGAAGTATCTACGCTTAAAAAAATCAACAACATAAACTTAAGATCGATAAATCAGTCGGTAAAAATGTTTCAAATCATTTTGCACGTCACTAAAAAAAAAATTGTTATTTCAACGGTTAAAAAAAAACGTATTTTGTGTGCTTACAGGTTCGAGCTTGGCAAGCGTGGTAGCCGGAAGTAGCAAGCCGACGAGAGCGTGGGACAAGCCATACTTCGACGACATTTCAGCGAGAAACGTGACGGCCATTGTTGGCCAGAAAGCCGTTCTCAGCTGTCACGTTAAGCATCCAGGAAACCGGACGGTGAGTCACAGTATTTTCTCTTCATTTTTTTATTTATCATTTCACTTTACGGATCCGTCTCTGCCGTAGCAACAGAACATCTGAAAAAATACTCAGAAACAGAATGGTGCAGCCAGTCCAACGACTTATTGCATTTTTTTGCAGCACTAAAAATATTATTGGATTAAAATTGAAATCTCAATGATATCTCATCGAGTATTAATTTTCTAAATAAACTTTCGATACTCTCACTCAATTCCATCCAATAAGTTCGACTAAGAAAGCGAATGCAGTGAAGAAAATTTAAAAAAATAAAACACTCGACGTATTATCATAAAACCCCGGACTCTATGGGTGGTGCAGCCCCTTAATTAAAAGCCAAGCGTGCCGGTGCCCACTAATTGTATGGTTGCGGCGATAGAGTAAAATGAAAAGTTGAAAAGAAACGGAATAAAACAAGCTGCAAGCTGAAACTTGCAATTTGCTTCCCCTGAATTTTCGGTAGTGCACGAAATCCTTCTATGAGGAAGCATCTCTCGATTTATTTTATTTTATTTTTTTTTATCTTCGGCTTCCTCATAAAGGAAGTTCCGTTCACTACCGAAAATTCAGGGGAAGCAAATTGCAAGTTTCAGCTTGCAGCTTGTTTTATACAGGATGTCCGTAGATCCTTCCAACCGTATCAAAACCGACTCGAACGTATATAAAAATTCAATGTGTCCCAAAATTCCAGCGCGTTGTTTAATTGCTATCGAATCTAGTAACAACTTAAGCTGACGGTTAGTTTGGGCGTGTGTATGAATTTGAGCACGTACCGTCTAGTGTTTTTGAATTTGCAGGGGTTGGAACTTAGAAATTTCTAATTGCTCTAGAACTCGATCCGTTCGTCCGATCTCGGCCAAATTTGATATGTATTATAGCACAATGACATCCTATACTTGCAGAGAATTATGGTTCGATTGGTTGAAGTTAACGACAAATAGAGCAAAAAAGTTGATTTTTTGAAAAATTCAAAAAATCATAAAATCTAAAGTTATCGATGGATTCGGCTCAAATGCAATACCAACCGTCCTTGTACTTAATTCTATATGTGAAAAACTATTGAGCCGAATACGTCGAAAATTGCGAACGCTAGCGTGGCTACAGACATTTTTTGAAAAATCCAAAACGCTGTCGAAGCCGAACAAGTGCGTCAATAATTGCGAAACTTACAGATTACATAGACATTAGAAGGCATCACATGTGTGCAAAATTTGAGTACGGTAGCTTGAACCGTTCTCGAGTTATGAACGTTTGAATTTTAGAGGGTGGTTACATACATACACACACACACACACACACACACACACACACACACACATACATCCGGACATTTTTTCCGAATGTGTTTTCTGGATGTTTTAGGACATTCTAAGCCTATTGACATCAAAATCTCGAAAAAAAAATTTCGGACCGTCACAAAGCTTCCTTTATGAGGAAGCAAAATTAAATAAAACACCCCGTAAACGATGAAAAAGCTCGCGAGACGAATCATAGGGTGGCGAGTGGATGTAAAAAAAATAAAAATGAATTAAAAAAAGAATGGTTGGTGGGAAAAGTCGGTGGTGTGTGGATTCGCGGCATCCTGGGTATGCCGCACACCCGCACACGCCGATAAGCGCTTTGGGATTTGCATTTAATCGCGCGTAGTGCACCAACCAATATATATATATATATGTATATACTAAAATATATATGCCTATATACAGCATTCTCGTAACACCAATAGCCGTCGACCACCTTTATCCAGCTATTGTAGCCACGCGTTCAAGGATCTCTCGAGTCTGCTTCGTTCCTCCACCTTTTTCTTTTTCCCTCAGAACCACGAATTTGTTCATCCCCTATCTTGGATCGTTTATCGTGATATCGCGCGAGCTTACACATTGCTCCCACATTAATTCTACTCATGTCTCTGATAAAAAAAACGCGCAGCCACGTGGACGACGCGAAAACCCCGCAAATAAATTTATGTTTAACAATATTTCACATTTATTAACATTAATAATTGATCAATTATTCAACTATTTATTGATTTACTTAGCATTTATTTTTCATTCCATACAATGTGATTGTCTTGGTGTTTCATTTTGTTTATCAATTGAATGGAAAAATAATAACAAAAATTCCGACAACATTTTTGGACAGCAGACGTATTTCACGATAAGTTGGAACATTCGTAAAATAGGACTCATTCAGTTGGATGAATTGCTGATTTGTTGAAATCAATTGAATAGAGAAATAAATGAATAAATAAATTAATTAATAACGCCAAAGACTCCGCTCGCTAATTGGCCTAGTTGGCCGGTCATTGACGAAGTGGATGAACTTCTTTGAGTATGGAAATGAAAGAACTGGGAATGAAAGTAGTCGAAAAAAAAAAATAAAGCAATAAGACAACGGTGAGGATACACGAAAAGCTCGAGTATTTGCTCTAACGTTGCCATCATCGACGGATAATTATCGTGAAAGCTCGACTACCCCATATATATATATACACGCACACTATGCCGCCCGTAACAAAGTCGGACCGAAGACGCTGGATGGGCCGTGACACGGTTTCGTAGACTCTTCTCTCGGAATAAGATGAAAAGCTAAGGAAAATTGAGTAAGAGAGAAAAAAAACAAATGCGCACACAGATGTCTGATGGATTAGCAGAATCTTGGAAAAGGGCAAAACGATGGCTTGACGGGTCACGAAACATCAACAAAAAAGGTTTTCTCGGTCTCTACAACAACATCAGCCGAAAGCTTTCAGGTATTCCAGAGCGAGTGATTGCAGAATGGCTTTGAAAAGCTCGCATCGAAATAGCGTGTGGCAGTCAACTTGCTCACTTGCTGTTTCGTAGGGAAAATTTGATAACTAAATAAATTCCAGTATTAGTTAATTTGCAATTTAAAAATTTTCGGCTATTGCACCTGCGTCAACATGTGTTCATTTACTCCAGCGTTCTCCACTGGACGTCGGACCGACTGTTGCAATAGCCATTCGTACGAATCCAATTGTTGTTACCCACAAAAGCCACCGAAACAATTGATACTAGGTCGGTATTTGTCCTTTGGACGAGGGGGACCGTGGGCACAAGTTAAACGCGGCAGTTGTCGAGAGAGACGTTACTCGGTGGGCTATGGAAACGTGCTTTCGAGGATTTCTGGGGTTTTGCGGAAAACCTCCGTACGGACTTGCGGGCGGTCGCTATCGAAAGCTCTAGTGCAACCGATGAACCGGCTTATCATGCGTATACTCGGCGACCCACGAAGTTTTCTGTGCAAATAACCCAAATAACCGAGTCATCGTGTCACATGATGGGTATTTGCTTGTCCATTTTGTAGATAAATATATTTTCGTATTACTCTTCATTTATAATATGATTCGTCTACTTTATATTGTTGGAGGTGCGATCAAGATCTAATGATAAAGATTTTGATTATTCGAGGGTAGAATACATGATTCTGCAATCTTGTGCATTGAGAAATCTAAAAGTTTTGTCAATTTAGCTGGGAGCTTTAGAGAAAGATTATTCAAGTATTCTGTATTATAGTTTCATGATAATGAATGTGCTTTCGATTTTTTCTCTGCTGGAGTAGAATTAAATTGAAGCCAAAAATATCGAGCTTTAGTCG
Organism: Sussaba pulchella; assembly: GCA_963971145.1. Taxonomy (NCBI): domain Eukaryota; kingdom Metazoa; phylum Arthropoda; class Insecta; order Hymenoptera; family Ichneumonidae; genus Sussaba; species Sussaba pulchella. Next base: position 9,483,729 of record OZ020168.1, read on the forward strand.
AAATCCAGGCATAGGTCCATGCCTTGGTCGAACGGATCGGTAATTATTCAACTTCGAGTATAGTACCGTGCTAACCGTGATTACACAACAACCCGCAGTATTTTGGGGATATTCTACCGCCATTCTCCACAATGCTCTAAACCCTACACATGCCATTCGGATAATTCACGATCGTGCGAGCAATATCAAAACCACGTGAATTCTCAATTAACGCTGTACCCTTTTTCCTAAAATCTCATATCTTTGTATCAAGATTTTCTCATTCTACGTTGAAATGTCCGGTAAATCAATTGTTTGTTAAACGCCTCAATGATAATTTTATTAACTCTTAAATGATTAATAGTTTCGTTAGTTTCGTTATTAGTTGGTAACGGAATCATCGTGTGACAAGCGCAGTGGTCAAGGGTTTTTTCAGTCCAGTAGCCACAGTCAGTAATGGGTCAGACAGGAGTTGACCTGGTAGTTCCATTGCCTTCACTCCCTGTCTTGTCCTTTGACAATTCCTAACACAGCTTCGTGTACCTTTTTCCACCCAACGCTTCACATGCTAATGAAAATATCTCCCCTCATACGCTTCAACGTTACCAGAACTCCAAGTACATACGGCATAAAATATGACTCGTTATTATCCACTACAAAATTTCAAAAGACTCAATTCAAAGTCCCTAAAAAAAGCCGAATCAAGATAACCACATCAAGAGCTTCGTGTTTATACTCAAAAAATGTTCCAATCTCATATCGAACGACTTCAGATTATAGAAATCGAATATTGGGGGCAGTTTTCTTTTTTCTCACTCCTTTCACGTTTCGGGCATCCGATCTGGATACGTCACGTGCTTCTCGGTACTCGTCGATCCGTCTTAACCGGCGATGCTCCTCGTCTCGATGGCAGATGGGGGAAACAGGAGTGAACTTGGGACGTACAACCAACTGGAAGTAATCTGTTTAATCGAAGCCCGGCACCACGCCCTGCGGACTCGCGAGACCCAGACCCCCTTGGGCACGCATCAATTGGAATAGTTTGCTAGTGGTTTTGGTCGAGTTCTCGGGCTGGTTGGCTTGTAATCATCCCGCTGGCTCCCCCCCCCCCCCCCCCCCCCCAACCCCCGCCAATGTGCTGTATATATACTTCTCTCGGTATTAACCTCTGTAATATACACCTGCTTGTCCGAACGACGTTGCGCCCTCAAACCGCTTATTCGAAACGTCTCGATCCTAGTTCTCCGCAATTTCGAGTTTATACGGTACAATCGTACTGTAGTCCATCAACGGTAGAGATACTATTGAGCTTGGCTAGCGTCTTCACTGCAAATTCTGTGGTTGTCTCGAATCGAATTCAAACCGAACAGTTACCCCATTTGGGCAACGAGGAATCAGTATCTTGAGGTTGGAAACTTAGCGATGGAACTTACGAATACTTCGAGCTTTGCAAGCTTTTGTCTCCGACTTTAAGCAATTAAGCGAATTGATAATTTGAAAAAACTCTCGGCTGCAGAAGTCGTATAATAAATTGTCTCTTATAAAAATTTGAAAAGCATGAAATAATTCTCGACATTCTCTTAGTTCATTAATAGTTTGAATTATGACCGTTTATTTTTATGAATTCTTTATGATTATTATGAAGCCTTCAATTCAGTCGTGAGACGTTCTTTATCAAACAGTGAGATAAGATGCAATATGGATGTTCGACGAAACGGTAGAAAACGTCTCCCGACTGAATTGAAGGCTTGAATTGCTCGATTTCATACTTTCTAAAGTTATTGATTATATAAGTTAACTTCCGTAGCCGGGAATGTTTCAAGTTTGTAACATTTTTTTCCAACCCAGATGGGAAATTAAAATCAAGCAATCGAGATTGCGATTTTTCTACGAGTTTCGCGGAAGAGTGATAATAAGTTAGCTCAATTTTTTTCCCAGACATTTTGCCCTGTTTTTATATTTAATTCATTTTTGTATCCATCGGACAAAAAACGTTCGCCAAAAGCCGTTCGCCTCGAAGATCTCAAAATAACTAAGTAGTCTGCTTCAACACTTCTCAGAGATATTTCGTGATGGATTCTTTCTAACAAAAGCCGGCCGTTTCGTCGTATTTGAATATTTCCTGAGATCCTCTACCCGTCGTGACTCTCTGTTGTAGGAACCAACCGACTTATCAGAGATAAGTCGTATTGTGCTGAAATAGGCTGCGTAGAAGAATTCTACGGCAAATCGTTCGCTTATTTTTTATTCTTTTTTAATGCTTCATTGCGGCTATCAACTCACACGTGTCACCCGAAGGCCTTCATTTTGTTTTTCTGCATAACGTGAACGCTATAACTCTCAAGTAAATGTATGTAAATAGATAACACACCAGCCTTTGGATTCTCTACAAGCCCGTCTCTCCTAATCCAAATGCTCGCTTAGTTTTTTTAGTAACACATGCTCAGCCAATTTCCGTTGTGTCCGGAAAGATCTGTAACGATCAAAATCGCCTTCGAAAGCTTCCTCGAATTATCGAATCAAGTATTCACCAACGTAAATCTTGAAAAAAAATTTGCGCCAAAATAAAACATTCACCCACGAGAACCTAAAATTACGAAGTGAAGAATTTCCTCGTCTTTGGATATTTTTTGAGATTTCTTGACTGTCGTGACTCTCTGTTATAAGAACCAACCGGCAATAATACCGATCGCGCTAAAATTGGCTGAGCAGAAGAATTTTACGGGAAATCCGAAATCGATATTCCAATTATTGTTATTAATATTATTATCTTTATGATGATTATTATTATGAATACTGAATTCATCGTTACAACCTAAAAACTGATTCCGGCGACATGGAGTTGTTGTTTTAATTGTTTATGGAAGTTTCGAACTCCTAATAACCAACGTCTATAGTAACCATTATGTTATACTGCTGTGACAATTAGTCGCGAAATATTTGCACAGTTCGAGTTCTCTACGTCCGAAACAAAGGATAAACGATGGTGTGGGTAAACCTCGATAGATGTAGATATCGAGCCGAAACTATGGTTTCAACGAAGATCTGGACGACACAAGAGTGGTACCGGCTTTCCCACGTCCCCGTCCACTCCCGTTTCCTCGTTGCAAATAACAGGTACTTCCTTTGGTAGATTTAATGCACCCACCTATCGCCCGTGCCACCGAGGCTGCGGTTAGTTTGCGGGATATATGGTTTGCGCAACTTCGATAATTGATTTAGTACCGCGCATATCGTACGTTATACAGATACATATATATGCATATATATTTAACTATGTACAGCTTTGTACGAGAGTTTCGTTTAAACTTAGTTTAATTGAACGGTGGATTTATTGGGCACCAGCCATGGTGCTGCCGCTGCTCCTGAAGTGTTGTTGGTTGGACAAGGAGCGTGGCCTTCCAGCTCCCGTAGCCTGTAGCAGCTCCGATGCACCCTGGTTACCGTCGAACACGAATAAGACACCCCGGAACCGCACGGGCATATCCTCAACTCCGGCCCGTCGATAACAACTGGCAACGACGAGCTTGATAAGCGTTTGACAATCAGCGAACACCGTTTGCGATAACGAGTATCCGTACTTTACCCGTGAATACAACACCCGATACAGTCACCATACGGATCGTGAGGACTCGAACAACCGGCGAATTGTCCAACGTTAATCAACATTTTGGAACGTGATTTAGTCGCGACTGTGCAGGTTCAATTGATATCTACAGAAATTACGATACTGCAGTCGACGGAAAAAACGCCGGAGGAGGATAGAAGGAGGGGGTGACGAGGAACTTATCGAGTTAGTGAGAAAAATTGTATGTAATAATATTTTTCGACGACAATACGGTTTTCTTTTTGTTGCGGTCTGTATTTCTTTCTTTCAGGCAATGGATTGGTAAAATAAAGATGCGATATTCTTTTCAATCGAACAAGAATTTAATCTTGAATCAATTCTTTAATTGGATTACCATCTGTCACTGCTTTATTCATAGTTTATGCAAAGGATTACATTTTCGTTACAAAGCTTGAGATATGCCAACTTGCTCCGGTACGCAATTTTTTTCTCTGAGCTTCGTTTTTGTAACGATGTTAATTATCTACTTCGCTTGGATTCATGAGAAATATACTTTGAAAATGTGAAAAGAATCTTTATCAGTGCGTCCTGGTCATTATTCTCGGATTATTACACGGTGCATGGTGATATTCGTTACTCCGTACTGATTATTCGAGTGGTTTTACGATGGAAAAGAGAAAGATAGAGTCATATATTCTAAAAGAGCTATACATGTATTTTTTCTCTTCTTCCCTTTTACCGTATTACCACTCTGCAGTCGTGACCACTTTATAAACTTGCAGACCGATATATTCGAATTTCTCTTTATCTCGATATTTATTGATCTTCATATCCAACTTTATTTTATTTTTATTCTCCCTTTAACCCAAATTGTTAACCTATGATTGATTTATCGTTTCCATTGCCTTCATAGTTATATTTTCTTTCATCGACTTATTACATGTACCTACATATGTTGCTCCAAGGCATAATAAACGCTTCATTCATTTATTCTCTATCTCTTACATCATAAATATGTAACAATAATATGGCATAAGAATAATGATAATTATCATTATATAAAAATATTATATTAACTACATACGGTACTTATATTGCTTTCGTTACTATCATTGTCTCTCTATTTCTCACATACATACACATCTTGAAAGGGAGAGCGAGGAAACTACGAGAACAATATTATCCCCCACAGTCGAGGTAGAACAGAGACGATGATGGTCGTACTCGTTGTCACTATTTTTCAAATGGAATCGAAGAGCCATCATCGAACGAGGATCAATTGACGTAATGGTTTTCGCGGGGTAATTCGAGAATCGCGAAGTGGCGGCTGGCACGTCGAGAAGAAGCAGTGACCAAAGGTCCTCAAACGATTTATAACACTGCTGTTGGCTCGTTCTGCTGTTCACGATGGTGCTCAGCGAGAATATAAGGGAAGTAATGCCGGTGGAACGATAAGGGTCGAGAAGTGGAGGCGACGGTTCGAAGTGGGTGAGCGGCCGGGGGAGGGAAGGAGTAGGATCGCGATGATCGCGCGCCACTTCTGGCTGTTCTCTCGGAATTACCCTTAATGCATCCACCAGGAGAATTGCATCGTGATGAACGAGGGAAGGAATTTCGTGTTCGCGATTCACGAACGAGAAACGCGGGAAAGACGGGCTGTGGAGGAGAAGAGGAGAGATCTGCACCCACCGCGGGCTGGGCGAAGATAGATATCACGGGAAACTTACCGCGGCTGGAGCGCAGTCCATCACCGACAGCTTGACAACGACTTCGAGAGAGTTCCGGAGGATGGTCGAAGACGCGTATAGTCCACTGGAATTTACAGACTTTGCGAAAAAAAAATCAGAGAATGTAGAGTCGGCGGCTTGGTTGTTTTTTATTATTTTTATTTCATTTATTTTAATCTGCTGTGACCTATGCCAAAGGATATTTCAATCTTCTGTTCGAATGTCGAATGACGGTGGAAGGTCGTCCTGCTGTGAAAATTGTCTGAAATTTAAAAAAATACTGATTATTAATCAATGTGATAAGCTGTAGGGTGGTCGAGAGGATTTTTTTTTTCGATAAGAATGAATAAATAATCAATGATGATTCAATAATAATTGATAATCTTCAATACATGATATATATCGATGAGAGCTAATTTTTTATGAAAAATTAATTGATAATTCACGAATCACGTGTAAAGTTTGACGTCTTCGTCCATTTTTTATACAGACAAAAAAAGAAAATTCCCACCTTACCCGATTTCTAAGAATAACTTTCCATATCATCATTGAGCCCGACATGAGCGGTAGTTGAGATTTTCTCGGAGCTGTCTTCTGGATCGCCATCAACCGGTTCGGTCCACCCCAGGACCACGTACGAAACCCACAAAAGCCTTGTGACGGATGTTTGAATACGCGTTACCGAAATCATTCGCAAAACTTTCGTATCACGTTACGTCGGTCGTGATCTCTCTATGACTCTTCGTATGGCCCGTCCCAAGTCTGAGTCGGGCTGGGACACACTCGGCGACTTTTGGAAATAAAATTGATGATACGGTTCTTCGTTCCGGCTGCAACGTGAAATAGAGAATCGTGCGTCGTGAATCGTCGTCGTGGGGGTCGGTTTTATCCACAGACGGACGCGAATCATTTTTCATTTGGTCGGCACGCGAGCACGTGCACGTAGGAAGAGGACGAGCGAGGGAGGGGGGGGGGGGGGGGGCAGAGGGCGATCTGGACCCGGACGATTCTTCCAGCTTCTTCGGTCGTGTACGATGGTTACAGTCAGTACGACAGTTAGTAACGATCGTTCGTGCTCAGCGGGTACAGTCCTCACAACCCACGTTACGACGTTTCATTTATTCATTCTATTGCACGGATACCCTTCTAAATTTTCCAGATACGCCACACGCTGTGGATCCCATCCGGCGGAGTCTTGGTCAAGCTGAACTACAGTTTATGGTCGAAAAACGTGATCCTGGATTTTACCCGATTTCTCAAGTTTGATACAAATATTGAGTTTTTCGTCTTCTTCTACAGGATCGTTCGATAGAAAAGATTAAAAAATTGTCGAATATTTTGGGAATGAATTTAGCGCGCATTTTACTGGGAAATGATAGAAAATCGAATTATTTGGGGATACGAATAATTTGCGTATATTTTTTCAAATCCTTTCAGTAGACTGGACGATATATCGAAGATGTAACCTCTTTCTGAAATATAATTCATACATGGCTTTCGGCTATGGAGATGTTGTATCATTTGTTGATTTACTTAGTGATAATAATAATTGTTTGAGTAGTTATTTATTCGTTTATTTATTTATCTATTTTTCTACTTATTTATTTATATTCGTCTGTTTGGACGTCAAAAAACTTCAATATCGATTTAACTACGAAATTTGACTTTCAATAATGGCGTTCGCGCAGAACATGTAGAATGTTGAATCCCAATGAGTGCATGAATCCCCAAATAGAAACACAATTTGCGTGGGTCTAATCCCATTCGTAACGTATGTTTCATCAACCATTTACTTGTACTACTTGCTCCATCAAATTTCATCCTTAGCTACAAGTTCTGTCACCACTTATAGCCAGCAAATGAAACAACACACAACTGAGTGCTGTACTTTTCCAGAGGGGACAGGGAAAGGAGATGGATGTGCAATGATCGCTCGGGATTAGGTCGATTTATATTTACGACGGCTTAGAACGAAGCAATAATCCTCCATCATGTTTCCCAACAGTGGAACATCACGTTTCCTGCTCTCCGCTTCGTCCTATTTCCATCCGACACGACAGTCGAAACCAGACTTCGGGTACTCACGAATTTAGGACCGGACACACAACACAGACCCACACAAACCGACACACACACAGATGCGGAGGAGGATGAGTCCATCCCGAGCCACTAAATATCCATCCTCGCCAGCCGCATTGACTTTCATTGTCTTTGAGAGCCAGCCCTCTGGATGGAATATCCAAGCAGCGGAATTTCCGACAGTTGTTTCTGTCGCAGACACAAATCCCGTAGCGTCGAGGGCTTCAACTGGCCAATTCGTTCCATGCAGGACTCCATTAAAATTTCAATTACTCTTTGGATTTTTTTTTTTATCACAAGTAACCTGCTTCGTTCGTTTGACGTTTCTACGACGAAATTTGCTTTACGGTCGCTTGAAAAAGAGAAGAAAACAAAAAAATTGATTATGTGCCTGCTGTGATCAATTTTCTTGCAACATAGTCGTCTCATCGACCCGGAAGTCCAGAAAAATTAATTTTAAATTATTATTATTATTATTATTATCATCATCATCATCATCATTATTATTATTGTTACTATCAGTAATTATTAGTAGTGATAATTAACAATGGTTCTTATTCAAAGGTATTTTAGATTGAAATGTATATCATAATTTTTCGTTCTGTCTCACAAAAATGGGCTTCAACGTCGTTAAAAAAAGAGCCAACATCGATCGAACAGTCCACGTTATAGGACCCTCGACGGCTAATTAATTCTCAAGCACGCGTCAGACAACTCTTTCGCAAGCCCCATCTCCCCAAGCTCCATCCCTTTGCGCGGCAAAAACTCGATTAAAACGTCAAATAAACGCACGATAAAAGCTTCCGCGCGCGACTCGGGGCGTTAACGATGTTAAATTGTGATTTCTTGCATCTCACCGAGATTTCCGAACAAACGCGTAGAGAAATCATCAAGGTAACCTCGAAGAATTGGCTTTATCGCCCGTTCGTTACGTTGCTGCAAATAAAAGTCAGAGAAGTGCGCGGGAATTGCGAGTGACGCGAGTTCGTCTGTGCTCAGTCGTTCTCAAGAGGGTTGTTTGCGCGGGCTTTTGTCGACTCACAGTCGACTCAAGATTGCCTAGGCGGCCCGCTGAGCGAGGGAAGGGGGGAGGGAGGGGCGGGTATAGGGAGCGAGGGTGAAACGATAAGACAGCCTGTTACTTCATTGAAATCTGACGTGTAACAAATTGCCCCACGCTCTCTACAGATACCCGGCTCTCGGGGGCACAACGACGTCCGGGGTTGAAGCCTCGGCGTCATTGAAGAAAAAGTGGCGCACACGTAAAAGCGTAAATAAGCCGTTTGAGGGTGGAGCACGCGTTTCCGGCCATTGAACATTGTATATGTCTACGAGTTTCGAAATCCCGTTCGCGGCTCGAAGTTTTCCCCCATTTCGTTCCTTCAATAACTTACCGCGTGTCGGAGCGACGTTTTATATTTATATCGTCGTGGCTTTTCCCGAACCGTCCCTCGCGACCGTCTAGGATCGAGAGGAATACCCGGAAGAGCACTGACTACGGACTCGAGCGACACCGTCGTATCAACGACGATTACACGAAATTAAGATTGGTGGGATGAGGTTTATTTTCGTTCGTTCGGTGGCTGTGTGTGGTTTACGCGGGGGCGGAACACGTGCGAAGCGAAAGAAAGAGGCGGAAATAGTGACGAAGATAGCGAGAGAGTGAAAGATGGACGAAAGGATGACAGGGGGAAACTACCCCCAGCTCGGTGAGCCGAGAGGCGATAAGTTTTCAGTACTGTGGCAACGTAACTGCAATCCCCTTTCCTTCGTGCTTACTGCCGAGTTTTCAGCCGGTCAGTCGGATTTATATCTCAACGGAGGTACGGACCTTCTTGTCATTATGATCAATCGATCTTGAAACGATTGTATGGAATCAACGTCGATAATACCGATTGTTGTACGAAAACCCTCGCTCACCCGGATGTCACTCGGGCCCCGCTGGACAAATGAAAAAGGGTTGATAAAATTATTACCACTAGAATTTCTAACATACATAATATATAATAATAATAGGGTGGTATATCAATTTACCATATCAATTTCACTATCATTTACTATCTCATTGATGATATGAAATACTGGTTAAACAATAATCATTATTATTATCATTGTGATGTGATATAATAAAAACTCTGGTAATAATAGTTTATTATATAAGATGTATATGACTGATAATAATTATTATTATTACCATTATTTTAAGGAAAAATCGAGTGGGTATTCTAAACCCTGCTCTATCAACGTGAAATTCGTATTTTCTAAAATTAACTATAAATCTTGTACCACCTGGTTTACTGAATATTTATTTGTGATATGATTTTCTTCACCTTATTTAAAATCTTTTATCGTTATCTTCATCCATCTCCTTCCTCATTCTTTCACGTCTCTTCCGCCGGCACTCAGATTTCTCGAGAGCTGTCGTTAATATTGCCGTTCGCGTTTTACTTTACATTTCCGGTGGGGGCGGGGGAGGGGGGGGGGAGGCAGTGCATGCTGTACGGGTAAATATATTTATGAGTGAAACCCACGATGGTGGAAACACTCTCCGTCCCTTCTATACGTTCTGGAAACGCAGATATGTCCCGAGATAAAGATATTCTCCGCTACGAGAAAGGGAAATTGAGTATGAACCTCTATTGTTGCCAAGAATGCCATAACTGTGTAACACAGAGCCACGTTGTATTACGCGGGAAGTACAGTTCGAGAATATGAAAAAATGTCGAGCCTCGAATTTTCAACTGTGTATATATATTTGAGTGTGTGTTTGTGTGTGTGTGTGTGTGTGAGTGTGTGCGGGATTCAATATATGATGTCGTAAAATATAATTAAGTATAATTATGTAATATTCATGAATATTATATAGAATTTTTGATATCGTATCTACACATTATATTTACATGGATCTCTATATCAGTACGACGCACGTCATTTGAAATGAAAAAAATCAGGATCGAGCAAAAAAAAAAGTACGAGCCACCATTAGAAATGGATTGATGCCCTCATGGCGGCCAGACAACCCTTATCCGATATCCCAACGGGAAAAAACCCGTTATTTCAAGGGTCCGTCTGGTACTGAAGTGGCACTGCCCAACCTGCGAGAGCCAGCAACCCTAAGTGGTTTTGCAATGATGACCTAAAGATAGAGAAGGTCGAGAACCTTCGAAATATCGGATCGGACCACCGAGATTAACGACACGGACGTTGGACAAAGCGCCAAGGACGAACGCCTGAAATACGGTGAAGAAAATAAAGCATGGGATCACAGAAAAGCGAGAAACCATTTGCAAGCTCTGTGAAGATTCGTAATAAAAACCTGTACAAACGTAGGAACACTTAAGTTGGGTTGAGTGAGAGAAAAGACGTTTGACTCGACATGGCGAGTGAATCGTGGTCTGTTGGAATAACGACCGGGCAATGTCTGACCATTGACGGTTCAATGAGACGTAACTACTTGCTGCCGAGGACGTTCAATGAAATGCTGCCTTCGCTGGCTCTCACCGGTCACTCTGGTGGTTCAGCGCTTGGCTTTGGTTTGAGGAGTCGGGTAGGGGGAGGGGCTCAGAGCGAAGTGACCGGTCAGTGTCCAGATTCTCGGTTATTAGGTATCCCTCACGTGTCAGTGGTCGTGTCCGAAAAATTCGTGATAAATAAGAGGAAAGACGACGACGATATACGAGTCACGTTGCTTATAGCTGTTCGTTTTGTGAAAGCAATTGCGGTACCTGACGTTCATTCTGTCTACGAGTTCAGCTAATAGCTGATGGGATTTCGTGGAAGTATCGAGCTTTTTTGGACGACTTCGAACGAGCTTTCTCGCGCAGCTGTGCTAATCCACTAGTCAAATGTAAATCTGTTGAGTTATGCTACATTGTAAAATGTAAATTCTCGAACCTTCGAACGTGTTTTGTTTTTGGGAACGCTTTTTTCGAGAACGGTAGGAGTTGTTAAAAGAGGAGTTTGCAAGCCATCAGTCTTCAATTTGGAGTCAACATTCTTTATGTCATTAATGTTCTTCAGAACGGCATGGAAACCATTCTACTATTTTAAGAGGCTTATATTTTTTTTTAACAAAAAATAATCCCCCCCTCCCCCTAAATTATCCCTGGTTAATATTATCATTATAATATTATTATAATAATCTTTCTCTGTCGGATCTTCCACTACCAGCTACCATTTTTATGCAGCACCGTATTTGATCAGTTAAAAACCTTCTATCAAAAATAAAAAAATGAAACTGTTTAAACTTTTTTTTCATACACGCTATAACTGCTTTGGATAAACGGTAAAAAAAATGAGGCCTATTATCAATCTTATTCGTCAAAGGAAAAAATTTCTGAAAATCGGTAGTTTTCAGAACCGTCACACTAGAATAGTTCCTTAATCTCCATAACAGTGTCTTGGCTGCCGTCCCTGTCCCGCCAGTCGTATCTCCACCCATGCCGAGATAACTTCCGGTCCGGATGCCACGAACACGAGCGACCCGAAAGCCGGACAAGTGGAAACGGACGATGATCAGAAGGTCCAAAGGATCTCAACAGACCCAATCAACGTTAGTGAGGACCACGAGGCCGTCACGTACCGTTCGTTAATTGAACCAATCCAAGATTCCCGTCTCGGGTTTCGTTGGCTCGCCACTTTTCCGCCATCCAACCTACGTTCCAACTTCCTCTTCTTCATTCTCGTTGCAAACGTACTGTTTTACCGAAAGTTCGTAGCAGCCGTGAGTTTAACGCGGTCCGTCCGTTACGTTGCGGTAAAAAAATCGAGTGCAAGTATTCTCGACGAGTGCAGGCGGTTCGGATCGTAAATTTTCTCGGGACAGGTTTGCCAGTCGTTCAGCCAGGCTCACGTCAAACGAAGAACGGTCTCTTCGTACTCGGACGTTTCAAACTACCCCCCCCCCCCCCCCCACCCCCATTTAGACGTCTGGCCGAGGGTTGTGTATATCCGTCACGGTTCGCGGTCTATAAAAGCTCGTGCCGTGAATGTGTGTACACGAACGTGCACGAATGAAGGCCGAGCCAAATTGAATTGAATTTAAAATGCGAAGCTCGGGACTACGACTTCCGAGTTGACTGAGTTACCGCAAACGAGAATACGTCAACCCCAACGGATGGGGTAAGCCGAGTACACCTGCGAGGTTTCCATGGTGATCGGGTTTGTACGTGTCGCACTTTGTGCTATTCGTCAAAAACGTATTTATTGCTCACTTGTGAGGTTCTGAGAAATGACGGATTCGTGGCGGGGGGGGGGGGGGCAAAAAGAAACAGCTGGGTAAATGATAATTTGTTGAGATTCGTGGCTCGGGGAACTGTGCAGGGTTGTGATATTTGTTGAAATTCATCTGCTGCTTGCTTGTTTGGTTTAATGTAGAATCACCGGGGCAAAACGCCATGTCCACGGTTTATGATTAACATGCTGATTAATAATTGTTATAATTTACGAATTAACAAAAAATACGTATAGTTTATCAATCATTTTTAGAATTCAATAATCAATGAATTATAATTATAAACTTTTGCAATAACGTGTCTATATTGTACTTCTTCGACTGTTACATAGAATTTCATTTCTTCCCGTGTAACTTCTGTGCGGACGAATGAAGCACGAAGATATATTTGAAACAAAATAACATCGTAGATAAAAATAACCGGATGAGTGCAATATCCGTGTATTGTACGCGAGTGGATGATTGCGAAGAGAAATTCCACTCTTACGTACTGAAAATAACGGTTCTCACGGTCAAATTGGATGTCCGTTGTTGAACATCGCCAAATCGTACAAAAATGAACTTTAAGAAAATGGACCAGGTACACCGGTATCAAGCATCACGATTCTTAACAAGTTATGGAGTTCGAGTTGATGAATCTTATAGCCAACAGATAAAAGAAATACATCGTCGATAGAAAAATAATCACACGTCGAAGATCAAGGACATGATGTTGGATGAGGAAAAAGCACGGTATGGACCGTATGCTCTTTTGTCCTCACGGTTCAAGCCCTTCGAAGCGAATCGACTCGTCCTTAGATTTCTTCATACAACTGTCCTTACTGCTTTTCTCATCTCTGCTGCATTTATAAGCTTTTTCATCTGTCGCTTCACTATCTTTCCTTCTATGCTTTTCTTTCTATCGTTTATCTCCACGACTTCTAAGGTTCTTTCCATCTTTTTCTCCTTATTATTTTCATTCCATTCCCTTTCACGAGCTTCCGCCACCATTTTGTAATGGTCACTAACTGAACAAGAGTCGAGCTTTTAAGCTTCTCCGAGGCCACGTTTGTGACAAACTTTTATTCGAAGATGGACACGTTTTTCGTTCTATTTTTTTCCAATCGTCCCCGGGCTAAAAGCTCGAATGCTCGAAGAAGTATTCAGAGGGGCTGCACGTCTCAACGGAGAGTCTTCGATGGGATAACAGTGCGTCAAATCGTTGAACGCAGGGCTGCAAGGGTTTGTCATCGTACAATGTTGAATCTACATAAACCGTTAAAATGGAAGTACGGGACATTCGACCGAGTAAAATCTACGACCATCAGGACGACGAGCGCATCACAATCCTCTTGTAACCCAAGCAACGCCGATATTTGCGACAATCCAATGCTCCTTCACTGATCCTTTTGAAGATCCACGCGTTCGAAGGGTTGAAATGTTCACGGAAGGAAAATCTCCGGAAATTTTTGTCGTCGACGCGTCTTTCGTCCTGTACGTAACACAGCTTCCCGTGTCGATCTTCACCGGGATCCTTCAGGATTTCTCGGAACGATTGAGATTTTGCCAGCCATGAAAATCTCGCATGTGTGCTTTACTTCGGGAATACGAATACGAGCTATTGGAGAGTGAAACGTGAGAGTGGAGAAAAAGAGGTTTCGAATTATTGTGGTTCGTGTAAAGTACTACACTGTTCCGTACATACATTTGTGCATTGGGGTGGTTCTTACGTGGATTGTTTCTTGATTGCAACCAGGTCTCAATCGATTCCAGTTAGAAAAACAGAAATGTTCAATCTAATTTTACCTTTCTAGGTAATTATTAGTACATCCTGATTCAGGGGGAATTTTCCATTTGGAATACATCGAATTGTTCTATTTTCCCGTGATTATGTTGGCGGGGCGACTAATTATTTCTGCAAAATATCCACGTGGAATTAACGCGTATGAACCCGACTTTCGAAAAAAGAGATATATGAATATTTTTTCGTGAAAGAAGGGTTCATACGCATTTATTTTGTATGGTATTGGAATTGTCCAGGAATAATTGGTCACCCCGCCAATCTGATTACCGAAAAATACAAAAATTGCATGTATTTTGAACGGGAAACTTCACCTCGAATGAGCGCGTACTAAGAATTGAATAAAAATAGTCAAGCTTGGCTTAAGTTTTTTGGCCTCGTTTTCGTCGTCGTTCCCGTGAGTCAGAGCTTCGTTTCTTCCTCTTTCCGGACTCGCGAGAGTTGACTTCTCACGAAACGTTATTCGAAGTTTCTTACCCTCATTGCTCGAGCGCGTATGTACGGGTTCCCTAAAGGGCTGCGTTTGAGATTGAGCGAACGCACAGGGAGCACGCTTCACTCCTAAAATCACGAATTCCCAACAGCGCTTCGAGTGAAACGGTCGTACAGAAAAATAAAAGAAGAAACCATACACACGAAGGCTCCCGCAGTCCCCGGATTTCGTAGAAAAAACTTGTGAGCTTCATCGAAGGGTGGATCACGTTTTGTCATGTAGCTCCGGCAGCGGTGGCTTATGAGGCTATAAAACGCAAAACAAGATTGGGACAGAGCCGAATTGCTGAAGGCGGATGCGTAAAGAAATGAAGAACGACACGTGACTTGGATGAAGAAATGTTTGAAGCTCACGTTTATTTAACAAAGGTGGTCAGAATCATGCTTTGAGATTAAAAAAAAAATTTTAACTGGGGTCTGTTTCGGGAACATCGATTCGTTAATTATAGTCTGATGATGGAGAGATTGTGGGGAGAATAGATTAACGAAATCTATTCGGAGTTACTGGAAATTCTTACTATAATTATATTTATATCATTATATTAATATATCATTTAACAAGACATTATTTATATATACTGTTATTATATTATTACTATTAATTTTACGTTGTAATCATAATAATTATTATTGTTATTTGGGAAAAAAAATTCTGCGTGATTATTGGGTACCAGAAGAGATTATTATCATAATTCGTTGATTTGTCTTTTGAACAATTTCCAATTAAATTCTTTACCCCGCGCTAATGTTACTTAATGTAATTTAACTTGGTGTTCTGACGTAGCAAATAGCTCGACTCCACGTCATAAATAAATACATACAGAGGTTGTTGATCACATAAAATCCAAGCGGAACTTGGCGCCAAGTTCATTCTTCTTTTCGCCACGTATTCTCTACCGCACGAATATCCATTGTGTAACATGAAAAAAAAAGGAATTACGAAGACCGTACATATAAAACTCGTGCAAAGGCGTTCCTGCGAGAGGGGCTATCGATCCTCGGGACCATTTCGAGAAGGTTATGCAGTCGGGGTCGGTTCGCCGAATGGCCGCAGGCAACGTACGGGAGGGTACATATATAAAGGGCGGATAGCCCGAAAGTCATCTCATTGGCGTTTCCTTCGGAACGTGCGTCTTTTCGGGTCTCAAGCGTCTTTCGACGAATGCCCTCTCGTTCCGAAAAACTCGAGAAATTCTCACAAATTCCGAGTCGCGGTTTACTGGTTTTCGTGGTATACGACAAAAGAACGAAGAAATAAGAGGATATCGAGAGAAAAATAGAAAAAGAAACAACGAGGAAGCGAGTGGGTTTTATTTCCCGGGCTTCAGGGCCAAAGCCCCCTAAGAGGCACTGACTATAAGAGAGTGAAAGAGGGTGAGAGATAGAGGAAGACGCGATACAACGATAGAGTCGAATATTTACAAAAAATGTAATTCTTATTTCTCTGATTTTTCAGACAAAAAACGAAAAGTAAAATAAAAAGCAGAGAAAGAGAGAGAGAGAGAGAGAGAAACTTTGTCTATAACTAATGAATAATATTTCTCAAAAAATCATTCCAAGTACATAAATGAAATAGAACTAAAACAAAAATAAGCTGGGAGAAGGGAAGAAAAGGGGAAGACGGAGAGATCGAAGCGAGGACGATGGCATATGACTTTACAATATGTATAGTATACCCCGAGTTCCTTGCAAAACGTACGATCGTGGCTATCGCCATGGTCTTCCGTAGTACTACGACGAAGAATGAACGTAAACTCGGTTGGTGGATGGTGACTTTGGTAGCACGTTAAGAAGGTCCTCCCGGTTTCGAGTAGTATGGAATTGTGGAATGTGAAAAGATGTGGGAACGGTCGGGTCTCGAATCGCGGCGAGGGACAGGAGAGAGGGTTGAAGAGAACTATAGGTCGAAGGATATACGAAAGAGTTGGTACAAGGTTGGCCTCGAAGGAGGATAAATTCATTGAAGTGGATAACTGCATTGTGCCAGGAACACTGCAGGAACACATCCGATTATTGGGAAGACGGGATTTCGTTGGGGCATTTCTTTTTGTCCCCTTTTCTCTCTCTCTCTCTCTCTCTCTCTCTCTCTCTCTCTTTCTATCCCCCGCAAGAGATCTGGCCGGATGCCAGGGGATGTTGTTTCCTGTCGTCGTGAACCACTGGCTCGGAAGAATCGGTTCGGTTATTGAAATAATGCACTTTTATCGCTGCTACATCGTTCCCCGTTCCCACTGTTCCACGTCCCTTTCGACTCGTTGTCCTCATCATTCGCGATATACCTCTTGAAACGAAGCTTCATCCACGATCAGTCTCATCCTCACGATAGCGAAACTTGTGAACAAGGATGGGCATTCACTCAACGAAAATGTATCATGCGACAATTAAATGTTCACCCTGATGGAATAATTATCGGAGATTTAGACGACGTATTATTTTACAATAGATTCTGATATTTAATTAGACTCATAATCGACGGTCATTCAATAGTGAAAGTATTTTGAATAAATTTTCATTGAACGAATGCCTATCCCTGCTTGGGGGATTCGGTCGTATTTTTTAGGCCCTAATATGTCGTCGATGTTCCTTCACGAACTTTATGTACCTTCCACCTTGTTCACCCACGTATCATATTCTACACATCAATTGCAACTCCCCTCTCCCCTTCTTAGGAACTTCCATTGTAGTAAGCGGCTCTAATTTATCTCGTTTACCCTTTTTCTTGCTTTCTCTTTTGTTTATTTATTTGTTTTCAACTGAGTCTGCCTCTCGTGGTAATTTAATTCAACCTTTCGTCTAGAACTTCGAAACGTCTCACGCAGTCATGGTTAAGATTCTTCGAAACGACTTAAAAAGACTTCTGGCTGGCTGAATCGGTGGTTCGCTGAATATGAAATGTAGCTGGCACTGTTCTTCGGTTCATCCGCAAACCGCCAAAGCTCTTGAGTTTTATTTTTATTCCGGCGAAAAATTTCACGTACCTACGTCAGACACATGTAAGAACGAAGAAACAATATGTGCCACATATCACACCACTGCCGAGAGCTACGGAAACAGGGTAATAATCCACGTGGCCGTTGTCCCCCGGCCCCTCGCCCCTCTTCCTCGATCCCTACCACTTTGGTTTATTTTCTGTTTCCAAACAGTTTGCCAGCACGTGTGCAAGCCAACCAACCAACGGCAATCGGTTCCAGGCACGAGAATAAATGAAAAATTCAGCAACTTCATGATTCTTTCTTATCCTCAACGCGAATTGCATTAATATATCAAACTATAACTACACCCAACGGAGGGCCGAGTGGGAGGGAGAGAGATGAGGGAGGGTTCGGGGAAAATGCGAAGCAGCGGTAGTGGCGAGGATACGGAAAGGTTATTCCGTGGAACGGGGAAACTCCTGAGCGTCGAATCTTGCCCGGAATCTTACGTCGAAGTTGAGCCACAGCGAATGGCACTGCGCGAATGGGGGATGAAAAGGCAGGATGATATACAGGGAGAGCGAGAGGAATGATGGAAACACCGGGGTGAGTTTTCGAGGTAGTTGGTGGGAGAGGTTGGGGCGAGTGGGGGAAGGTAATAGCGACGGAAGTTTACATCCCCGTATTTCATCCTCCACGAGCTGCAACCTGGTGCAACCCCAGCCGAACGTCGTGGAACTTGATCTTAGCGTGGGGTTTGTGTTCTGGGGGACTGGGCGAAGAGGGCGAGGCAAGGTCTGGAGAGACTCACGAGTAAGGGTTACTCTTTATTACCGATGGGAATTTCCACTACCTTAGTACTGGGGATTCTCTCGCCACACCCGAGATATTACCTTCTCGACGTTATTACATATGCTAATGCCTTTGCGAAATGGAAACCCGTCTATCGCATCTCCGTCTCTCTCTGTCTGTATCTCGCTCCCTCTGTCTCTCTCCCTCGGTCTCATTCCGTGATGCCCTGTTTCTGGGAATTCTCGGTTTATGTCCAATTCTATATATCTCACCCAATTTTACTGACACCGCAATTCGACCATTTAGAATTATTGGCTTTGCGATTACAACAATTATGGAGGGTGTGTTTTTTTTATTAGTTTCTTCAGGCTCTTCGGGTGAAATTGCGGATTTAACTTCGTACTATCAGATGATTTTGCTTTGGAAAATAATACGCTTTCCCTTCACAGACTCCCTCAATAGGTGATCTTACTTTGCACCCTTTCTTTCACATCGCTGTCAACATTTTTATTGGTGCTTGTATTTTGTTACTTGTACAGCATTTTTATCATAGCTCGGTAACCATTTTAGTTCATTGAAATGAGATTTGGCCCAAGCATTCTGTTCCCTATTTTTCCACTGGACGAATCTCACGCATTCGTTACGAGGGTGAAAAGTTTGGAGCGGTTTGGATCGATCACAATTATCTTGCGATAAGTCAGAAAACTTCCTTTTTCCAAGCACAATAAAATGTTTTTCTCTTCCGAACGAAATCAAATGTCGAGATTGAGAAACCAGCTACAAAACAACATTCTTCTAAAAGAATAACAACCCACGTTCATAAATCCACGCCACCGTACGAAAAAAAAGAACGAAGAAAAAAAAAACGTCCTGACCATACTTTTTCGATCAAAAGCTTTCGCCGTAAGCTGAAAATTGATATTGTTTACCCCGACCGAGCTCAATTTTCCTTCTCGTTATTTCGCGGTAACCCATCATTCAATTCGAGTTGATGTGCACGACATTCTCCATCCCGGGTTTTACATGCCTGAACGAGCATCAATTCACCATCCCCCCCCCCCCCCCTCCTCCTTCCTCACCCCAACCGACCTATTCACACGATATTTTTAGGTGTCCAGTGTCCCACAACGAGACCCCACCGTTTAATTTCGGATAGTGTCCTGAAAAAAAATCGAACAAAAAAAAAACAATTCCTCATGGGCGTCGTTCTAGATCGATTGTCCGTTGAAAATCGGTGTGACCGTGTTTGACTGTCACAATGAAAAATTCGTGTTTTAATAAATTTCGCAAAATCGGATCGTATGTTCTATACGTATGTATACATACGAATTTCGATATTGACAGTTCGTACCGTTGTGCACGTTCGCGAATTTCGTTGCCGAGAGTTGTCTCGGTTTAGGACGAAGTCGGAAACTGGTTTGGCCACCAGTTGCTCCGACCGGTCATCCAATCTGCACGGTAGAACCCGTGAAATATTTCGGACCCCTTGCGCGAACCGGGAACGCGTATAGACAGAGCCCTCACCGGCGAATACCATCGACGCCCCTTTGCTCGTTCAATTAGACACAAAGTGGATTAAGCGCGTCTAATAGAGGGTGGAAGCCAAGTGCGGCAAGGGAGGAATGGATCTCGAATCGAATTCCCCCCTCCAGCCAATTCTTTGGGGCTGTGAAACTCTCACCTCGAGCACGAGAAGCACGAATTGGGGTTTGGGAATTTGGGATTCAGAAGTCAACCGATTGGCCACGTTTCTCGAAACAAGGGTTGTCACAAATTCTTCAATATTTGGAGAGTTTTATGCATATGTTCTTATTTTTTCATTTTGAATACCATTCATTAATAATATTTACATAATTTATTAAAATTATTATCTTATAGTTATTCTTAATATTATTATTGAAGAAATTTAAAAAAAAATTAAATTAATCAATTTAATAATTATTAGATATATCCTTATTGATATGGTATGATAATATATTTATTATAAGTGATATTTTTATCGAGCTTCGATTGTTCACGGAGGGTTTTTATCAGGATCGACAAACTTCGAGTGCAACGAACCATTCTGGCAAGCTGCATTCTACGTGACGAAAAATATATTGCCGTTATATATTTTTCTTTCATTGTTCGTCCGGAAATTCAGTTCGGTGTTAATTTATCTGAGCTTGGCCGCATAGTTTTGCCGGAATAACGCAGGACTCGTGAGAATTTCGAGCTAGGTACACGCTCTGCTTCGTCCGCAGTAAGAAACTTTGATCGAAGGGGTTGGGGAAGAGGGTATGGTTCTTCCAGCGACGACATTCGTGCCACGGACTACGGTGGACCGACGAACTGTGTCGGGAAATCCAGATTCCATCGTACACCGCTCCTCCGACTACACCTCCCAAGACTCTCCGTTCAATTCTGCTTTCGGAGCCCGAATTACCGGCTAACATATTTCCGCTCAGACGTAACAGTGAGACATGATTCGTTTGTGTTTTTCAAAAACGTCTCGTTGCCTGAAAGCACAAGCTTGAATCTTCAGAGAACAAAACGTATATAGAAGAATTAAAAAAATGTTCCGTTGTTCTTAAATAAAACAATGAAAAAAACGATGATCATTGTTTTTGTTGCCTCGCCACGCTGAAGAAAGCTTTTGTTATTTAAGGTACCAGCTTACGAATTAATGTCGTATATTTCAGTTGATCGGCGTGTTAAAATTGCATTTTTTATAGTAATGGAAGAAATTTCGTTCTTGCTTTCACTTGTTTAAATTCTCACTGATTAATTTCTCCACTTATACGTTGATCCGCATAATTACATTACCATATCATTCGAATCTTGCGAATCATGCCAAAACCATCCGTCAAACTTTTTTTCAATTCTCCACGACATTGTTTTATCGATATCCCCTAACTAAAAATCTATGGACGACAGTACTGATTAATAACTTTCATATAAATTTTCATTGCGATAAATCAGCGCAAAACGATTTAAAAATGTAAATTTTGATATTAATTATCCGAGAAATCGTTAATGAAAGACTCGAACTGTTATACCGTTGATGAGCCAACACCGGTCGCCGAAGTAATATTAAAATTTATCGGGGAAGAGTTTTCAGCAATGGCGGACGACGGTGACGAAGGAAAAGAACTTGCATACTATATATTTTTCCGTCGTGCCGCCATCGTCACCGGATGAAAAATCCAATCAAGTATTCATCACTCTTTCAAGACGGAGAAATAAGAAGGAGAAGAAGAAGGAGACGAAGAAGGCAAAGGGTGGGTTGGAGGGACCGAGTATCCTAATTAATAGTCAGGGCCAGGGTGTATCTTCATTCCCTCGTCGGTTCTCTTCGCTTTTCAGATTATTCGATCGCAGCTCGGCTGGCTCGTTTCCCGAACCAAACGTTTTTCTTAATGTTTCATTCGTAGCCGAAGCCGAGTCGACGAAAAAGGCGAGAAATGACTGTCGTCTGGTTCGTAAGCCCAACCCTCTTATCGCTCAAAAGTGAACTTTCCACTTTCATTGGAATCCCCTTCGCCAATCCGGATAACACCGAACGCGGACCGGTTTGATTGCCGTTAATTAAATCCAATTCTATTAATGACAATTATTCCGATTTCTTCGTTTCGATTACATTCGTTACGGAGTTTCTGATTATATTTGAATAAACTGATTTTACCATTTAAATTTGCGATTCCGGATGAAATTGAAATATTGGCTTTGGTTACTCGATTAAGCATAATTTATTTGATATCTAATTTAGAAGAAGAGAAAAAGAATGCACGACGACTATCTCGCGATATATCGTCGTGGTCCATTGGCAATTTGATTAATTTTTATTCTTTACAATAAGAACCGATCTTTTGGGGAAGCGTTTATGTAGTTAACAGTTGCGCTCTTGAGTTTTGGTGCTGTTTTCTTCAATTTGCTGTTATTCTGTATATAATATAATATCATAATTGACAAACTCACTTTGCTAGCTGTAACATTTCCGAGTAATGAGAAATATGTATCATATTTTTTTATTTTTTGCTGTTTTAATATTATAAATTACATTCCACATTAATTATTTCGTATGTAATGTAACGTATTTTCATTATTTACCGAAATTTTGTATTAAATTATACCCACATTCTTTAGTATATTATTTATCATATCTATCACTATTGTTATTGAATTACTGTTGGAAACGCACCCTAAAGTTTCCTATTGATCGCTAATGCATTCTGAAACACGCTGTACAAAAAAACAATAATGTACGAACCGAAAGGTCTGCATCAACGTTGTGGGTTCGATAACGGAGGCGTTTCGAACGTATCTCGCTTTTTCGATTACCCATCGGAGACGCAATCACCGGGCCCTTGTCACCCCTGCGCGAACATAAGACTTGACAAATCGAACTATTTTCAACCCGTGCGCTCGACGAATCGTCGAGCCAACGGTTTTCTAATTTACCGCATGCTCGGGGAACGATAAATTTTTGCTTTGCCAACCACCGGGAACTATTATTCGGTAGCCGCACCCCATTTCAAACCATTCTTCACCGTCGAGCCGACGTCCGGTTGCACCCCCGCGTTCGACCGAAAATCCGCGCCAACAACTTTTACACAACCCGAGGAGGTATTTTCAACTCGTTGTGCATCTTTGGTCCTGTCATGGCAGCACAACGATACATTTACGAATATCTAAAATAATGTTGTGGACACAAACTACTTGATTGAATACAATCAACCAAAGCTTGAGTAATATAAAAAAATTTCCTCCCTGTCCCAATTTTTTTCTTGCATTAAAAACATCAAACATTCCAAAACAAATCAATGATTCCCCATATCTAAAATCGTATTCTGATAGACGTACTTTACATCGTTTCAACCCTCAATTTTTTCCAAAGATTGCATTGACCTTTTCATTTTTTATTCCCTCCGAGATACAAAGAGTCACAAATTGCAGCTTTTTATGCTGCTGCTGCAGCTGCGGCTGCTGC
Organism: Sussaba pulchella; assembly: GCA_963971145.1. Lineage (NCBI taxonomy): Eukaryota > Metazoa > Arthropoda > Insecta > Hymenoptera > Ichneumonidae > Sussaba > Sussaba pulchella. The sequence continues at coordinate 9,507,260 of OZ020168.1, forward strand.
TTTTTCCTTTTTCCCTCTTCATCCCCAACCCAGTCAGCATGTTTTTTCCCTCTGCATTCCTCTCACACCTTTCACCAAAAATATCCTCCCAAGTTCCTTCGAGTCCTCTCGCGTGTCGCACTTTACAGTCCCCGAGCTTTTTTTTCACCCTTACCGGTAACCCCCCTCTCCCCCACAACCTCCCCCACCGCAGTTCATGCGGCACACCGGAGTCCAGTCATTCGTTTGCCACTGTATGACGTCAAAGATATGTTTTTTCTCGCTTCCCGCATACGAACCCTTCTCCGCGTTTGTCTTTTTTCTTCCGTGGCTTGAACCAACTTTTTCCTCGTCGTTGATGCTCGTCACCGAGCTTTTCACATCAACCCCATAGGTTTGTACCCTCGGCTTGCCTTACTTAAAAATATTATTGTCGTCAGCCAAGCCGGACGTGACCAAGTAACGAGCCACGTTTGTTCGAAATCTGCGTGGAAATGTACATCCCCGGTCCGGCATTTGTGGCAAACGCCAGTCCCACGTGTATTCGTGTGTGTGTGTGTTTGTAGCTGTGTATGTGTGTTGACACTCTGTCGCACGAGGAGGTTAAAACACGACGAGAAAGTGCGACACTGGGGACGAGACTGTAGAGAGAAATGGACCAGAAAGTAACACGAGCGCACGAAGGGAGCCGGAGGCAGTCTGAAGTGAAAATTATCTGCTACCTCAAAAAAAAAAAGAAGAAGAAATGAAACAAAAATAAACAAGAAAAACGTCACCTCTAAGAGATTTTAAGCGTCGTTTTTTTCTTTTTCACTAGCTTTTTCTGCTCTGCCACGTTTTTTTTATTATTACTTTTTCTACATGTTTACTTACAATCTTTTTACTTTCGTTTTACTTTTTTTCCCCATCACACTTCGTAACGTCCTCGAGCTTTCCAGCTTTTTCTGCTTTTATTCGACTCGTCTTTCTATTCTTTGTTTGTTGTTCTGTTTATATTTTTTTTTACTGCACCAGCGACTTTATTTAAGAACGATTGTGCATCGCAACAGCGAGCGACTCGTCCTTTGTGGTAAAAAACATCAACCTTGACCTGTTATGCTGAGTCAATGGTTTCACTTGTGGATACGAAAATGAAGAATTACTGAACATTACAAAGACCAAAACTTTTTAGCATTGCAAAGTTAATCTTTGAGAAAATTGTGATTAAAAGGTGTTAGCCGTTCAAATTCGTAACCTTGAACTTCCAGAATTTTGACCAGACCCACTACATTAGATACTAATGGACGTACAGTGGACGCATGTTTTCCGTTAGGATAAACCGACCAACGAGCCCGATTCATTACGACGACGGTTGCACGCGTTGCGGAAAGTGAGTTTCTATGCTTCGGGAAGTCCGCGAGCTGTGACGTAATTCAAACGACACTCGTGTCTTGAGTATGTAATACAAGGAAACGGAGATAATGGTCTCGGCGTATTGTACGCTTTGGGATCGCCAAGTGAACTCGAGGAACTGATTAGTTGAACGAATGAAATACATATAACGATCCAGGTGATGACAAATACTTCTGATATTGAATTTCTCATTGTAACTGATATTTATTTCAACAAAATATTTTTTAATTTCTTAATTTCTGATTTTTAAATGAGACAAGAAAATTGTGAATACCAAGCCGATATATCGGCAAATTTTCAACTACAGTATTTTTAATTTGCAAACAATTTTCGTTTTAATCAGCCGAAAAATTTGACATTCACATTTTTCATTCGGGATCAATGACGTGCTATAAATTTATTAAAAACAAGTTGGAATTATTTGTGTATTTTGATCGAACGGGATTGAATTAATTTCCCATAAAAAAATCTCTGTATCCTCAACACTCTTTCGGGGTGATGCATTTTCCATTTGGTCCTCTAACATGGCCAGACGTGCACATGCATTTAGGAACGCAAACCTACAACGTAAAAAATGTGCAGTGTTCGTAATATTTCAAATTTTATGTTCCTCAAAGCGAAGAATAAGGAAAAGTACTTACAGCAGGGCAAAGTGGTCGATGTTGAGGATCGTGGCATTTCGTTTCGCAATTATTACCACAATCATTCCAAACTTCGTTCTGTCCACATTTCTTTATTTTCGAACATTCGTTATCCGTGATGCAGTTTCCGTTGGGTCCAATGACATATCCACTAGCGCATGAACATTTCGATACACAGACCTGCAATAATTACATTCAATGAATTTTAATCTCTTCGTGAATAATACGCATAATAAAATAATGATAATAATTATTATAATAATGCAAAATCTGCAGAGATAGCAAGAGTAATGTTAATCAATTCTAGGTAATCTCCAGAGAAACAACCTAAGTTTAACATTGTTCAAAAAGAAATACGAATACTTACAGCAGGACACATTCGAGGATCTTTCTCCTCTATACATCTCCGTTCACAGCCACTACCGCAATCGTTCCAGACCATACTCGGACCTACGCATCTTGTTCTTCTCGAGCATTCGTCCGTCGAGATGCATCTCCCATCTGGTCCAATTACGTATCCGCGTTTACACGAACATTTTGGCACGCAAACCTGCAATAACCATCGAATCGATGTATCATTTGTCGTAAAACCTTCGATATTGTCCAAGAATTCGAGGCGACGAATACTCACAGCAGGACACGACTGTGGCTCCTTGGGTTTAATGCATTTGGTTTCGCAGTCACTGCCACAATCGTTCCAAGCGGCATTTGGATCCGTACAAGTTTTTGGTTTAGGACACTTTTCTTTGAGAATGCATTTCCCATTGGGTCCTATGACGTAGCCAAGCTTGCAAGTGCATTTTGGTACGCAAACCTGCAGCAGCAGCGTTGTCATACATGTATAATATATAAATAAAATTATAAATAATTTATATATACGTATAAATAACATTTATGCAAATAATTCTGAAGATTATCGCGATTCATTTTCATTATTTTATTTTAAGATATTGGAAAAATGAATAATAATAATTACCGCTGGACAAGCAATTTGACTCGGTGATGGGTTGCATCTTTGGTCGCATCTACTACCGCACTCATTCCAAACTTGATTCGGGTCTGAGCACACTCTTTTCACTGGTTCGTCTGAAGTATTTGTATACGGAAGATTATAAAGAAAAAAAACATTTATCTCAGTCGAGACATAAATACGTGTCCATAAGATAAGGAGGAAATCATGATTTCTCGATCGTATCGATTATGTTGAAGCTATAATTTTCTCGTAAATATATTTTTGTCCTCTCACACGTTAACTGAAGTACAAAGTGGAAGAATTCAAAAAACAAACGAAGGAATCAGGCCAAATATATAACGAGATAAATAAGACGTGGGCAGAATTACTTTTTCACCATGGAGGTTTTGATGAATACTCACCGCAATTCACCGCGGACACTGCCACAATAAGTAAAATTACAGCAGAACGGCTCATGATGATTACCGGTTACTTTTTTCAAAACAACTTTGGGAGACGTTCTCTGTGCGCGAGAATATATCGAAGTGCCCAGAGACATCGTTTACACGCGCTTTGGATTGGTCTTCTCCGTCAACCCTCTCTCCTGGTTTCTTTATTGTTTTTTTCTTAATTCGTGATAAGATTTCCTCGGATATACGACTGTCGTTGGTTCACCACGCCACTAAAGAAGAGCGATTCGTTGGATAAATATTTGGTATTGTGACTGAGAGCTGGATTGATATGCGTTGGGGACTTAAATTATTTATAGATAACGCTTTATCGGACAAGTGCACCAACTCGTGTGCATAATTTTTTTTCCCTGTTGATTTAAATGTCCGATAAATATACGATATACGTCCAGAGAAATAAGGTTTTTTCAGGTTTTCAATGAGGTTAATAAATAAACGGTTATTAGTTATAGGAGAATTTTTATTATTATATTTAGTCAATATAAATTCAAATGATTTTATAATTAATTCGAATGATTGTCGAATTCGATCATTAGTTCACGTATGAGTGTTAATAAAAAGAACAATAATGACCTTTAAAAAATAATATACAAATTACTTCTGTTGCAAATTTTCCACGTCGTTAAAATTGATAAATAAACGTTTGAAGCTCGGATGACGATTGTACATTTTTATTTCACTTAATTATTCTTGTGAGTAGCGATAAAAATGTAAACATCAGAGAATTCTAAATTTTTTCTGATTTTTTATTGTGTTGAGGGACATGACAGGTTTGAATCCCGCTTATTTGTCCGATGCCAAAACTGGAATCCCATCAAGAAATTCTTCAATCAAGTGTCACATCGATATCAAATAACTAAAACGATCTGGCTTATTAATAATATATTTTTATTGGTGGTATTCATGATTCCGGCTATAGGAGTTCAACTATTATCGATCAAACGAGAAATAAATCGTTTTTTCTTATTGTCTTATTATTGTTGTGTGTCTTATTATGATTTGTTCGGGCATTTGGATGGCTTGTAACATTTTCCATTTGAGCCCTCCAGGAGACCTGGCTTGCACTGACAGCCTATGATACATTGCTGCAAAAAAAATTATTGATCGATTAAAAATATTCTAATTAATATTATAACATTGAAAATAAAATCAATGGTATTGTATCAATAATTACTGAATGTGTCTGCATTAGAAATTAATCGATATCATTATATTGGAAGTTAACTAATATTATTGGATGAAAAAATATTACTATTTTCGTATCAAAAATGAATCCGATATTGTAGAATTGACAATAATGATTACTAACCAACGTGCAAGCGCGATTGCCGGGATTGGGTCTGTCACATGTTGGTCGACATGCCGATGCACAGTCATGCCAATCTTTGTCCGGTGGGCATCTGTCGTCGTCGGATTGAACCACATGAACTAGAAACGAACATTAAGAATTCGTAAAAATATTTTCCAAAATAATCGATTTCGAGAGGTGAATCATAAAAAAAAATGAAACCAACGAATGTATAATCAATTAAATACGCCGAACACATGCCGAATACATGCATATAATTAGATGAATTATGATAATAGAAAAATTGCTCTTACACGAAGATAATGCGACAACCCCAACGATGAGGACGATAACTGCAGAACGGACCATGACGATATCTTTCAGGTTTCTCAACAAAGAATGTCTCTACCGAGCCTGCGAAACAACATTTTATAGGAATTCTTTGTTTACAAATGTGTCATCCATCATGGAATAATTTTTTCTTCGTCATTCTATTTATTTCCATCGAGTTATCGTTATTGTTGCCCGAACGGGAAAGAAAACTGGGGAATCACGTTGATGGATTAGTCTCGCAGCGAACAAGGCACCAATGTTTGATGAGGAAATAAAATGATTAGTCACGAACTTTAAGCGCAACCGCAGCGTTTTGAAACAAGCACATAAAAAACAAGAGAAATGTCCGAATCAAGCCGATGCGTTTAATCGAAAGACTTGATCAGATTTTCCTCATTACTTATCGAACCTTACCACTTATTTCCTTATTGACTATTGAACGTCGAATAAACTTCCCCAATTAACAAAACCAAAATTTAATTAACTGCGAAAATTTTTTTTTTTTTCAATCATTACTCACGGTGGATTCTCGGCAATAACGATGCAATGAATACGGTGCAACCATCGATCCCCGGAGTTTTTCAGGTCAGTCGACAAGTTCCACAGTCGTTTCAAACTTATTGATTGGGTTGAAATGGTTTAGCCCCAGGCCAGATGAAGGTAAAAAATATATAACCAAGTCCATCTGGTGGGGGTACCCTGATACCGTCGATAAAACGGATAATTGATACCATTCAACAATTTTCACACAACTGCATTGTCAGCAATTTAACTGCAAGAACAATAAAATTCGACGCGGGTGACTTATCGAGACCACGTTTGGCGCAATCAACGTACTCCGAACTATTGATGGAAACAAAAGACTTTTCCACTTTTCCGTGTCGGTTTTTTTCTGTTTTGCTGCATGTTATCTGTAGTTTTCGATGTTATCAGAGGTCACTGCATACCCGATTATTTACATGATAAGATTAATACATTATAATGGGCTTGGCGATATGTGCAACGAGTTCCGGAGCGAAACTGAAGTCGTCTGAGTCATGAGTATCCGGCTTGAGACGTTGAATTCCGAAAATTATTGCTGTCGATAGAAAAAAAAAATCCATCACCATAATTGCTATTGTACATATTCATCGGAAATACTTATTCCTAGCTACTCGTATAAGATTAATAAAATAATAATAGTGATAAAAATAATAACAATGATAATAAAAATAGTAATAATAAAAATAATAATCATAATAATTTTCGATCCAGCACATTTTTTCCGCGATTTATAACTTTCGTATACAACAATTGACACGGAGGGGATTCTGTATGCCATGTGCGTATTTCCAGTTCTGTGAACAGAATATTGTCAGCTTCTTATCAGTAATTGCAGTAGTGACGTTGAACGTCACGGAGCAAAATGAAAAAAAAGCTTCGATCGCGATTACAGTTCCGTCACGCGGTTTGTTTTAGAATTCCCACTGTCGGCTACTGCAACCTTACTTTCCTCTATTTTATATAGGACTTACATTTTTATTATATCATCATTGATAATTCGTAAATTTCATTAATAATGTCTAATTTTTATAATTCGTAATCTTATAATTTTATAATTCATAATTTTATTATTTTATGATTTATATTAATTTATATTAATTCATTTATATTAATTTTATAATTTTATAATTCGTAAATTTCATCAATAATCTATGATTTTTATTATTGACTTGTTATAGTTTTTATTAATAATTCCAATTACAAATCTTTTCCATAAGTTGAAAAAAATTATTAAACAAACCATGAAAACTCGAATTCATATAAAGTACAACGTTTAATCGAGATAAGAATTGAAGCTACAGACTTCCTTGTTTGTATAAGGGATGTGCCAAGTTATTTCGTATTCTTCGAGCGAAATTCATAAATTCATCGCGATAAAACGTTGTTACATCAAGCCTTATGTCAATACCCGGGTACCAGGTTACCAACCTCAGCCTTTTTCATCAAAATTTTCGCAATGTAATTCGTTTATTGTCGGAAAATGTTCCTAAAAAAATTATGGAGCTCTGGAACTATGGAAAAACTGGCGTTAAATTTAACGTCTACAATGTCTCGCGTACCTGAGTACGCACTCGAGCAAATTTATTAATAAAATACAAATTAATGAAATAAATTACTGTGCTCGTAATATACTAAGTGAATAACGACAGTGCGTTATTTTCCTCCGAAGTTGGAATGTGAAGTCGAAGCTCTTCGATCGTCTGATTTCACGTCGCAAGCAGCTATAGCAGGAATGGCGGCTCGAAATCCTGGGGGGGGGGGGGGGGGGGGGACTCGGCCAATTCCATCTCAGACATACTGTGGACTCAATGGAGTGTCCAAATGGCGGCAAAATAACTTTTGGCCTTTCCCCCTAACCCGCTTAACTAGTAAATTGGAGAAATAAAATAAACTTCGAATTAATGATTAGCAAAATCACTCATAAAATAAATAATTTACCATTCAATCAAATTATGATGACAATCATTTTTTTTGTTCTATCTTTTTCCACTTTCACAACGAGATTGGTTCGACTCGGCCGAACAGCTCGAAAAATATTTCTGGACATTCCTTGAAATCGTAGCTAGCTCAAGAATTCACGAACGAATGAAGCACGTCCTATACGAATAATTTATTTAACAAATCCAGCCCATGGATATTTCAATACCTTGGCGAGGAGAACCGTCAAAAATCCTTGTATTGACATAAAAGTAAAAAATATGTTCGAATTAACGTTCCGACAGAAAAAAAACAAAAAATCGGCACATATATACAAGCCGTATAAAATAGCCGGCAAATTACCGATGTATCAGCTTATTGACGTAACACCCACGAAACATGTTGATTTTTGCTTTTATCGTCATCGTCATTGTAAATCTCACGCAACTTCGTACTTCCTGAAACGCCACGCGTTAAGTAATTACTTTTCTTTGCGGTTAGCGACGCAGTTCACGACGCTACAGAGTTAATTAACGGATTTAGCATCTCGTTGTGATAACGATAACGACCGGTCGAGCGTTTTCTTTATTGCGGTTAAGTGTTCGAACGTGAAATTAAGTGGAAATTGATAGGGCTGAATCGGTGGAGTAATATATATTCAGCCATCACCGCGTAGTATATATAAAAGAATGCATCATGGCCGCATCGTCTTTCGACATTGAGTTTTATTATCATGAGGTACTCCATTGCGTTGTTATCATTGTGCGCGCTGTTCGTGTGGCCAGGTAGGAATTGAACTTACACGTTTATTTGGCTTTATTCAATCTTGAATTGTGTACGAGGGTCAGACGTGGCCTCCTGAATATTTCATCCTAAAGTAACTTATGAACCGGAGTAGACTGGGGCTCGTTGGAGAGCTCCAAAGAAATGGTGCGGGCTTGTGTCGTAAAGTAAAATAAGTGCACTAGATTTTTAAATTTTGACAGATCACGGTTAACATGCATGTCATCATGGCGTGACACGGTTATAAGTTTACGGTTAGGATTTTAGTTCTTTTCTGACAGCGAGAGAGAGATTGTCCTCAGTTATTAATGATATTTTGCATAATTATTGCGTCAACCGACATAGTCACTCGCTTACGAGCAGGGTCGTTGGTGCAAGTTGCAGATCTAAGTGGAAACTTGTAGTACAAAATATGGGCATCGACCTGTAAATAGCTCTGACCCATTTATTTATTTATATATTTATTTATTTACTTTCGTTTTTTCTATCACTATTGTTGTTTTATCTTCGAATTCAGATGTCACCAGCGCTGATATGAGCAGTATGATGTGTGGACAGAATTCGGCACATGCGACTTGTGGCTCAATTTGCGAACCAACTTGCAGAGTACCTAAGCCGAGGTTATGTCCATTCGTGAGTCACTTTTTATGACAATATAAACGAATAAGCAGAACTGCTGAATAATGGATTTATGATATTAATGAATCAGCCACTTATCGTAAATGATGGGCTCAATGAATATTTCATTTTTTTATTTTTTTTTATTGTTTTTTAAATTTCAGATGTGTTTGGTTGGCGGCTGCCGATGCAACAAAGGTTTTTTCCGGGACGAGAACACTGAATTGTGCGTCGAACGTAGCGCCTGCTCGGCAACAAATAGTGACGATGAAAATTCTGCCCTCGCTCAATCCGGCGATTCCGGTAACTCCCGGGATTCCAGTGACTCCAGTGATTCTAATTAATCTTATTAATGTTATATTTCCAGTAAATTAAGTTAACCTTGTAAATTCCATGAATCCGAGCGAGAACATCGAAAAACGATGACACGATCAATTGATTAGCATTTAAAATAAATAATTCGCTGCCTCATGGGATTCGTTGCCTTCCTTTTAATTCCCACAGATAATGCGAGTTCGCCCTCAAGATATATTCGACGGTCCATTTCATTCATTTGGGTTTGTAAAAAGGAACGATCGCCATTTTTCATCGGTTTTTAAATTTTTTAAATCTTGATTGTTTATTTTTTTTTGTTTACATTTTGTTCGTTCTAAAAAGCGTAAAAATTCATTCGAATAAAGGAATAAAGGTTTTCCTCCGACATAAGCATAAAAAATTCATCATAATTGATTTTATCCGTTACATTTACTAAGCAAATACATCAACCGTATTATCCCAAGCACTACGAATCTCCATTGAAGTTCTATCGAGTCATCGATTCATCGTTGTCCTTTAGTCACTGTTTTTCGGGCACTGCGATGGTTTTACGCAACGGCTTCCCATCAAGACCAAGTCGGGCTTGCACTGACATCCCGTGAAGCATTTCTGCAGTGACAAATAAAACAATCGTTACTCGTCACTCATTTCTCGTCATACAATTCAATTATCCAATATTCAATTTCAAAAAAATGTCTTTCTTATGAAACTCAATTCATCAATGTGTAACATTGTAATTTTTGTCACAAAATTCAAATCATGTTAAATGACATGGATCATGTATCATGGCTACTGACCTGCATGCAAGGTTTTGGCCTCGGGTCTTTGCATGTCGGCGGGCAAGATGAACCACAGGTCACAAACACCTGATCCGATCTGCATACTGGTTTACGTGTCGTCGGCTGCGGCTTTTGTGTCGTCGGCCTTGGTTTAGTTGGTGTCGGTGGAAGTGGCCTAGGTGTCGGTGGAAGTGGTTTTGGAGGTAAGGGTGGAAGTGGTTTTGGAGGTAAGGGTGGAAGTGGTTTATGCGTAGTCGTAGTTACTTTAGGAGGTGTCGGTGGAAGTGGCCTAGGTGTCGGGCCGGGTGGTCTAGGAGGTAGAGGTGGGAGTGGTTTAATAGGTGGAGGTGGTTTCTTCGGCGGCGGAGCTGCACCTTAATTGTCGCCGGAAAAAAAATTATTATTGCTTTATATTTTTTATACTTGAAATTTATATTTTTTTGTATTCGTCAAAATTTTTTTGACATTCTAGGTCACTCGTGTGTTTAGGCGAACAGATTGTGGGCTTTTCTTACTTGCATACAGCACGACCGATGCGAAGACGATGAGAGCGATAATCGAACGATTCATGATTTCGTTAATTGCTTATTCACAACTGTATCGAATAATCGGCGACCGCGGTATTTTATAGCAATTTTTTATCATCGCTCGTGCAGGTTATTTGTTATCTTTCGACGATTCTCAGCCATTGCAGTTGAGTGGTGTTTATTTTTTGGGTGAAAGATTGAGCGGATGATTTATGACGAGTGGTTTTTTTATACTGTTCGGAGGAAAAAAATGAAGAATTGTTTGTGGCGACGAGGCAACGCAAATCGTCGTACGAATGTTTAGACCACCCGTCGGCGTGTTTTTTTTCCGTTGCAGTTATATTACCCCGAACATTAATCGTATTCAAGAATGAGTTTTGAATCGAAAAAGGCTGGCTGTTTATTTTTTTATGATAAATGATAATTGCTGATAGATGCTTGGTGCCATTTTGACGAAGACGGACTTTATGCTGTCCTATTGTTGGAGGTCTGCCAACATATGTCCACCTGAATTCATTGCATGGGGACGATTCTAGCAGAGATCCGGTCGTGAGGATGATATTACAATTTTTGAAAAATGAGCAGGGTACAATCGTTATCGTGATACGTTATCCATTTTAGATGTCAAGTCGTTCGATTTGGTGTTCCTGCAAAAGGCTATGAATTGATTGGTTAAGTTATTTATTTATTTTATTATTCGTTTATTTATGGTTAGGGAAAGGATAGGGAAATAAAATATGATCCTCCGACTCATCTTGCATCATTTTTTTATCGATGCTTTGTGGAGGATATTTTTCTGAAAGCGACTTTCCTCGTGCAATCAGAGATATTATCATCATGGCGGTTAGCCAAACATCAATAAGCAAATAAAAATATGTGGAATGAAGAAAAAGGAAAAAAAACGACAAACACTGAAAGTCGCATGAAACATTGAAATTTATGAACACGGATGTATCAATTCGTCTCGATTACGGCAACGTCGTCGAAGCATCGGTGATATTCGGAACGTGATTTGTCGTTTTTATTTATTTAATAAAAAGAGAAAGAAAAAACATCATTTCCTTTCCCTGGAAACTGATGGGTCATCGCTTGAGGCGATTTCGTGCTGTAGGAAATTGAAAAGGTTAGACGATTCAATTGAAACGTTTCGCGTCGACCGGGTCGAGAGAATGAAGCCGGGTGAGGAGACGGGGCTAGGTACGGGGTAAGAAGAACGAATGAAGCTAAACGTCTTCATTGTAAATTTGACTAATTGGCCGGATGGGAATTAGTTTCTTTCATTGGACGTCGAGAGATAGTCTTGAACAATGAAAAAAATAGCTCGGATGAGCGAGATTGACGGAATCAGATAATAATTTTTTTTTTTTAATTTCGATAGAATGAAAATAAGGACGGTAGGTAATAATTCTTACAAGAGGAAGGCTTGCGATGAGTACTTATGGCTGATAGAAAAAAAATTGAGCAGTAATAAGCTACTGAAGCTAATTTCTTCAGGCGAGAATAGAAATGAAAGACGGATAAAATTAATACTGGGAAAATGATTGCGGTAACTTATTGACAATATTTGTTTTGTTTAGTTTAACTAATGGGCGGTTTCTTTTTATGTTTCAGGTGAGTACAAAAATAGAGGAATTGTTCCGACCTGTGATCGCGTAAATCATCGACGCAAGTATATTATACATGAATGACGATATTACGGTATTTTGCACGATCGGATTTCCGGATTCTGTCTTCCCAAATGCAGATAGATTCATTATAATAACTAAATCAACATTTGATATCGCTATAATTTTATTCAGGCTAACTCAAAAAAGTACCAGACGAGAAATATGAATATGTATTAAAAATATAATTCGAAAAAATCTATCACGGGTGAAATATCATATGATACTACAATACATGATTACAAATAATAGGTAATTAATAATATATACTTAACATGTTTTATTAAAATATGTATTATCGTTCCATATTATGGAACATCTAATAGATGGTGAAAAAGTTTTTGGTGTAAGAACAATGATCTAATCTGCTTCCTAAAATATAATACAATCACTTCGCCAATAGTAAATTACCTACAATTAAAAGTATAATTTATCTCTTCTCAGCAGTCTTTTAAAACTCTTCAAGAGCACGATGCAAGCTCACCCTGTAAATACCAAAGCCGAAAAGTTCGCTCGCCGAATGGTCGAGGCTAAAAGGAAAGAAAGGAACTGTAAAAAATTTTTTTTAAAGTGTAAAAAAAAAAACAAATTACTACTTCGTTCATAGCCCGGTAGAGTGTGCGGAGATGCCACTAGCGCTGTTACAGCCACGTTATTTCCCCTTTATATTCACTCGAGAGTATGCACGAGCGTGCGCAGTCATTATCTGCTTTCGTATCGTGTAACTTGAAAAGGCAATCAGATCCTTGATCTCTCCGGCAAACTTTGTGCGCCTCAACCAAGGCGTAGAAACGACGAAAAGACTCTCGTCCTATCCCACTCCCTTCCGGCTTTTGCGTTTCATTTTCCATCTCTGTATATATGTATAACCGACCGACGGTTGGGCGATGCGATGCCGCGATTACCAGTACTTTTTTATGTTAATTCACGATAGCCGAACGGGGTAGCAGTTAGCAAAGTAGGATGAGCGAGGAAAAGAGAAAACTACTACCAGAAGGCTTTGGCAGATTCGGTACGATAGAAAACGAGAACGAAAACGAGCTAATTTTGGCTTAACAAAACTACGAATTTTTTTTTTCAAATCTAAGAAGAAATAAATATACGTAAGCTCGTAGACACAGCTCGTTATGAATAGATCGACCACATTTAGTTATATATATGTATCAGAAATAAACATAAGGTCGTCAAATCATACACAAAAAAATCAATCATCGCGGGGAAAGCAACAGAACATATAAATGTATATTCGCGCTGGGACAATATAAAAATTGTTCTCATAATGTATTCGCAAAAAAAAAAATAGTAAAATCAGCTTTTTTGTTCTCGCGTCATTTTACGGGGGTTGTTTCACGTCTGGTAACAACAGCTCCTTTGTACGACAGGTTGATGTATATTCTCACGTAGTGAACGACTCTCACGTTCGCCATGTGTGTCCGCGGTGGCAGCGGTGGTAACGGTGTGGGTGCGGTGTGGTACGTACGCCGTAGGTACGAACCACCGAACCAGCCAGCCCACCCAGTAATAGCATCAGCATCAGCAGCACGACCAGCAGCAGCAGCAGCAGCGGACGGGACTTGATCGTGCTGGTCACGTAGCCGTGATAAATGCAATAACATATAAACTGCGGCGAGAATTAGAGCCCCATGACGATTTATATCGAGAGCCTGCTTGGTTCCCACCCTTCTTCACCCTCATCCCTTTTCGTTTCCGGGGTTTTGGTAGTAAGGTGGTAAATCGGTGCCCCTCAAACATCAATATCATAAATATTCTGGTTTTCCCGGAAGATTCGAGTTTTTCCCGGATTTGAAGAAGAAATTGATCGAAACGATATTAAAAAAACACACGAGCGCTCAGACACGTTCTATGGATTTGATATCGACGGGGTTTTATTGCATGGATGGAATTGAAAGCTGGAAAACTAAAAGATTCGTGGAAAATATTGAATATAACCTAAATAACCTAAATACTGAATATTCAAATCCTTCATTGGGAGGAAGATATATTGTATTTCTTCCTTTTATTATGTAATTATTATTAAATTATTCCTGTACGGCTGTATCCGCTTTCCTCAAGCGATTCAAGTTTTTCGTCAATTGGGAGGGGAGGGGGGACATGAATCTATTGATCGAACCAATATAAACGACCGGAGCGTTTAGACACGTTCAATAAATTCAATATCGATGACGTCAGCAACTCCAATTTTTTCTTGTTGTGAAAAGAATTTTTCTATTTCAAGTGCCCTTAAGACTATTCATGATTCCTATCTCTAGAATTTTCCGTTTACCTGGAAAGTTAATTGCTACTGAAAAAAAATTTCATTTCGGTTAATCAAAAGCTAAATCGAATTCGTGAAAGCGGAACGTCTAAATTTTGTCCGATAGGGCTAAAATGTGCACACATATATTCTGATAGTAGTTACTTCAAATGTAGAAACTGCCGGTAGAATCGGAAAAGTTTGCCTTTTTTTATCCCACTCTAATATATATATATTGTCGTTAAGGAGCGAAAGCCAGGACGAATTCAAGAGTAGGTTAGATTAGAGTTGAAATGCGGTAAATTGGGTGTCGAGTTGGCGCGAAGCTTCTTCAGGACACCGTAAAATAGCCACTGTTGGAAGAACTAAGATGGAGGAAGGTAAGAAGCTAAGAAAGTAAAAACTGTGAAACTCATTGCTTTCCGATGCAACGTCACCCTCGAACGTTGAATCACTATAATCGTTCATCCGCATTTCTTCGAGTCCTCAATAAAACCTCAACGTTGTCTCCGTTTTCACGTGAAATTAAACACGCCTCAAACTGATTTTATGATTGACTTTCCCAGTGAAGAAATTGTTTTCTATGTTTGTAAAGGAAACGTGACAATTATCATTTTTAGTTACTTAAGTAGAGTCAGTGTTTTTTTTTCTATCGCAATAAGGATAAGTTACTATCATCACTAAAAATTAAAATAATACCAACAGTAGATAAATAATTAATATTTTTCATCATTACCAATAATCAATTATCTAAAGCAATGTTTAAATATTGATAATCGATGATCCAGCCAACATGCCCCATCCCGCACGTATTGGGCCAGCACAATCTTCAATAACCATCCACGTTTACTCTCTTTCCTCGCTTTTTCCGAGTACACATTCACGCAACCAACACTTCATGGAAAATTACCTTTCCTGGATTTTCTGAAAATCAGGACACTCCTCCAATAATCGAACAAACAATACAAACCGGCTCCACCCCCCTCTCCGTCGACCTTCGGTACGTCACTATCCTTACCATTCTTCTTTCGTATTTTATGGGCAAGCTCATTTTGTCCGATCACTTTCAACCAACCTTCCCCCCCCCCCTGCCGCTCACGTTTGTTTTCTCATCCCCGCAGCTTAAAATCCTTCGAGCCAATGCGTCCTTCCTCAACGAATAGACGAAGAATTATCTCAGTGTGAGTCACGTCTTTTGTAAGAATCTTCGATGGTTTTTTCGCCCATCCTCGGCTTTTCCGGAGCTTCTCAATGTCGTACGAATGAGAATTGAAATTGATTGACCGATCGGCTTACGTGTCCCGTCCCAAGCTCACGGCAATATCCCGCCAAGAGTTTTCCCTCGGTACCATCTTCGGCCTCTTGCCTTCAACCCCTCCGTTCCTCCGCCCCAACTCCACGTCGGGCTTTTCTGTAATTACATCCCCCGGACAAACAAAGTGGAATCGAAGATTTCTTGGCTCCACGACGAACCTTCGAGGTCCTTCTACCGATTCTCCATCTCGCTTCTACCCGTCCGTCCGACACCGTCTTCTCTCATCCTCTCTGACTTCTTTCTTCTACCTTTCTCAATCCCTCGCTTCTCCACTCCCCTCCCTTTCCCGTCCTGCTCACGTACCGAGGACTCGATTCTCAATGCAAATACCTCGGGATCGAGCGATTTAATCTAATTCCTGTACAACGGGTGGACGAGCCGACGGGAATAACCTCCCTTATTCACTATCCGAGTCTCATCCCGACGTTTCCGTGGCTCGTTTATTCCCATGACCTTGTTTCGGATTCACGAATCCTTCGCCCAAGCACGTCGGACTTTTTCACTGCGGCTTCTTCGTCCTTCGTTCCTCGTCCCTTTCTTCTTGGTCCGGACCTCTGCATCGTTTCGAAAATTCTCCCGCACCCGAGGAAAGTTCTTCAGCATCGGTCTTTCACGTTCATTGCTGTCGGGAATCTCAATTTCCACGACACATTTTCAGTAAGACGTCTCGATCGGTGGAGCAGTCACGATTTTTCTTTTGGAACCCAACTCCTCGAAGGTGACAGAATGTGTGGGCTATTTCGAGATGGTATATTTAAATCAATTAAGATATAAGAATAATGCATTCGTCAACGTGTTCAAATGATAAACGGAAATCAGAAAAATGTTTAGAAATAATAAATAGTGAGATATCAAATTCGCTCTACTGAATTCATTCGACGATTCTTTCGGTCGAGAAACAACAGCAAACGTGTAAACTCATTGCACAGAACACGCAGAACATTATTGAAATGACAACATAGTAAATAAACAATGTCCGTCATCGCTGACTGAAATTCCACCGCAAATCCGACTCCATTGTCGCTCATACCTCGAATAATCTTGGCCCGAGACAGCTCATAGTCACAGTCGTGTATTTCTCGCGCCGGTATAATGCGGACAGTGAAACGTCATAGAGATAGACGCAGTCGAGACGACTTCCGCAATGTCGGACGAGAATTGCGAAAGCGACACATACATGCGAAAACCGAGAAACAGCTTACGTTGCACGAGACGGTTTTCGCGGGGGACGCGAAGATGGCGAACGAGTGGGTGATGCGAGAGGGTGACAGTTCGTTGGGTCGAAACGTCTCGGTAAACGAAGACGAAGAAGAAACAGGAATGAAGGATAGCTGAACCGCTGCCTCGACACTGGCAATCGTGTCAAGTTGTCTTAGGCAAAGCTAACACGGGCTACAGTACCAGGGGGCATGGGGGGGGGGGAGGGGTGGGAAAACGTGTATCGCGGTCGACGACGCCTAGGCACTGGAGACACAATTCTTAGTTAGGTCCCAGGTCTCTGGTAACCGTTATCCTCAGCGTCTGTACTTCATCCGGTATCTCGGAACCCTCGCCAGCAGCCCCATCAACCCTCTCTTGCAATTATAACCTTTCCTTGAATCTTAAACAATCTGTATAAAATACTTTGACACGATGCTCGTGGAACACACGGCGACAGGAATCTAACGGCTTGTACAAGATTTCAATTACGGAATTTATTGTGACTTTGATTGAGCACGGTGCAAGGATCTAATTATCTTGAGTGAATGAAAACTTTGATTGTGTGGCTTATCATGACGTCAATTGTACAAGTATTAATTATCCAATTGTGTTTTACCAGTCAAGGTCTGTACAAGCTTTTGATTGTTTTTTCAATAATAACTATTATCAGATCGATTGATCACGGATGCCATTTTCCCCGGCTTCGGAATCGCGATTCGCGCGTGCCGTTTTGCTTGTGGGTTAAGTAACATTAATCGATCGCGGGTAAATCCCCTATTCTCCATTGATATCCATTCGGATACATTACCCGAGATCGATGTGAATATAAATCAACCACAAACCCGTGAAATATTGGTGTTTCGATCGAAGATTAACCATTTTCACTGACATTTGCCATAACATATTTTTACCCACCCTACATCCGTATTTTACCGTATTCGGGTCTATAATATATATCTTCACATCATAATCAGCTGCCGATATCGCTAGGGAATATAATTATAAATTTGTAACTATCATTAATTCGAATCGAATAAATCCAATAAAAAAAGTCAATCGAATGAATTACATGATTAAATCCCTTATAGAATATGAAAAAAAAATATATATATAAAACTTGTTGCCTTACACGACGTGCAGCTCATCTAAACTATATTCATATATATATTAATTCCTTTTTCTTTTTTTTAATAACTCTTTTACTCGTACGATATTTTTTTTTTCGGACCACGACACTAATGGTTTCCGTCGATCCTCAACTGCCGTCACGCTTATCAACGCGGTGATCGAATGTCAGCGTCAGTCTCGAACGGTATTCAGTCGGACGAGACATAGAGTGACGAGCAATGCTGCGGCACTGGTTTCGCCCGGGGTTTATATTCCGCACTTGGTCCGCATGCATGCCGAGCGGGCGGTGTGTCGGATTTCCAGTAGTCGAGGTCTACCGGTCCCGCTGAGTCGACACTCAGCCCCTCCACCTCCTCCCGCCCCGTGGCAAAACGGAGCAAAAGATCGACGTGACGAGACCCGGACAACCATCCGCGAGCATTGTTTAGCGCTTGACACACATCTACAGCCATACATGGACACACACACACACATATCCACACACGCGATAATACTAAACCGTGAAACTATGAGATTCGTTGTCGCCGAAGATTAATCGTGGCGTTGTGGCACAGTTTCTCGTTTCCGTCAGCCAAAACAACGACGAATCTTCGTTGAAATCAGGCCGTGACACGAATGCGAAAACGTAAAAGGAAACGATTTTTCCGGTGACAACACCTACGTTGTTGCCTGTTTTTTATTTACTTTTTTGTGGCTTTATGAAAAATGAAATTAGACGAAAATTCGGAATTTTTGATGATGGATGTGAACGAAGAGAACGAAGAGAGAAGATTGAAATTTCAAAAATAAGGTGTGAATGGCTTCGTAAGATGATATATGATTTCATGAGATAAGTAATAAATTAATGAGACATAATAGATTAGGGACTTATGGTAAGTTTAGAATGCTAATGAAGATACGAAAACATATGCTAAATAACGGAAAAAGAAAAATTACAATATCAAACACCTCATGCGTTTCTTGAAATCATTTTTTCATGAGACAATAAAAAATTTCACAAGATGAAATATAAATTCACGAAAATGAGAAATTAAAAATTCAACAAAAAGACATGGCAAAGACAAAAAAAATGGCGCAATGTTCCAATAACACAACATAATCCAATATTCCGAGAACCCGAAGCTCGGACTACCCCTCGACGCATACGGCACGGAACGGGGAAAATTTAATCGAACCCGCGTTCTGTGAATTAACGAAAATCCTAGATAACGCGCGATCTACATAGTGTATTTGCAAGGTTTACTGCTACAGATGTATATCGGCGTTGTACGTTGCCTCGCACGGGACGAAGCTTGTGCAGCCTCCGGGTAGTTTCCTACACTACCGAACGAATAATTCAATAGCACTGGCGGGTGGGAAGGTGCGGCAGCGGCGAGGAGGATGGGGTTAGGTCGGTGGGGGTTGAAACGTTACTCGTTGCATCGATTTTGGGGTGGCCATGGTTGAAGCCCCTTCATCCACCGGTACATAGTGAGGCTGAGTCGAACTACAGCAGCAACAGCAACAGCAGCAGCAGCGACCACCCCGCGCCTCGTTCGCCTCGTCGCCCTTTCGTACTTCGTATCACTTGCCCAACCCCTATTTCAGCTTTCCTCTTTTCCTTCTCCACCTCCTATCCTCTCGGTCTTGCTCCCGTCCTACGCAAACCAGCACCGCCAAGCGCCTAGAATTGTCACAGATTTCTGAATAGCGGGTAGACGTGTAATTTGCGACTGCGAAACACACCTGCCTATCGCCGTGGGCATTAAATCAATGCCAACCGGAATGGCTTAGGGAACCGGCTTACGCGTGGTAAAAGCCCGCCTGAGCGTGTACCCCCGGAGAAACGAATATTGGGAGATTTATATCTCTCTCTCTCTTTCTCTCTCTCTCTTTTTATCCAGCACTCGACGTGGACTCCTATACATCGCAGAACCATTCTCGATTCAACCAGAATCCACGCTCTGCCGGTACTTCTGTACTTCCATTGCATTGTTACATTCGATTTGTTTCGCGTTCCGGAAGAAAGAAGGAAAAAAAATTACGAAAAAAAGAAGGATAATAATAAAATTGTTCTCGTCGTCTCTCGCTCTCTCATTTACGCTTGCCTCGCTTGTTTTCGCGTCGTCGATATGTTTCGCTGGTGCATTCGTTCAGTATCTTTCTTGTTACGCGGGAAAGACGTGGGAAGATGTACTACCACCGGGCATAAATGGTTTTACAGGATTTTTTGTACCTTTTCTTCCCGTTACCAATCGAGGTTTTGAATAAATCTACGATTAAATAGGGTTTATAGTTTTTTTGGTCCATGCCAACGGCGGTAATGTTCGTGGTGTTGTGAGCTGGCTAAAGAAATATCGTTGCTTTGCATTCCAAAGAATTATACGGTAAACAAATCGCCAGTTTCGATTATTCAAAAATTAATATTTTGCTTGGAGTATCAACGTTTGTTATTTATTTCTAGCTGGAAAATTAAGCGCATGCCAGAACCAATAATGTTTTGTATCTCAGGAACAAAATATTAGCAAGGCAAATTGTATCCAAAATGTTATGCCTCAATAAATTAAAGAACATTACAAATGTGTTATCAATAGATAGGTTTCTTCAATAATAAAAGAGCGAAATCCAGTTTTAACACAACGCGAAATATTATAAATACCTTGTCAGGTCTTGAATACTTTCGGAAGGTTAAGCGTTAATGAATTGAAAGATGTATAAAATATATTAGGAAAAAAGGTTTTCTCGAATAACAATGAGAACTCCCCCGTTGTGTAAATACGATGTAAAATATAATCAATTCTATGTGAGAGATTTGATCCTCGAAAAAGCTCGGGTCTCGCTTGAACATGCACTTTCAGCAAGATGTCAGAATTTTTATTGTATTATTCAAGTAGAGGCAATGGATTCAAGAGAGATCCGAGGACAAAGCGAATGCTTGAAGTAGCGTTGCTTGGTTAGCTCGTTTACGCCTCTCTTTAATTATGCTCTTTGAAGAGATTCCGGGCGGAGAGCGTGGACGCTCCGGGGCCACACTCGTAGGCAACGGTTGCTTGGTCCAAGCTTGGGTTCGCCCGTTGCCCATTAAGCGAGGCAACGTCCACGATTCCATCAATATAAAATTATAATGTCATCACATTTTTTTAGTTGCAGCTGGAAGAATATTTACCTGCTACAAGAAAAAATACTGAGAGCGTGGCAACAAAAAAAAAATAATAATTTGAGATCCAAAATAAAATGTAGAAAAAGACATGGACTATTTTCGAGTCCGTCCGTCGAGTGTGGCAATGACTCTTTATACTTAGCGTGAAATAAGCTCAATGAGAGCTTGTCAGTGTGGGTAATTGAGAAACTACGAGTGAACGAGGTAAAAGGGTAAATGTAAGGAGTGTAGCGGGCGCGGAGAAGTTCAGGGGTTGAAAATGTCGACGGGGTGGGCGTATGAAACGCGAGGAACAGATTTACTTCGTCTTTTCTAGGCGAACCCCCCTTAACGTCTTTTTCCGTTCCCTCCTATCCCGTCCACGTCCCTTTTTGCGAGCCCTCCGAGGCACTTCCAGTCGGCCACTTGGCAAGTGTTCGGGGTAAAAAAAATTTGGCTTAGCTCGTTATTTCGTTTGACGCAATAACACTTACCGTTTAGCCAGTATTCTTTGACGGGCATATCATTTCGACGTCGTTTTCACGATTATTAACATTATTCTTAAACCAGGCGAGGTTGTTGAAAATTATAAAAATATTGAGTGGGTTTTCGATCCTCGTTATAAGAATTTTTTTGGACTGCTTTGCATTTATATTAATATTTGATTCAGTGTGATGAGTAAAAATAGAAGAATCCGGTAATGACTCTTTACTCAAAACATTTATAAAAGAACTTTGATTTATGTATAAATAAGGAAAGTTTTTGAAGTTTAGGACTTTTTTCAACACTCATGATATAATAATTTTCGAGCGAATTTTCTTACTATTTTTAATTTATATCCATGCCTATTCAGTTCAGTGTGATTAATGAAAAC
The DNA here is from genome assembly GCA_963971145.1 of Sussaba pulchella. Lineage (NCBI taxonomy): Eukaryota > Metazoa > Arthropoda > Insecta > Hymenoptera > Ichneumonidae > Sussaba > Sussaba pulchella. Next base: position 9,529,350 of record OZ020168.1, read on the forward strand.
CTGAAAATTCGCTGATGACGTATATTTTCTTAATTTATTTATAAATAATAATAATTCCATATAAAAAAAATCACGATTCAGACAATGAGAGCGTTTCTCGATATTTGTGATAGATTATGTTGTTATTCACAGAAATATTTTCGATTATTTCAAATTTATATTGTCAATGGGTTTAACGTAATTGGGGAAATAAAAAATCAATTATTTTTTTTAAAAAACGGTATGTCTCAGATATTTTGAGCTCAAGCGTAGACCCTTCGAGAATTTTTTTGACAGCCATTATATTTTCCAACATTGGAAAAATCTACGACGCACGTTCTTTTTCATCTTCTATTTTCATCAGCTCCACCTTGCGTCGTCTCAACAGCAGCAGCAGCACCAGCCCCGGCAGCGCAGCCATTCTCATGTGTTTTTATCACTCTCGCTAACCCGCAACACATTTCTGGGCGTTAAAATATAGAAACGCGTATAATCGGGTGTTTCAAAGTGCCTCATATCCATTAAGAGGTCCCTCGTGGATTTAACGCTTATAGTTTGGCAGTCTCGAGGACCACTCGTTCAGCGAGAATCGTCGTGGTCGGTCCGAGAAAGCAGAACCTCCTTTCTTCGTTCGTTCCCATCTTCGTTGTCATCGCTGCGCATTACCATCACCGCGAACAACGCGATAAAATCAGCCAGAAAGGGATTTTTATCGTCGTCTACTTCCACTCCCACTCACTCGCCTCTTATCCCATCTTACAAACCTACCCACTGCATCGAATGATCCACACAAAAAAAATGAATTAAAAAAAAACTCAACAGGGTGTGCAAGAGACGCTCTTAAAACTGAAACTCATTGACAGGATCTGGAATCAAAACGAAATTTATTCTTCCTCATAAAATCTTCTGGGACTGATTGAAGTTTAATCTAAAATCTTCATCCGTTACGAAGTCTCGTAACATGACATCTAACTCATAGTTCTCGAAAACGTTGTGATGCACTTTTTTCTATTTTCGGGTCTACCGGTACAGACATTTATTTTTCTCGCGGTTCGCTTCCGATTTTGAAATAATTATTAGTATACTAAACAATCCGAAATGACTACAGAACAACTGATGTCGATCGGATAGTGGCATCAGAATGAGAAAGAGAGAGGGAACAATTTCATTATTACTGCTATTCTTCAACTGTCACCTCCGTCCTTAACATCGAAGGGGTGGCTAAGACTGCCTACGAAGCATACAAAAAAAAGAAATTGAAGATAAAACAACAGCATAGGTTCGCTCAGGATTTCGTAACGCGACGAGGGTTGCACACCGAACGTTACATCGAATCCTCCATAAATTGTTTTTACTCCAGTAAGCTCAACGAAGTGTCCCTAAAAAAAAAAAAACAACAATTAAGCAAAAAGCTCCTCCATCGTCCTCGCCCTGAGCATCGTAACAGGCTCTTCGCAGCTTCGGCATCCCGAAGGGCCAACACGAATAAATGGTCGTATGGAAATTTTATTTATAAGCTTTTATATAACATTCCTGGGATGGTAGAAAATGTCGAGCGTTTATTGCCTTACCGCGTCCTCACTTCCACAACCAGCCGACTGTGCTGCCACCCTTCTCCCTATTTCCTCAACATTGAACGACTACGCTTCCTCGCTTTCTTATACGCCCTGCATAGTCGCGCATCGGGTGGCATCAACCCTGAAACCGGCTGCAGCAGCGGAACCAGCACCAGCACCAGCATCGGCCAGCCAGTTTCGCACATCGACATAAAGAAAGAAGCACTTTCACACCATTGGATAGTGCGGTACTCCGGGTACTCTATGTATCCGTGCATAGCCTTCCATATCCTTTCTACTCGCGCTTTACCTCCCGGCCAGCGCTGCCTTCGGAAAAACGTGTCAGTGGAATATTTTACCGGTGGAATTTCATGCGAAACGTTATACTGTATGCCGAACCTCGTTTTCCTTGACGTTGCAGCATGTACGTACGGCGGATGGAACGTTACACGTCTGCACATAACCATTATATATCTATGTATCTGTATATGTTTATATATATATTGTATGTATCCATGTATTCGTACATGGACGTGGATACTTGCGCCTCTCAATAGGAATTCTTCGTCCCGAACCGCGGCGATACCAGCGATTTAACTATTCCAAGCACGTGCGTCCCAGTGAAATCGACAAATTCCAGAAAAAACGAAATGCCACTTCGTACAAAGGAAAAGTAGATTCGGACTGCGTGCGCTGTATGCACATACATATCTGTATATAAGGTTATGTGTATGTATGTGTCTACTCGATGCTGGATAAAATGCGAGCTGGTAGCGTTTTTTTCGCAGTGTGTCATCAAACTTTACGTCGTTAAATTCTCGTGAGATTAAAAAACTCTTTTGGAACGTGACAATTTTCATCAGCAGTCTCGGCTTAATTACTCGGCGCGGAACTAGTTTAATACGGTCTCGCTGTTTAATTGCTATTCCGGCATCGCGAATACACGAGAACATTGGAAAATAAGTTGATAGACCTTGGCTTTGTTGTGGAATGCCGTTTGAGCGACGTGGAAAATAATGAGGGAGCAATGTGCATGTTATTTGTTTTCTTAATTTTGATTTTTAAACTTTTAACGATGAACGAAATTTGACGAGGTTAGATTTGTCTAACGTTATGACTCTACAGTCGAAGGTTTATGAGGTACATTTTTGGAAGATGAATGTATGAATCAAGGACGGCAGACGCCGGATTATTGAATGTCGAGCTTTTGTTCAGAGCTTGGTTTTGGATAATTTTAAATTTGGCATTTCTACTTTTACCTTTTATTTTACTCTTTATTTATATATTGTTATATGTTTATTTCTTAATCACTCATTTCTTCATCTGCGATCGTTTAAAATCATATCTCAGGATCCAACTAAAAAAACAGTACTCTTTCTATTTACCAAAATTGCATGACCCGTGTAACATAAAAGTCAAATCCATATTGTACGAAAATAAAAATGTCTTTGTTGTACGCAACTATATCGTATGTAATTTCAATTTATCATCCTATCACTTCGCTCGGTTCTATTCTTTTTTATTTTGTTTTTATGCATTTTGACGGACGAGTAAGACAGGTGAAAGCGTAAAAATATTAACAATCCTCTCGTCCTTTACCTCCGCGGTTACACGTGTCTCGAAGGACCGTTCATCTCTCAAGTGAGCGAAGGTCGCTGCGGGATCTGTAAGCAGCTTAAAAGTTCGAGGACGCTTCGACGAGCACGTTCGTTGCTCCTGTGTCGCCCATCATCCGCCCTCCCCCTCATTTCGCTTCTGTGGTAGCCACCTTCGTTGATGCTGGAGACGAGCTTCGAAGAGGTTAGGTTTCAAACGCAGCGGGAACATCAACCTTCCCCGAACGATTGCCCATCGTCTCATCGTGTGTCTCGGGCGAGAATGGCGATTGGCACAGTTTTCATCCCCTTTGCTCGACCACCCTCTCATCTCATCGTTTTTCGCAAATCCCATCGATCGATCTACTATAATAGCTCTTTGCGCTTGACAGCTTTTTTTATTTCCTTTTTTTTTGGTGTTTCCCAATCTCCCGTTTTTCAGCACTCATCTGCTTAAAAGCCAAGAGGAGTTGTGTCTTTATTCCTCTTTTTATTCCGTATATTATTATTATTTTTACTGAGGGAAAAGGAAAAGTCACTGCGGACTTTCAATTTGCCCGCACAATTTGAGATTCTAGCTAAAGTGATGAGGAATATCTATATGTGACAGACGATTGTGTTTGAAAAAAAACTTTCGAATTATTTCCTGAACTTTTGGATTCTCGAGATCAAGAGGGACAACTAACTGCAGTTGAGGTGGCGAGACCCTCACGGTTGGTTTCGCTCGAAGTTAATGAACAAAGAAGAGATTCAAGCGAATATAACTCGACGTAGCCCAGGCTGAGACGAGCTTTTTCAAGCTTTGTACCCGCATCACGGTGTATACGAAAAAAGCTATCGAAAACTCACCCTCAGACTTTTTTTTCACGCTGGGCCATTAATACCCGCTTTTCGGCGCCTTCGAGTCTGCGCGACGCCAGGCTTACGACACTAACCCGTCGTTCGAGGCTAACTCGGACGTACTGTTTGAATAATATATTCAGAACTTGAAAAAAAATATATATATTGAACTCCCGGACCCCTCCGTCCGACCCCAGAGGTGAACGGCTCATCGTACCCGGTGGAAAATTCTATTCATGGTTCTGCGTGACGTTTGCGACGTACGACCAGAATATCTGTCGTTTAAAAGTCTTGTCGCTTTTCTCCGAACCATTGAAAATAAAGGGTTTTCATGTATTTATTCGTTTCCTAGATCCGGGAGCGAAGGATAAAGTGATTTATGAACGGTGGAAGGACGTGAGTGGAGTAGATTCGTGAAAAGTATTTTGTTTCTTCTGTTTTATAAGCATACATTGGGGGGACTCGCGTGTGGAACGGTGCTAACCAACCATTCATCAACGGAACAAGTCCATAATTGGATATTTTTTCTCTAAATTTCTACCAAAAAGCTGATTATATCACATGATGATCTACCTCCTCGAATTTTTAACCCGAAAACAATGTACCGATTATCATCAAAGTCAAATAGTTCTTTGATAAATGTTTAATAATTATTGAGGATAAAATATTTATAGAAATAATAAATTCTCGTTCAATAAAAATTATATTATTGCAAATATATTAATTATGATTGTCAATAATTAATGATTAATAATAATATAATGGATTGAAATTTAAATAATAATAACTCCGAAGTATACAATTATAATTCAAGTAAAATAGACAAAATGTGGAAAAGTAATGATTGTTGCATTCGCCAAATACGAAACGCCAGCAGTTTTATCAATAAATCCCTGATAGCTTTTCCTTTAACACACCGATCAAAACTCTAACTCGGGCCGCGTCTAACATTCCCGATACCCTTCCTCGTAACAAGACACAAGATCAATGCGTGCCATGCATCCTTGGAAACGGAAAAGATGGAGACAATCTTCCTTCCCTCCCCTTCCCTCCATCAACAATCGACAAAGATATTTTATCCCTTCAGAAATTTATTTGGAGCTATCGGATACTTAGTTGCAAAAGCACGTGGCCGTAACTTTACCAGTACTTTATACCAGAAACCACGAAGCGGCTCAGCCGGAACGTGCTCACGTGCCCCGCCAGTGATCGGCTGTACGGGCGGGGATCCGGAATCTCGCTCGCTACATAGACCCTCTGCAGTAACCCAGCTAGAAGCTATAGCCCAGATGTGGCAACTGTACGAGCTAGGCAAGGCGTGGAGAACAACAGCTCGAAGCTCCTTCGCCCCCCCCCCCTCCCCCGTTGGTTAGTTTGTGGCGGTGGTAAACTTTTGTCGAGGGCATTGTTTCACCGTGAGGCATTAATACGTTATGGCGTACTATGGAAACCCCCTGCGAGCAAGGTTTATTCCTCGAGTGAGCGAGACGAAAACAAGAACCGAAAGGCGTTCACGGTCGTATAACCATCCCCAGGTGGAACTCTCGGGTTTCCTTGGCATCGCGCCTTTCTCACGCTTTTCCCCGTTGCTTTCTGTCCTCCGTGACGTACATCCCCACGTCGTGCATATACATATATGTGTGTATGTACAGATATAGGATGTATATAGATGGTCGTTGCAGGGCCCAGAGGGCCACCGCGGAATGGAGCTTCGATATGGTTACGGGTTTCTGTGTATATGTGCAGTTAACGTCCGAGTTACGTCGTGGTAACTTCGCCGCCGGAACGGCGTGACGTCGCGTGAGCGTCAAGCTCGACTCGTCAGCCTGGAGGCCGAGCTCGACTACTTGGCGTCGCACTGCGGAATACAAATTAATTTTTTCTTCAACTGAGCATCGCGCGCACCCTCGATAACCGTATTATACTATCTCGAGTTGTTGAGTGGGATGAGAAAGGAGGTGATAGTGACGATGATTTTGTGCAGAATTATTTTTACCGTCTGTCTTAGGGTATTGGTGTGGATAAGGTATTGTTATTGTTCTGGAGTATGTTTAATTGTTTTAATTGTGCGATAATCATTTTTGGAATTCTCGTGGCTGTGTTAGTCATGAATTATGAAGTTTTGATAAAAAATATTATATTGAACAACATTGACTCGTCAGCTTGGTAGCCGGAATCGACTACTTGGCGTCTCACTGCGAAGTACAAATGATTATTATTTGCATTTATGGGGCAATTCGAATAACAAATAATTGAAGATTGACAAGCTTATTGTAGTGAGAAAATTGGACTCACTGCTACTAAGTTAGTACGTAAAACGTATAACTATTATTATAGAAATGACAGACAATGATTTATAGGCCTGGAAACGCAAAACTTCATTTCTTTTACTAACATTGTACATGAAAAAAACCGTACCGTAATTTTTCGTCGTACTAATATTTTCGAAACGAAAAAGAAAGATAAAAAAACGAGTCAAACAGTAAATTTTAGAAGCTCTGTACAACATTAAAACTCGGAAGGGTGTGGCACTATATCGGCACGTTTAACGTCCGCCATTTGCTGCCACGAACTACTTTCCTCGAGGTGCTCATGAAATTGCTGGACTGCTTTGGTTGTGAACTTGCAGACTTCGAAACCCGGTTCTATTCACGTCTATTTTATTCCAGATCCTCCCTCCTGCCCCATCTAGTCCCCGAACGTTTGCTTTTCTGCGCTTCGAGAGTGCCCATTGCTTCTACATTACTTTCGTGTTTGGGGGAGTAATTACAAACTGCCATACCGAGGACTCTTTGCTCGCGAGTTCACGTTGTGTTCCTCGTAAAAACTTGGGCGTCGAGAAATGGCAAACTAATACGACTGAGAACGTTCATAACGTAACTACGGATTTTACGGGTACTTGCAACATCATTCAAGCTCGCTTTATAATCGTTTCGACACAGTCGAAATTCGACGCAACTCTGCGATAGTTTCGCGTTGCTTTTTATTCATAGTGTTGGCACTGGACTTGTTAACGAATTACGTTATCAGGTTTCGCAAAAGCTCTTTCGAGCTTTGCTTTTAACTATAAGTGCCCAGCTAGCCTTAAACTTTCTTTTTTTGGATTTTTATATATATTTATTTATTTACTTATTCATTTATTTATTCTACAATAATATTGGTGCAAAATTTTCCGATAAAGACATTTTTTTGTAACATGTTAGGTGCAGTATTTTATATGAAGTTATTGGCATCGTTTTATAGCAGATATTACGAAAGTTTTATCATCCAAGCTCGCTGCTTTTTATTATCAGTCGTCCGGATTTTTTTCCGGACACAGCGAGAATTGAAGAGTTTCTAAAATTGGCCATTGGCCAATTTAACTTTTTCCACTTAATTCGTTTCATCGACAAACTTCCCATCGAACACCTTCCCCTTGCTTCTCTTGCCTCGGCCCCAGGCCGTTTCTAGCCTGTTCCGGCCTCCAATCAGCTATCCGAACATGATATACACAATGTGAGGCAATGGCGAACGCTTCGTTACCAGATTGCCACTGCGTACCCCAGCGAAATCGGATGGTCGAGAATGGATTTATCGGAATTCGGATATTGTAGTGATAGAATAGTTGCGTCGAGGTTCTATTTACTATAGACTATTCGCGTACGAGCAATTTTGGATTTAGTTCGTATCTGGTGATTTCATGAACGTTAAAAAACATTGCAGATTTTTAAAGTAAAATGAAAAGGAATAATAATGATAAACGATAACCATGATAATGATAAACGATAATTTTTTTATTTAATGTAAATATAAATTTATATGTAAACATAAAATTAGAAAATAATAATCTGCTGGATCTATATTTTAATTTTTATAGATGCCAAATCAGCTAAAATCATTAAATTAAAAAAAAATTATCATGTGTTAAACTATAAAATTATCATTGATTATTATTCATATTTATTATTTATTGATATTCATTGTTTATTACATATACATTATTCTATTATGTATATAGAGGGAAGAGAGAGATAAAACACCAATACATACAATACATTCAATTACTTATTCCTCTGTTCCATCGGGAACAATTTGACGTAGGTTTGTCGTACAGCTCACTACTTCACGGTATATACGGTACAATATTTCTGTACTATATTTCAATAACCACCGACCTCGTTAACATAGCATGCGGATTTCTTTCTTTCATCAGAATTAAGGACTGCCGACTGCCAGAAGTGACGCGAAATACGAGACAGAAAATGACGGCGGGGGGTAGTTGGGGGACGAGACGAAGGCAGTGTTAAAAAAGTGAAGAACATCCGATGGATCTCTCGAAACGAGGACTCGCGACTACGACGATTAAGCACTCGTCACTGCGAAAGCTCGCTTTTTCCTGCGTTTCGTTCTCTTACATCTTCTGTTTCTTTCCCAATCCAGTGCTTGTTCGACTGTACTCAAAACCCGCGGTACAGCGAGTTTTTAAAAAAATGTTCAGCTTGCATTAATCTCGGAAATAATTCGAAAAAATTCGATTTACCGTGAGGGATGAAATCTAAGCACCAGAGAAACATTCTTGGAAAATTCGTCAAACTGTTTAATTTTTTTCTTTGGCATCTGCAGATCTCCCGTGAGAAAGTCGAAATGATGATTACGCTATGCTACTTCAACGTCCTTCAAGATTTCAAAATATAATTGTTTTGTACGTTGTCCGTTGGGTTTCTCTGGTAAATAATCACCTTGTTATAACGGTGCAGTATCAGTAATGCTAATAGGAGCAATGCCCCCTCTCGTTGTGCAATATAAATTCTCTCGACCATATTCGGGGGTTTCATATCCGTGTATTAATTCACACCAAGTCATAAGAGTATAGTGGACCCTCAGGCAAAGCCAGAGCAATAGACCAGACCCCGAGGTAATTGTGGAAGTGAAGGTAGCAAAGGCAGTGAATCACAAATATAGGGGAAGAGGATGTCCGTGTGTATGGGGGGATTATGGATGAGGGTATTAACGACGAGGGATGGAGAACGACAAACGAAGTGAGATTTACGAAGCAATAGAAGAAGGGAGGGGAGGTGGGGGAACGGCGTTCCCAATAATTTCTCTGATATGAGACTTATACAGGATTAGGAGGACGAAGTGAAGTTGCGTTCAGCTTGCGCGATCGGGGATTTCTATGCCTAAGTAAGGGATGGCGGTATTTCATTGACGTATCAAATCATACCGATATGACATTCCGTCTATTGTGGCCACAAACGAAACCCACTGCGATTTCACCAACACAGATGCAAGCTCCGCGAAGAGCTTTTAATTACCTAGTAATCCTTTAATTAAAGAGGTTTTAAGCTCAAATCTTTGTTCTTATGTCTATGTCCTAGTCCGTTTATGACTGGTAATGCGTGGATGTGTCCACTCATTTATTACTGATCTGTCCTCGATCCATCGTTTCATCGGTTTGGGCATGGAATTGTCCCATCGTCAAATGGAGCAGTCCTATAAAATGGATTACAAGCTTCTCGCGAAATTAAAAAAAAAAAACAGTTGAAACTTGCATGCTGCTCCCTCCGGATTTGAGATAATGCGAGAAGTCCGATGTGAGGATCTGTCTTAATTGTAGCATCCTCGTAAGGGATTTCGTGCATTACCTCGGAATCTAAAGGAGCAGTTTTTAAGCTTCAGCTTGCAGCTTGTTTCCCATCTACGATCTCTACGAAAAAGCCAGAAAAATTAATTGCTTACATTGATTATTCATTCCAAAAAAATTAAGTCATTGTCGTTATTGCGACGAATCGATGTGGATACAATCTTCAACGATCCAATCGAGTAATACATTTTTACCGATATTGGTTCTCCGCCCGAGTGACCATTCTTCGTTTGCACTACCTCGATTGAATTAAAAAACGAACACAAAACTAATTTCAAGAAATCACCAACCTGCATGAGAGAAACTCGCGCTCGATACGAAAAGTTTGATCGTGTAATTACTTTTCCATAAATCAAAAACAGTATCTCATCGCTCCAAACATTAGCTACCGAGTAAAGAATCTTTTTCGCGTTCATAAAAATCTTATTGGTCCCGCGTACCGATTGTGCTTTATAGCAGTGTTACGGTACACTGACATCGCACCATAGTGCCGCTCGCTCTCGTTAAATTGCTCGCTCATCGCAGACGAAATACAATATAAAAAATAAACGTTGTGAGCAAACGAGAAAAAACGTCCTTTGATGCACGCAGGAGGCGAGGTTGCACAGCGTAAAAGCAAGTCGCTCGCTTCGTCCTCGAGAAATTCCACGGCATCTTCAGTACAGACTGGGCTTCCCTCCATCTCTTATTTTCCTCTTTCTCCTCTCTTCCGTATTTACGCCCTTCTGCCCCTCGTTTTTACTCGTCGTCGCTTCTCACCAAGTCTCAACATTTCTCGCATCCTCCTTTCCGAAAGATTCTCCGGCTCCTCCTATCCGTCCCCTTTCTACTCTTTCAATTACGCAGTCGACAAGTGCCACGAGCATCAATTGATTTAAGAGCCAAGCTGTGAGAGTGTTAAAGGAGTTCGAAGTTAAAGGTTGATGGCTTTTCAACGGAATAAAAGGATGGGTTTCTCGTGATTTTGAAAGCCATTGCAAGCTTCACTGACCCGGTGATCAGACGAGAGGCAAAAAGCTGTTGCAATACTGTGGAAACCCGGCGAGGAATATACCAAAAGCATTGCGGATGCGGAATCGACGGAGTCGAGCGAACGTAAAGAAAGAAAAGCCAAATACGAGCGCCATAAATGATGGGTGGTACGAAGCTCGTGGAGGTCAAAGCACGACGTCTTCGCAGGATTGAAATGAATCCTTATCTACCTTGATTCGTAGAGTAAAAAAATTATCACGGTTGCGATGACTCCGCAATCTCATTAGGGTGATACTTACCGAGCACGAAGAGAAAGGCAAGGAATGTTGCAAATTATTCTTAAAAAAGATACAAAATGAAAGGTCGAAAAGTAACATTAACAGAGGCTTTATTGACAAAAAAGCTTTTAAGAAAAGAGCTACTAAAATAAAAATGAATGGAAAAATGTCGATATTTCTGTAAAGCAGATGCCAATTATCTCACTGCTATTGTAGTATATAGCGGCCATAGATGGCAGCCACAGGATGCCTACATAGGACTCATGTGAAATAATAGAAAGTATAATGTATTACAATGATACTTATCATACAATAATATATATATATATTATCTAATATTATTAATAATATTGTGTTATGACGGATATTACGACCGTATATAATATTTGACCACTACCCAAAACCGATTGGATGCGATCCCCCATGAGGGACCGTTGTGAGTGAGGTGAGTGATATTTGAGCACTTGTCAAACAAAGTGCCATCCTGTCGGGTGACTAAACAGTACAAGTTGCGACATATATCCGTTGCAAGCGCGACGCTGCAGACCCTACAGGTCTTTGTCAGGGAAGGAACATTGAGGTAGGTCATCGCACAGTGACGGAAGAGGTCGGGAGGTTTGTAGACTAGCTTCGGAGCAGGTCGAGTGTTACGCGATATGATACTCGACAAACGGCTTGCCCAAGACCGAGTCAGAGTACCGCCGGTGTAGTACCGGAAGTCGACAACTTCCACGAGAACTTCTGCATCTTCCATCTGCCACTGGCTTTCATCGTGGCAGCACTGGTTGCCATGTACATGCCCGTACTTCATGCACAGTTATGCTGCAGTACATACGGCCCCTAAAAATAAACATTCTTGAGCGGCACGAGAGCTCGACACGATGGCTGACCAAACCCGTGGCCTTACTACTGTTTCGCGCCTGATGACTCGTGGACCGACGTTATTAGTCGTCTCGCCGGTACCAGCCCTGGTTCTGTATGTTCACGGAGGAGGTGAAAGAAAAAAGAAAAGAAAATGGAAGTCTTTCGTCTTCGGAGTTCGCGCGTGAGCAAGAAAGAAATAGCGATAGGAGCGAAGGGAAACTGTACGCTGTCTCTATATAGGCCTCTCGTTTTTTCACTCATGCCCTCCTCCTCCTCCCCCTCTCCCCATCTGACACTCGACACTTGACGCCCTTGCATATCCTGAAAATTAAATTTCCACGCTCCACACTCAACTTCCGTGCTGACATATTTTTTTCTCTCCGACTTTTTTTCATCCCCTTCCTCCTCTCTCGCTCTCGTCCTCTGCCTCTTTCACTGTCTCCGACAGCGAGGTTTCCTGAAGCGAAAATCTACCTCGATACCCGCTCTCACTCCTCCACGGCGCTGCTCACGAGAGCGTAATATTTGACGGACAGTCGATAAACGGGAATACCAAATTTTTCGAGGCTTATGAAGGAGCGACGGAGATGGGTGAAAAATTTTAATAACCGTTCGACGGGGATGGCAGATGATAAAATGGAAAATAAAATAAAAACTTATTGCGTAAAGTGGAGTTCGTTCGGGACGTGTTTGTTGATCCCAGGGGTGGGTTTCTTTTTTATTTTTCGACGATTCTCTGCAGTCGGTAAAAATTGTTGTGCACGGAATATTTATTTATACAGCAGTAGAAAGACATACCGAATCAGTGCCACCCGAGTCGCTGCATTAATTACTGCCAGGCCGTCCTGTCAAAGCTAGATCCAATTCACTATTTTTTTAGACTGTGCGATTCCTTGTACCTAGCATCGACATCGTTAACAATCGAAATACAAAAAACAAAAGTTCTCGCCCAATATTGATTACAACACACAGAGTCAAATATTTACATCGCAATTACGCGTGAAGAAACACAATTTTCCTAAATCCTGCTACAAATGAAAATCAACATTCCCGAAGCTTTGGGAAATCTATGATTAGCGAACAAAAAAAATCAAACGACGACGTCAAAGGAAACAAAGCGCCAGCAAACGAGAGACACAAAAAAAATCTGTATCTCTCCGGTGACAAGCATTCCACTGAAATATGTGACTAACGCTTTGACGCGGTCACCGAATCGACAAAGGAATCAACCGGCAGAAAATATTTTCGCGTTTTCAACGATCCAACCTTCACCCCTCCCGACCGCTACCACCACTGTGTCCTTTATGTTTTTATTCACGATACGGAGATTTTTTATTATTTTTTTAATACATGTATCATTGCTATATTATTTGCTTTCATCGCGCCCGTTGAACATCCGTCAGTGGCAGCGGGAGGAGGGGGGAGGGTCATTGTTGATGCTCGTGTCATTGCAATAACGATGACGACTTATGCCGACCATTGTCAGTATGCGGGCCGCAGGCCTCGGCAATTTGGCAGAAATTATTCGGCCGTCTGTGAAGGCGGAGAGCTCGGCCTCGGGGTGCGCTCGCACGGGGCGGACGTTTATATTGCGAATACTATCGCAAATTAGTTCCAGCCGGAGTCACCAGGGCGTATATCTTTCCTGTGCATGACGTTAATGTAAATGTAATTCCCCATAATATACATAGACGGAATCCAATATACATATATATGTGGTGGGTGTGGGTGTGTAGAAGCGAATGCACATTCGGAGGCGATTTATTAACGACGTAATTAATTATCGAAGGATGCACGCTGGGTGGTGGCTGTTTAATCGGTCGGGGAAGGACTTTCATTCAACTCGTTAGCCACAAGCTCGACTCCCTCCCCCGTGCCCCTCATTCCTCGCAGACTCTGCGGTACAATCTCGTTTATATCCTATTATTTTTCGGCCTCGATTAATCATATCTGCCATTTATTCCACGTCTCTGTTTATTCGTTTTTTTTTTTTTTTTTTTTTTGCACTCTGAGACCTTTTTTCCCGTCGTTCCGTTTGCCGAAGGGACCATTCACCCTCCAATCGCACCCTTCTGTAATACCGTTTCGTCGCCTTTCACTGTAATCATTGCTATTATTATGATTATCATTGATATTATTATTTTTCTTTTTTCAAATTTTTTCATTTGTTACTCGTGGCTCGGTGATTTCTAGAAGAGAAGCCACAGCGCGGCCGCAATAATTGTTACCGTGGCGCAATCTTTAGCCGGAGCTCCAAAGAAATCATGCCTCATCGTACTTTTCCCCCTCGCCCGCCTTTGCTCTCGCCACGCTTGTGCTCGTGTCGCGAAATATGGAGTGCCAGGTCGCGGCGCCGCGTGAACCCGCTCCGAGGGGCTTCGTCGCAACCGAATGGGGGGAAGCTGAACGCCAGCGTCAAAACGCTCTCGTACCACGGAATCGCGAGGGGGTGGCGACGGAGACGCCCCGCGGAAAAGGAAGACCCCGGATAAATATAATGAGAGGTGAAGCCTTTCGGGCCGTTTCTTTTTTAAGAACGTACTATATATATTCGGTTCATCATTACCGTCGTTCCATCGTTCGTTTTTTTTTCTTCTTCGCATTCTCTCGGCTTCACTCCCTGCTGCTTCATTTCCGAATGCTACGATATTTTTTCCTTCCACCTTTTTCTCTCTTGGTTCGGGTTTTTTTTTCCTCGGTTCGCTGCCGTATTCTTTCTTTCATTAACCCTTTCAATTGCTACGGAACGAGGATTCTTTTGTTATACAAAATACCCATTTTTTGGATTTTTTTTTTGGTTTGGGGGGGATTTGGTCGAAGCAGGTATGCTGATTACTGAATCAAAATCAATTCACTTAGCGCTTTTTCTCGTGTAAACTGTTTGGTAGGATAGCAATTATCTTATCTTCTGCTCTATCTATCGATGAATTTTCGTTATTGTGACAAAACATTATTACGACCTTATATTTTTCATATAGGACATTTCAATGAGAATAAAGAAAGTCAAAGGCAAAAATGTTCTTCGTTTTCGCGATGCAAAGGTAAAGACGACGAAAAGAAATCCTGATTTCGTTTTTATTTCGGTTTGAAGTTCGAAAAATGCAAAGCCCACGTTTGAGAATAGTCGCACGAAAAAATTTACTGCGAAAAATGAGATTAATAGACACGACGGAATTCTCGTGAATAAAAGATGTTGGAGCGAATACAAAAAGCGGATTACATCAGGAATTGCGAAAACGCGTCTCATTATATCTCGCGAAAGGAGAAAAAAATGTGAAGAGGCTCTTCCCGTTTGCGCAATATCTCGGAGGAATTTCGAACCGGCGTTCGAGGCTGAAAAAAAGGGTGCGAATTAAAGTTTTCTAATAAGCAATTATCCGAAAGCTCATGAGTTCAGAATTTTCTTATTTGTATTTAGGTTCATTAGCGAGTCGGACCTTCGGAAAATTGAACTTACGATTGAATGCATTTAGTGATTTTTTTTTGCATTTATGACCCTTCGAGACGTTGGCCATCCAGACCCACGGACTGGATTCGGACCTTGGTGCATAGCATTTTCGGAACCTTGGACCGTCTAACCATTGAAGATTCGGAACTTTGATCGCCACCCAAGAAAAGAAACAGATAGCGATTGAAGACTTCCAAGGGCCAGACGAAGACGAAGTTAAGGTCGAGGAAGATGAGTTGGACGAGGACACAGCTCTTATATGCAGGGTATAGCTCTCTTCGCTCTATCTTCCTCTCTCTCTTTCTCAATGCATTGTCCTCTCATGCAGCTATGCTCCAAAGCACGAGATAAACCACCATCGATTTCTCTCTCGCTCTCGTTCATCTTTCTTCCATAGTACAATCCTCACAGCCTCGTCCTCGCCCCTCGTGTCTCTCGATCTCCTTCTCTGGCGTTCCTTTTGTTTCACCACAATTACGTGGTTTCCATTCAAAACATCCTCATAATTGTTATGCACGACGATTTCTCGTGTCGAAGTACCGGGAGAAGGTGAAAAGGCTGGCGGCTTCGCGAAGCGTGAAAACATCGGTCGGTATTGCCAGGGAAAGACCGGCCGGTCGAGTGGAACACCGGCGCGAGTGAAAGAGAAGGAACGAAGAAAGCAACTTCACCGAAACGAGCACGAAGGGAGAGAATCGAACCGCGGAAAAGCTCTACGCGTTCTCGGATTGATGCGGAAAAACGATGGAACAGCAAGCGTTGCGTTCATCTCGCGTTATTTTCGAACAAAGCACATTCCATCTCGAAGGTATTTCACATTGTCGCGTGGATTTAGTTTCGAGTTTTCTCCGACGATGACGCTTTTGATATTCATCTTTTCCACGAGCTTTCACGGAAGGACGCGTGAGTTTCACGAGTGTCTGGGATTACGGGCATCGTGGTTGTGGAGAAGAATCATAAATTATTCGTTGTCGCATCAGTCCAGTGTGCTTCGCCGTCGACGACACGGAGAAACGTCGACTGCGCGTCCTTTGACTTCCGGGTGACTGCGTCCGGGCTTTGCCCGACTGGTTGAGGCGCCGAGGAGATGTAGGGGGCGGGTTGATGACGTGGGGTCGACGACAAAGACAGGAGTATCGTGTGAGTCTGAGTCGGATTGGGGTTTGTTCGGTGAGGCTTGAATTTTTGCAGCTCGTGAATTTTGCAGCTGACACGACGTGGGTTTGAACGTTGTATCGTGATCACCGTTGGAGTTCAGCACGAATGTTCGTCGGGGAGTGGACCGTACATAGTTTTAATTGAAAATGGACATTTATCGCATGATTATGCGTGTTTAAAAATGTTTTTGCTGAATGATTGAGGATTATAATTTCTATGAAATAGTAGAGAATGATTATTCCATCGTGAAAGAATATAATTAGAATTCATTGATTAGAATATTCATTGAAATTAGTCGCAATTATGGCAGGAACGTACAAATACTAATATATTCTTATTCGATGCCAAATTATGCTCGAGCAAAAGCTATCGGTTCCTATTAAATATCAGAAATCATAGTAGACTAATTGTTTAATTTGATCATTTATACATCTATCGCCGAAAAAGTGAAACCGACAATTGTTGCATGATTATCAATCATAGTGATTCTTATAAAAATGTATTTCAAAGACCGAGACAGATCTTGAATCACAGATTTTCATTTATCGGCCTTCGACAGTACCCACCAATTTCGACATCTCAATTTCAATTTGCTTCGGCAATATGTTTCCAGATGTGAAGCACCTTTATGACACAATAACCGGCGACCCTTTAATCTTAACGAGCGTGAGATAAACCCAGACGACAATGAAAAATATGGTAACATCTATTCACGTGGATGAAACCCGACAACGATGGGGGATGTGAAGAAGGGCAAAAGCCCATCTATATATATAGGCCTGCGCTGAGAAATGAAAAACGTCGTAATTTCGTTATCTCTTCGCTTCTGCTCTGGTTTTTCAATTTCTCTACGTCTTCTCAGTTCCTACTCTCAATTTCTGCCCCTCGTCCCTAACCCCACCCCTCTTTCCTCCCTTCATACTCACGTCTCACTGTACGAGTGGGCTGGAATATATATTTTTCTTACGTCGTGGAATATTTTGTTGCCAACGCTTTGGCCGGGACTACATGTATAGCACGAGCCACCTCTATAACCCGTGCAATAAATAATTCTACGCGACATATTTCACATTTGCCTCGTGCTGCGTCGCAGCTGCGACCGGCCAACCTGTCCAGGATATACCTAATGCCCGAACGTGCCCTCCCACACACATCCACATATCAACGAACACACGTAAAATTATATTCACGATTGCACCAACGTGGCACCTTCAGTCTTTGTCGACTTTTTTCACTACAACCGACGAATTTTTAAATTCCTTTTTGTTTCTTTATTTATCTATTATTATTATCATTATTATTTTCATTCCTAGAAGGGTTTCACAGAGCCAGACGTTTTTTTCCCATTCCTCGTAGGATTTCAGAGTCAGACAGATTCTGATTCGACTGGAGATTTGTAGCCGCGACGTCCTACGGGTTACTGCGCGGAGACCGTGTGTTGATCGATTGGGAAAAGTCGTTTTTCCGCAAGGAAGGGCAAAAAATGAAAGAAATGAGAAAAAAGTCACGTTATAGGTATGTGCGTGTAGGTGCTTATGTATGTCTGTGTGAAAGTGGAAACGCAAATGGTAAAGTGATGGTGCTGCAGCTGGTACAACAGAAACACCGCGAGCTTTGCGGATCAGGCGTTTGGAAGGGTTGGTTGGGATGAAAAAAAAAGGAAAGAAATTGCGGAAGACAGACAGACGTACCCATATGACGCAGGCAGACCGTGGTTGTGCTGATGATGCTCGTGATATTTCTGCAATCGTTATTACGAGGGTGAACAAAGATAAAAAGCAGTCGGTCTGGTTGGATATGAATATCTCTCTCGCCCCTTCTCCCTCTCTCTCTCCCTCTTTCTCTCTCTCTCTCTTTCTCCATGTGTATGTATGTGTATGTATCGTGAAAATGACTTGGGTGTCAGACGAGCCTCGACAGGAACCTCTCCCGTCATCGTCCGTAGCTGTCTGCATCCGAGGCTTTGAAGCTGCATCCGAACCATCATCGTCTCGTTAATGACTCTCCCCGACGGCGGGCACAATCGGGGCGAGAATGGGGGGAACAAGTCAAAGACGAGAAAAAAAATGAAAGAAAGAAAGAATAAATGATGATGAGGAGGAGGAATATCGAGAATGCGAAAAAGCTGAGCAACGATGTGGAGAGGGAGATGTAAAAAATGAAGATCGAAGGAACGAGGGAGATGGACGAAACCGATCATTCTATCCGATGCCTTTCGTACGTGCAATATTCAACTGAACTCCCCCCCCCCCTTCCCTATCTCGTCGATCTCTGCTACGTGTGCCATGATTACACAACCGTTTTTCGGAGTACGTGGTGTCGATATTGTCTACGATACTCGCGTAAATTCTCACCTTTGTTCAAGTTGTTTTTTTTTACTATTATCATGGATTAAATCTGTGGAACTGGTTATTCGACGTACCAGACTGTTTGATTGATACTGAATTTTCAGCAAGCATGCACGCTACTTCACTACGTTTGTATACCATTCGATAACATTCTACAATGCATTCAGACGATGCTGTATTATAAACAAAATCACTAAAAATTGGTTATGATTTCATGTAACGTACACACTCAGCACAGCACAGCACAGCACTGTGCTCAGTTTCATGTAACTCAGCACTTCGTTTCCGTAAAAATTCTAGCCACGAAAAAGAAAATCTTTCACAATCATAAAACTTTATTTAGATTTTTATAAAAAATGTTTAATTTTAATTTTAAATACTAACTCCTCATAGCCATCGTCCTCACTTCCACGCATTGATTTTCCACGTCCTCGCATGCTTCTCGAGCATCGTAAAAAATCATGCGCGAAAATTTTGACAAACGTACCGTCGATTGTAAACGAAATCGTGAGCGAATCGTTTGGAACATTGAATTCCGAATGAGATGGAAAATTTTCGAAACGAAATTTTCGTTCGTTATATAACGAATGAACGGAACTTGTGTACTACTCTGGTGAAAGTACGCACTAAATTTGTATATCGTGCACTGTACAATACAGTATATATGTATAGATGTATATATATATATATAAGTCTCGATGTATATTCCGCTTGTACGAAACTTGGGCAGCCGTTACCGACTTACGATAAATACATCCGTTCGAAGTTTTTCGCTGTCCCCCACAGTCATACTATCCATATAATACCTTTCTTTCTTCGTTCTTCTTGCCACTGTTCCCTCTTTCTCTCTCTTTCTCTCGCTCTCTCTCCTTCGCTCGCGACTCAGCCCCCCCCCCCTACTCATTTTTCTTTTTATCTGGTTAGAAATATCGTCGGTCCGTAGTTTCAATGGCATCTCGAAGCATTCCCCAAACATCACCCCGCGGCCATTCTACCCCTCGCCCTGCTTTCGTCGTCTCCGTGAACTCTCCGGTAACGCGAGAGCTTCCTCAATCCCAAGGAACTACGACCGTTCCAATTCTCCGACCCCCTCAAGTCCCGTCGAGTTGACAACGATTGTCCAGTAACTTCGCGAAAAATTTACGCGAGATTGGAGTCTCAGTTAACAGGTCAATTGATCGAACCGGTATGCCAACCAAGTCGGGAAAAATTCAACGAGCCCACAACTCTATCACAAAACAAAAAAAAATTCTTAGCTAAGAACTATATATATATATCCCGTTACCAAAAAATAGAAAGATTGAATGTCTGAATTTTTTTTCTTTCTTTGGAATCGATCAAGACTTAATCGTACTATGATAATTCAAAAATGCCCAACAAAAACACCGAATTTACGGTAATGCGTAGAATCGTTCAGGAGTAAGCTAGTCATGTTATTGAACAAAAAAAATCGTTCAGTAACGTATGTTATTAGAAGAAAAAAATATCGTGGTCCAGATAAAGTGCACTTTTGTAAGACTCAAAAAAAAAATTATACATAAAAATATATAAAAGCTTCAGTCGAAAAGTTGCGACAAATTTCAATAGTAGAGATGTAAAAAAAATGGCCATGGCGTGAAGCCAGAGGCGAGAAAATATCGTCGAAGCTTTTTTTCCCTCGTTTTTACCTTCGACCACATATTCATCGTTTTTATTTTTCATCTTATTCCTGTCTATTTATTTATTATTGTATATTTGTAGCGCATATCTCGTCAAGCTGACGAGCTCGTGAGGGGAAGATCACCAACGTGGAATTTATCCTATATTGGTCGAGCATTATAAATTTATATTGCCATCCGCCAACGTGCGGCACACTGCGGCTTCCCGATGCAACGTTTGCAACGGCGTTGGTCCTCACACCCGCGCTCAACGCGTGAGAGATTTGTCGACGGGATAAATTCGAAATTCCCGATGGAAACCGGATTTCTCCCCGCAACAAACTCGGAGATTCGCCTCGCACTCAACCGTCTACCCGGTTGTACCGTCTGTCGATTCGTGCGCGACAGGCGCCCGTGTCACCGTGCAAAATCTCGGCGTGTTTGAGCCAGAGAAGCTGGAGTTGGCGGCTTGGAGGCACGGGGTGGGGGCGAAGGAAGTGTTTGCGATAACCCGAAGCACGTGTCAGATTTTATTTTGTAGAGCGTAGCATTGAGAAGCTTTTGAAATATTTTGCGACGCTATTGGGAAATAGATTTTATGTTTTGGTTTTCGTTCTTTATCTCAGCGACGGCGGAAAATGTAAATTTTTTAGCTTAATATTTGTTTAATTCCATCCCAATCTATTTTATTTTTTGTGCGATAATTAAATGCAAATTTGCTCGAAAATGGTGAATGAATGTTTTTTGTCATTATTTTTTTTTGTTGGTTATTGGAACAACGGCAGAGATATAATTTTTTTGCGGAAAATAGTTATCCAATGTTTGCAAATATTTCTTCTTATTTGTTTCTTTTGATGCGGCAACCGGATGAATATTTTTTTCCGAATATTTGAAGCTTTGCGTTATGTAGATTACAATGTAAGCATAGGAGTGTGACATTGGCGGTTTTCCAATTTTTCGACTACCCGTGTAATCGACGCATAATCGATAAATTCGCTACGAGGAAACAGCAAAGTAGAAAGTGAACAGAGTTTTATTCCGACGTCGAGGTGGACGTCAAATTTTCCTGTAATTCGACCAAACATCCGAGATGACAGCTTAAAGTCACGATGAAGGAATATACCATATCCGTTATTCTCAAAAAAGGTCGTACCTCCAGAAATTAAATTCAGAGCATTATCAAAATTGTGTTTGACCGTCAAACTGGCACTTCAATTTTTTTCTCTTATAACGGGGAGTAGAGTTTCGTAATTAGAAAATTTTTAAGTAGGTAGACGCGTTTTTCATATTAACATGATGCATGTATGTGGAAATATATCACGCCAATTTACGTAAGCCTTGATTCGCTTCTCAAAACCACTGCGCGGAAAATGTCATCAACGAGAGTGAACTGAGTGCGTACTGTGTGAGCAAGAAAAAAAAACGTTATACGTACTCAGCCGTTGCACGGTTTGTGGATAACCAAAATGCAGTCAAGCGTTGATTCTCCACGTCATGTGTTGTCACGAATGGCGACGTTCGCCACTGATGTTCAAGCAAGCGAATAAACTTACGTTTATACAATGCCGAGCAAAGTTAATTGATTAATTAAATTTACCCATGACATTCATGTGGTTTTCTTTATTAAACTATTCAACATATCGCTTCATGGCAAGCAACATGTCATCTGAACAATTCAAATTATCTTACGTATGATTGTTAAGTCCATTTACTCTACTTATATGTATGAGTAGAATAAATGGATTTAACGGAGAAAATGAATTTTAGTTGGGGCGGAATTTGGTTTTTCTCAGTTTTACCGGTGAAGCAGGGGATTGTCTGGTAAAATTACTTTTTTTCGTTACACGGATTCACGTGATAATTATAATTCAATTTTTTCATTCATTTACCTTTTGTTCAATAATTTTTCGATTAGGTTAACTGTTTTAGCGTTTGTCCTCAGACACGGGGATATTACGAGCTCACAGGTGGTGGCTTCAAGGCTGGAAAAAAGCGAGTGGAAAGTTTCCTTTTTTTTACCTTTATTCACGTAGGCGACTTTCCATTTCTTTCATTGCAGTTACTCGGCACGTGTTTTTTATTGCTGTACAGCTCGAAAGAAACAGTTGAATCTGTATGTAGCAACCGTCGTCAGACAAATTACTTCTGGTCTTTCGCGACAGATTTACAAAAACATTACCCACGAGCGCTCGATCTTGTTTTCTGCTGTAAATCACAATTATTTTCTTTTCAGGACATTATTGAAATGTATTTTTTCAAAAAGTCAATTTTATTCTTACGAACTTTTCAGTCAGGCTTCCAATTAAAATATAGTGAATAATCCAAAGTAGTAGGAATGAAAAATGGTCAGCCACACCAAGAAATATGTTCGGTGAAAATAAAATATACAATTGAATCAATTAATAATCGTATTAACATCGATTGGTCGTGAAACGACAATAATTTATTCTTTCTTGAATAATAATTCAGTTTCTTTGCGATTCATCAAAATCGACAGTTTCAACCCCACTCTCCCAACCCTATCCTAACTATACATACATACCATAGTCTATATAAACAATAATATAAATATGAATAATAGAAATCGAATAATAATCGGTTTTCGACTTTGGTGCTCTATTCGCCAGGAAGGTTTTTCGATTTGTTCGCGAGTGCAGGATCCGTGCTCCGGAGGGCTCGCTGACTGCTGCACCGCACGAGGGGTCCTCGGATGTCACGCTACCCCGCCAGCATCGGCAGTAGATTCGGTAGCAGTGGTAGAAATCGTCGGTTCTCCACCTTTCACGTTACAGAGCCTGCACGTTCCACTTATTGGCCGCGTGCCGAGCGCACGCAATCGCCGAGATTTATGGGCCGACCCTTTCCTCTCTTTTCCCGCCTCCTCCACCCTCCCTACCCGTCCCTTGGCCCTCACCGTCTCGGACTCTCTTGCACCCTCTCGCTTTTCGCACTTGCAGTCCGAGAGTGCGCTAGCGGATGGCGAAATGGGACAAACCCGGACCGATTATAAATATGTATATGGAACGTTCTACGTCAAATCGGACGATCAAAAACCTGGTCGCTGACGATTTAGTTAATGATTTTTGTTGGCTTTTGTTTGATCTTCGAAACACTCCTGATTGTTTTCTGAATTTATAGAGCACTCTAAAAATGTTGAGAAAATCGAAAACTACACCCGAAGCAAGAGTAAAAGCGAGACATAATTGAAGAACTTCATTTCATGTGATTTCAGTGGGTGAAAAACGATGTTTTGTCGAAATTTTAAAATGAAATATTTATTGCAACTTTTTTTAAAAATAAAAAATATGGACTTTTGAAATAATTTTTTCTTTTTTTTATTCTGGAATAGTAAACATTTCTTTTCAGTGCCTACCTTATGAGACTCTAGCGCAGGTATAAATTGATATGACTATCTAGAAGACTCCAAGAAAAATGCCCAAATATTGAGTTGATTGATAAATATTTAGGGTAAATATTAGTAGACTAAAAAATCAAAAGTATTTTTGGCTCAAATAAAAGCCAACGGCAAAGCTCACGGTTTAAACCTCCCCATTTGACGTGAAATGTACCATATACATTTATATATAGGAGCACACGGGTGGATGGTTGGTGAACAGACCGCCGCTGCCGAGGACTCACCACCGGGAATATCAAAGAGGAAACAATAGCCTGGGTAACGGCGGCAGGGGGGGGGGGGGGGGGAGGCGGAGCGTCCCAGACAGCCCGGTCGGACATGCCGGTGGCGAGAAAAATTGCAAAATACTTTGCAATCCGGAAAACTTATTTATCGGTGCCCTCTCAACCGTAACCTGATTTACGGCTTGGTACACGCAGCTATCGAACGACGCTGCGGTACAACGCCCATGCCAATGTACGCACGACATATATCCAAGTATGAGCGTTGGTTAGTGTTTTTATAAATCAGTATATATCGGGCGTAACCTCAGCACGTTGATTCGCTTGGAGAAATTCGAAAAGAATAGTTTTGGAAAAAAAAAAATCGAGGAGAAAAAAAATATAGACGAATAAACATTGTTGAAGTTACAACGAGCGGGCAAATGAAACGCCACGAATGTCGAACCATTAAAGGGTTGATTTTTTACGAGCTTTTAAATTTTTATTTTTAGATTTATCTTTTATTTGCAATGAAACTTTAAATTTTCTTAAAAATGTGTGAAGATTTTTTCTTGAGGAAAAATGGTCGACATATTTCGTCACGGCAAGAAGCTTTCTGGACATAATTTCGGAGTGAGTAGAATAATGAACGTGAGAAATATAAAAACTATATTTAAAAAAACAATTATACGAACGTTAATTTGAATTCGGAGAGTTCCCAGTCGACGAAATAAATTTGGAACTTATGGACTTATGGGAATAACGATTTCTCGGAATTGTATCCGCACCCGTAAATACCATAAAATAGGCAACGGTGTATCGCTACGTTCCTATTTATTCCTGTCTTACAATAAATGCGAGGGGATGGTGGCAGGCTGTCTCCGAGCAGTCCCAGTCTGAGTCGCCGTTGAGACGGAGCGTCATCTGGCGCGCGCGTATTATCTCGAGACGCGCGCGTCCAACATAGCTTAAGGTAGTACAGCAGTCATGTAAAATAGTGGAGAGTTAAAATAAAGTATTCCACCCAATGTGAAGTGAAGTGGATGACTAATCCGTATATTCCAAGCAACTGGTTAAAGCGATCACATAAATCTGCGATAAAAAATGCATCTGCAATTTTGTTTTCCAATAATCGGATTTAATACTTCCCGCGGACATTTTTTTCAATTATCCTCTATTTCCATTTTATTTTTCTCTCGTCCATTCAACAATCCTCGTCAATATCATTCGCGCCAGCAATTTTGCTTAGTCAATCGAGGAGGGATATTTTGCAAATGCATTCACTCGCCACAAATCGCCGTAGTGACCTAAATACTTTCTATCTGGTTTCTGGTTTGTACGTCGATGTCTATATGTGGATACCCGTTGGGAACACGAGTGTACCTGTATATCTCGTCGTTCCACAGTTATAATATCGTGTACTCGATACAACGGTCTATTATAGATATATACATCCGTAAAGCACATAACAGCGCAATATAGCATCGTGTTATATCGATTCCGGTATCTGGGTCCGATGCGATTCATCGTGAGGATTCATCGTTCTGCAGATGAGTACGGCTTTTCGGACGAACGTGGCGGGACTGTTGGGAATCGGCTTTGAGCTTGCAAAAGGAAGACAGGAAGAGACGGAGTGAGAGAGAGAGAGAGAGAGAAAGAGGAGGGAAATAATTTTCGGGACAATAATACGTTCAAATTTAAACGCTTCCGGTCATCAGCGGGCGAACCATTGAATTATGCGTGGCGCAATTACGCATGGGCCAATGGTTGGTTTAATTTTTCGTCCAAAGCTGAATTGATTCTATTGACTTTTCCTATAATTATTGCCAGAGCTTTTTTCAGGTTACGTGTCAATTTACGATAACGATTAGGAAAATTACTATGTCAATTGCGATAGCTTTATGCGAAATATATAAAAATAAAATAACTATGTAGAAAATAACGAATTGTAATTGACCAGTTACCTCGACTTTCAATTATTATACTCAATCATTATGATATCAATGTTGTTGTCTACTTCACTATCGTCATCATCTTTTCTAAAATATTTCTAACATATATTTACTTCCTCGAAATCCATGGAAAAGCCCTTAAAAGAATCCAAAAATCCAAACAACGATCAGCAACAATATATCGCGTTTCCACAGAAAAAAAGTGGCAGGACGTACGAAATTCAACGATCCGTCTATCTCGTAATTGCGTAAATCGTTTACCGAACACAGTCCCGATGTGCTTTGCATCGTGCGATAAGCCATCGCGATCCCGACGTAAAGTACACTTCTTCAGAACAATATTCCGTTCGTGAGTGGAATTTAATGCATGTGCCGTTTGTCGCAGAAGAAAGACGCCACAGGCCTGTTAGAATTGATGTACTTCCATCAAAATTGACTGAAGACCTTCAAACCCCATACATTTTCCGTGTATTTCAGTGATGTTGCAACATGCTGGGGACTACTCTACGATACAGCTACCCCTCAGAAAACAACGTTTTCCATATTTACGTGACTCTTGATGCGACAATGTGTACACAGATGTGCATATATATCGATATATAACCTATATATAAGGATAGGTCTTATTTGGATCATTGTCGAATTTTTATTGCGGCCCGGTCTAAATCGATTCCAAAAAGAATGTTTTTTCACGGAAAGGATTCTCGAGACATTTCGTTTCGAGTAAGAAAATTCATTGATCTTTCGGAAGATTTATCCGCACCTGTTAAGAGTCTGAAACCCATGCCCACCAAGGGTGAAGGAGCGGTGGTTTATAGACCGAGCTGGGGCTATACTAAATACGACTGTGGTGCCGGTAGGTCCGGGGTTCTAGTACGAGCGCAAGCTTCGTTCGGGACGCGGGATATATGGAAAAAAATGGCAAAAAAATGAAAAGGCGTCGTTACCAGAGGCTCATTAACGGGAACTACTCAAGACACCCCCGGCAACACCTTCGAAAGCGATGGCGTTCGGTGCATTGGCTCTCCGCATCTCTCCCAGAGGGGTCGCCTCTCTACAAGCTCACCAGAGCTTGCAAGAGAAACAGAGGTCCAATACTAATTAGCCTCGTTCCATCGGCACAACCTCTTGAACCTCACCCTTCTTCGCTCTCCACGCATTTCGCCGTCTACTCTTTCGCCCCCTTCCCGCTAACCGAACGCTCTTTCCACTCTTTGTATTCTTGAGTTTTCAAGCATCCCATCCGCAGTATCATTCGCGATATACATAGTACGCTATCCACTTTTCACTCCAGGAATATTCGCGTGAACCTTCGCACCTCGCTACACTCACCTTCATTTTCCAGCCGACCTTCATCCCCCATCTTCACGGATTTTACGTTCCACAGAGCCGAGAAATTATCAGGTTCTTCCTTTCAAGACAAAGGATAAAATAGAAGGAAAAAAAAATGAACGAAATTGTCTCGATATTTCTTTGAAGCTCTGAAAGCAGATAAGCGCACAGCACCCGAGATATAAATTGGGAGTAAAGAGAATGAATATAAAAGGTGCTTATAATTTATGCACGTCAGAATGATCTGGTATTGGTACTGCAAAAATAATACGTCTAAAAGATTTTTGGCGAAAATATTGACACGTCGGAGTCTCTAAATTTTGGGGGTTTTTGGGATCTACCTTAACGACCATAATATTGTATTAAAAACTGATGTATTTTAATTTGTCTGAACTACGATGTCAAATATTGATGTATACATAGAAAAGTATTTATAACGAGTTGATTAATAATTCTATGGAAGTGTTTATTATAATTAAATAATCAATGAATCAACTATTAATGGAATTGATGTATGATGGAAAAATATAATGTAAACTTCAATTTCATGATTTCTTACTAAGAGATAATTCTGACGTTGAGGAAAATCAGAGAATAAATAATCCTATAATACCGAAAACTACCCCTAATATATATGGGTAGGTCTCGAAGTTCGGAATCTCATTCGTCCGAAATCACGCATATAGATGCACTTCGAAATCATTCGTCGAATTTACTCGTCGACCGCGAACCGGAAGAAAGAAACAAAGCTTGTATCACCGTTTCTTCGATTCGTTATTATGTTCCCAGTTGAGAAAATAGATTTTCCTACCCTGAAAAAGACATCGACGCAAACCGTCCTTACAAGTCTCGCAACCAAATCGTCGCCAATACACCCGTCTTCGAGGCTCGGAAACATCCCATTTTGGATTCCCCCGATCGAGAAATCTTATATACCCTCTGGATAAAAGGGGTTTTGGAAAAACGCTTGCACGATGAAACTCTCGTGTCGCTCGCGCGACTAGCGATCAGAAAAGAGCGAGAATTGGAAAATATTCTCGCAGGGCTTAACGCGAGATGAGAGACGGAAAGGAGAATTCGCTGCGGTCGTCTTTCCGGGGGCGATTTTTTTCTTTTCTTTTTTTCTGTTTTCTCTTACTCTTCTTTCTTTCGTTTCTGGTGAAATTCGTTCAACCCTCTTTGGAGCCTCGGTACACTGGGCTGCTTATATTTCTTCGGATAAATTGCAGCGTATCCTTTGCTCGATTTCGTTCCGTGTATGTGTAAGCGTGTGTCTGTGTGTAAGGGAAAGAGGGGTGGGAGGGGGTGGGCTTTTCCGTCTCACTTCTTCCCTTTGCTACGAACTACACTTTCCACCCTTATATTTTCCATCGCTATCTCTGCCCACATCGATCACCCTTCTTCACTCTTTTCTCGTGAACGAGCAAAACCCGAGTGAACCAACGACGACGACGACGAAGACGACGACGAGAAAGACGAGGACGAGAACGAGGACGAGCAAGCCCCGCCGTTTTCCGAACGAATTAAAGAGAAATGGAGATTCACCGAGCGAATACCAGTGTAGTTGGGTAACGGGACAGACCGTGGGGGAAAAAGATGGGAACCAACGATGGACTATTTTCAGAAGATTCTTTCGAGTTGACCTAAGCAGAAAATGGCAAAATCTCGAGGCAGTGTGGGTATCGTCTTGATGGACGCCTGAATGCTCGGATAAGGAAGCGCAAACCGCGTGCAAGCACTTTTTCACGTTTTCGTTTGGGTTTGCCATCTGGAAAATTGCGATTCATCCGAGATTTATTTTATCTTCAAAAATACGATTTTAATTAATAAATATGACACTTTTTCGAGATGATAATCACTTTGAAAATCTACTAAGCCCGCAATGGTTCTCTCAGAATTTCGCTATTCATTTACTGGTAAATTTTTCTTCTTATTATTATTATTACTATTATTATTGTTATTATTATCGTTGTTTTTTTTGTTTAACAATAATTTGTTCCGTGAAAATGAGTGTCGATCCGGCGAGCTCCGATTTTAGGGGTACAATTTTTTCTTTGAATTTCTGTATTTTTCAGCCACCCTTCCGACGTCTGATCTCTAATGATTATCCCGAATACGTAGAAGACTCATCACAAAAAAACCATCATTAAACTCATCCACCACCGAAACCTCGAGTACCATTACAATTCGGAGTTTAAGCAAAAAAAATTCCTCATTTTCATATATACGTTTTCGAGATATTAAAAACGGGGATAGGAACAAAGAATTCACGAGGGAGCTTTTGAGCCTTTCAGATTTATTCGAGCGAACATTTTCACCCTTACCCTTTTTCGCACTTCAACCCTTGCCAAACGCAGCCACGCCCACTCATTCCGCGAAAAGGAATATTAACATTGACTCTTGTTGTCTGAAGAAAAAAAAAACCCATCTTGGCTCGCCGGATTTTCGGCTGAGAAGTATTTATTCATCATTACATCCCACCCCTTCCCCCGTCCTCGTCACCAAATTCACTCTCTTGAATTTTTTTACGCCCCAATCTTTTTTCTCCCCTATCCGCCACTCTGAGCAGGGCAAAAAAAACTCAGTGCGAGAAAAGGTAGAGAGTTGGAAGAGATGCCACACTCGTCCGGCAAACGACGTGACTGTGGGAGTCGCACCACGGGGCTAATTAACGAGCGGGTTGAAAATATCTTTTCTGCCCCTTGGAAAATACGTTTAACGACCCCAGCGCCGAGCAGCGACGGGAAACCGTGCTCGCTGGTAAGGCCACCGGGGTATACGTAGGTGAAACACTCGAACGCGAGTGCGGGGCGCAACGAAGGCACGTCGTGTAAGTGCGGAACGGGGCTTCATACGTCGCAAGGGTGCAGCCGGGGGTTGGGGTCGTCGTCGTTCAGTCTGGGGTAGGGTAGCGTGGCCGACACGTACTTCTATAATTGTTGGGGTTGCCCTGAGACGACCTTTAACGGCTCCCCATGAATGCCTCCCCTCCCTCTCACCACGGCCGACCGCCACCCCCGCCCTGGACGATGAGAAAATTTAAAGGGGTTTTCGGTCAACCCCGGTAGTAGCCTCTGTGGAATAAACTGACACGTTATAGCCAATCGCTGCAACGTCATACGTGCTGCACCAGCATTTTTGCTCACATGCTTCGTGGTTCCGCCAAAAGTTTTATCCAATCCTTTCAGACAATCTGACCTCACAAGGATGTCACAATTTTTTTTCTCCATCGACGTTATCTCTGCAGAACTGACTCACGTCGGAGTACAATGAAAAGTTAAAGGTTGACATATAAAGAGATCAGGAAAATGTAATTTCGTTACCCATGATGAGCAATGCAACGATAACTTTCGAAAGTTGTCATAAAAGTGACTTTGAGGAACTATTGTGTGATGGCCTGGAACGTTTCTGACTCTTATGCATTTTTTTCTTTTAATAAATCAGCCTCATAATGGGGCTAAATGTTTTTCTCGCTTATTAAAACCAGTCGTGTGCGATGCAAACAATTATTAAAAATTTTTTTAATTTGTGACAAAATGTTCAACTGATTCGGGATGAAACTTTAAAAAGATTCTGTCTGGTAATGAAAGGTCCTGCTACTTGAGTAAGATTTTTTTCCTCAGTACAAATTATCCCGAATAAAAATAATACATTTTTTGAGAACTCTCACCGTTTTCAAAAAATGCGTTTAGAAAAAAAAGACGAGTTGAAGATATACAAAACGAGATCTTGATAGGAAAAGTGTACTCGCCATAAATGGGCGATACCATGTCCATAAAGTTTCTTTTCGGTTTTCGCAAGCCGTCTCTTGTCCCTAGAAATTTAATTTTTACTAATTTTTCACCCGAAAGGTCTCTCAAGATCATTGATAACTTATCAAATTCTAATCCAATATTTCGTTTGATCTCGTTGCAGGTATCGTGGATGCGTAAAAGAGATCTTCACATTCTGACGTCATCGATAATAACTTACACCGGTGACGCAAGATTTTCGGTAAAGCATCCGGAAACCAGCGACGAGTGGCGATTGACGATAGCCTTCGTGCAGCCACGTGACGCCGGAATATACGAGTGTCAGGTTAACACCGAGCCCAAAATGAATCTGGCTTTTTCGCTCAAAGTCGAAGGTAATTTAGTTTTAATACAATCTTATTGCATTCCGTTTCTCGTCGCCCGCGTCGTTGTCCGCGCCAACGTCGAACGTCCCCCGGCGACCGAAATGGACGACAAAATCTGTTCGTGATTAATCGCAATTCGATCGATTCGAGCGAGAAGCGGTTTGCCCGAGTCCACTTCGGCTTTTCAATTCTCACGGATAGCGTTGCCGAGCATTACGAACTGTTATTGCACACAAATTCACACGTTAATGCAATTCGCAAAGGAAGATTTGAAAACCTCCACCCGAGACTTCTCTCTTAACGCAGGTCTGATGAAGGTCGCTAATGACTCAATAAATCGATAATAACCGCATTAAAAGAGGCAACTTAGAACTGTTATTCGACCGAAGACCGTCTATTTCTTCTTACAAATTCATATCGGAAATATGACAAAGCACAAGATGCATTAAAGTTTTTTATGTAAAATGAATCTCGAGTCAATATCCAAATGTGGCTCTTTTTGGGGAACCATGATACATAACACGAATGTTACTAACTTCATTCCACATCTGTCGGAGGCTGTTTATTTAATTATTTATTCATTCATTTTTTGCGAATTCAAATTACCAATACAATGAAATATTGAGTATCAATATTTTTAATATACAACTGTTCTCGAATAAATAGCCAAATAGGATAATATTTATAGGAATCACGTTTCCCTCGAGAAAAACACACGGTTTTCACTCTCCACACATTTAATGGCATTTATCGAAAGCGCGGTGCGAGAGTCTCGATTAACTCGATGTATTTTCTCTCGTCCCGTTGCAGAAACCGCCCCTGTCCCCGCCACAACAACGAAAGCCCTTCTCTGGACGTTCACATCAGGTTAGAATTAAATAAATTGCAATTATCGTAGTGCGACTACGACGTTGACGACGAGAACGGCGAGAGTTCAAAGAGGTTCTGAGATCGTTCATTCGGCTCGTTGACAGCTCGCAACGACATTTTTTTGTTTGAATGCTTTTTCTGTACATAAATATGCGATTACCACCTGCATTTTCGATAGACGAGGTGGATGATCAATCGGGCCATCGTTCGCTGAGGAAAAAATATTCAAACGTTTTGTCAGGATACAATCTTACGGAAAAATAATAATCAATGTTTCCTCGGTTGGTATATTTTATTGCATTTTCGAATTTTGGTTGGCAAATTGAACATATTTGTTTGCCCAAAAATATTTATGAAACTTCTATATTCTTATTTAACCACTCATTTATTTATTTATTTTTGTACTTCTTCATTTATCTATTTATTTTTTCGAAACTCTTCTTAAACCGTGTTTTTAATACTTGAGCAATTGATAAAATCCAAATTTTTCTCTCACCACAAACATTCATAATTTTTACACTCGCCACATCAGCGTGATTGCATCGCCACTGTTGATCATCCATCTCTTTAAATATTTTAAACTAAATAGCGTCTGCAAAAAAAATCATCGACGCGTTCCTCAACGCTGCATGGCTCAAAGAAGACAAAGACGAAGTATTTATTTAAAAAATCGACAAGTGGGTACCCGGGGTACGGAACAACGTTGACAAATGCGGGGATTGACATGGAGGTGAAGCCAGAATTTGCCGGCCGAATAATCAATCGTAACTCATATCTTTTACCCGCCATTGTATTTGTGGGTCTGGCAACCCTCAAGAGCGAACCGGACGCTGCAATAACGTCGAGCTTTCGCCCTCGGATATTTTTTTCAGTTCGAGATAACCGAAGCTGCGTGAACGACCTAACGTGTAACGTGATAGCGGTGTCGTCTTTGTAAATTGACTTTCACGGGCACCAATCGGGCGTTTGGATAGAATAAGTCGTCCGACGCGGCGACGAAGTAAAACTACTGTTTAAACCTATCTATCGCCATCATACCTATATAGATATACGTTTTCGGGATTTTGATCTTTCGGGACATTGACAGCCGGGACCATGTTGATTCGGAACATTTGTTTTCGGAGCATTTCAATTCGATTTATTGACCTGTCGGAGCATCGAATATTCGGAACTTCGATCCGCATCCAGAGAAAGACAGAGAGGGGGAGAGAAAGAGAGAGAGAAAGCGAGAGAAAGAGAGGGCGTGTGTGTGTGTGTGTGTGTGTGTCTGCGTGGCTGACCGACGATGCAATGTACATTTGTTACATAGGTCGAACTGAGCCCGAGCCAGAGCCGTGATAGAGCGATGACGGGATGTCGATTTTCCGTCGTTTATAGAGTTGGAACCCGTGCAGTTCACTAGTCAGATGTCACGGGCTGCGTCAACAATTAATAGCACACGAAGAGCCGCCACAAGCGGATATCTCTGCACGATTGGGGAGAAATATACACGACGATCACTCGGATTACTCATTGGCTTCGTCAATTGACGAACCGTTCTATTGGTGCGGAAAATATGCTGATGTTCGTGAATTAATTATTATTATTATTTTTTTTATTGAAAAATTTATGATCAATTGAAATGAAATTCATTTGTGCAAAATTCAAAATCAATGAAATTATGAAAATTATGAGTTTCAAGTTCGGCCGCTTTTCGACAGTATTTGTTTCAAAGAATATGGAATTTTCAAAATTAAAAGAAAGCTTCTATCCCTCTCTACAAAATGACGTGGAGCATAATGTGGCCAAATCGAAACCTGATGGCTTAGAAATTTTTTTTTCGGCGTTTCCATCGCAAAAAAAATTTCGGGAAAAATTAAAAGGTTCGAAAACGAGATTTTCATGTGAAATGTGTCCTTGCGGTCAATCAGCGATGGCAGATCTGTACAATGTTCCATCAGTTTTTACTTATTCTTCATTTTCACCAGAAATTTCATTTCCACCAATTCCGCACTACAATGGTCCCTCAAGCACCATTCGGCCTGTATCGAACTTATGAAAAAGCAGTCTCAATATCGCCACTACTTTCGTACGAAGATTAAACCTTCCGCGCATCTCTAGAAAACCTCTCCGCCCACACCTTCGAACCTTATCCACAAAACGCCATTCGATGAAAACTTCGCAAACTTCCCCGGACCGGAAAATTAACACCACCCACATTCGATGCGTTAACAGTTGAAGAAACCGCGAACGAAATGGCAGAGCATGCGCGCTGCTGAGCGGGATAAAGAGCAGCGAAAGTGCATGTGCAAATTTTATAAATCCAAAAACTACTTCAGCACGCTCGAGCTTCTTCTTTTATATCGTTTTAATTAAGTTTTAATACCTCGCTGCAAGCCAAACTATTTTGAAACGGGTGGGAAGGTTGCTGCGCGAAAGAAACGGGGAGGGATGGGAGAAGGGAGGGGTTGGTTGGGCTTTAAGCAGAAACAGTGGGTGGAGGTTGCAGCCTTCGAGTCCTCTCGAGGCCCGTGTAGAGCCAAAGATGGCTGGGTACTCAGGCTCCAAGGGTAGGTGCTGTTGCCCTCGTGCGAGAGCTGGGTCCACCACCCTCCCGGCCGTGCCGACCCCCCTCTCTCTTCCTCGTTCTATCTCTCTATCTCTCTCTCGCCCTCGACCCTCACCCAAACTCATTGGACCAAGAAACTCTCATTAAAGCCTGGCACCGCGCTCTAATCTGTGTTGCAGCGGCGGAAGCGAAAATCGTGGGCTCGGAAGACGTATACGTTAAGACGGGTAGCACTATAAGCCTCACGTGCACGGTTAACGTGCAGAGCACACCACCTAGCAGCGTAATGTGGCACCACGGTAGCGCCGTCGTCGATTTCGACAGTCCCAGGTACGTTTTATTTATTTTATTCATTTTATTTATTTTATTTATTTCATTCATTTTATTTGTTTTATGTATTTTATTTATTTTATTCATTTTATCATGTGTCTTATGTGTTACATTATTCTAGATATGCGCTTTATCTAAATGATCTTGGATTATCTGATTATGTTCATATGATTGTGCTTGATGACATTATTTTTCTCATTAAATTGAACGTGTAATGATGGCAAATGGAACCATATTATTTGTTGATGCGTCTGCTTATTCAGTGTATCGTGTATAAGGCGTTGCTCACCTGTCAGCATTAATCTCACAATTTCTACTTTTTTCATGAAAATAAAAAAATTTGATGTTTTCCTTCCACTTGCTTGAACGACCAAACAAATCGGGAACATATTATGTGAATTGCTATCTCATCGATTATCTGTAGACAAATCGGCGCACAATCATACAAACTGACGACACGCAATGTTTCCATAAAAATTAGACGCCACAAGTATTTATCTGTCACTAAATGCCAAAAAAAAAAATGTAGTTTAAAATTCGAGTTAAACTTCCGAAAGAGCTCTTACAAAATAAATCCCGAGAGAAATGTTGACAGTAAAAGTAACGACCCGGTTAACGACCTCGAACCAAAATCAAAAAATCCAGTCGGAAGACACATAATGTATACGGAAATCGCACAATCGACAATACGATTGGAAGTAATAAAAAAAAATTTTTCACACGATAAAAACAAAATAAAATAAACTAAATTAAAAAACAGTTCCGAGGTCGGTACGATAGTATGTTTGATAATACGCAGCGTTCACCACAGGGGCGGTGTTTCCCTGGAAACCGAGAAAACTGAGAGCGGAACGACGAGCAAGCTTCTCGTGACACAGGCCAGATCGAGCGACAGCGGAAATTACACCTGCATCCCGAGCAACGCGAATCCTGCGAGCGTAATGGTCCACGTGCTGAATGGTAAGTGGCTTCTTTACCATTCTCCGAGGCGGTCTTCCGGTTCGCTGTGTGCGCCCCTTCTGTGCCACTCCGGCTCTCGGACCCTTTTCAACGATATACTCTCTTCCGTCTCCGCTCATCCTGCAAACCCGCCCGCCCTCCCCCGCCCCCCTCGGCCCTCTCTGCTCCATCCCTCGCCCTTCAACCTTCGTCCATATACCTGCCATGTGACCAAATCTAACTCAATTCCTGAAACGTGCCCACCCACTCAATAACGACCGGTCTGACCTGATTCCACCCCCCCCCCCGTCCTCCTCCTCAAACCGCCCCAGCGCTTGGCGCGAATTTGAGTTCCCATTCCATTCGCTCTATTTATCTCCGCTCTTCATTCTCACGCTAATACTCGACTCCGCGACTCCGGCAAAATCCACATTACCGGCGCATGATATTCCGAAAGCTCGTGAAAAATCGAATTCGATAGTTCGGGTTATCCGGGAGAATCGTGGATTCAGTCATTCGTTCCTTCCGTCATCGACGTGACGAGGTTGCTTGATTATGGGGTGAACTAAAATTGAGAAAAAAA
Source organism: Sussaba pulchella (assembly GCA_963971145.1). NCBI lineage: Eukaryota > Metazoa > Arthropoda > Insecta > Hymenoptera > Ichneumonidae > Sussaba > Sussaba pulchella. Next base: position 9,565,934 of record OZ020168.1, read on the forward strand.
TCTGGGATGCTGTATTTTGTAATATAGAGAAAAACGTGTAGAAAATTGTTGAGACCTCTCGTTCGAGATCGTTGAATTATTGGTTTTTAGCGGCGTTGAAGATTGTTCAGTGGAAAAAATGATAATAATTAAGGTTTCTCCTATGAGATTTTGTTTTTCTGTGAAATTACGTGAAGATTTACTAAGCGCTTGATTATTTTTTTGAAAAATTAAATTTTTAAAAGTTTTATTTCTTAATGAATGGGATGGGCAAAACACATTTCTGGGAAGAGGAACTTAATGATGGAATATGGGGTTGGACAGAGTCTCATTTTTCAACGTAAAATCAATCTTCTGTGAATAGTTGAAACTCGATCGGAAATTTCGATTCGCCGTTGAGTTACCTAAGACAATAGCTCATCAATTCAAAAATATTGTGCTGCTCTTTTCGCTATTTTTGGAACTTCCGGTACATGCGTTTTTTTCCTCACGTTTGACGTTATTTTTAGTATAATTACATTTAATATTACATTCAGTTTATTATGTAATATATTATGATGTAATATACAATTCATTATAATAAATACCCCGAGCAATCAAAAGAACAATTGGTGTCAATCGGACGGCAGCATTAAAATGAAAAATTAGAAACAGAGAACCACTTGATTTCTTTAATGAATTTTTATAATATTTAATTTCACCGATCGGTATTTTTTCGGGATATTTTGTTTTTTAGTTATTTTGTTCGTGGTTATTTTGTAACGGAACCGACAGTGGTGATGGTGATAGTGGTAGAGTCGCGTTCGCGCAACGCCGGTGGTCTCTGACGTTATCGGTGCTGTGACCTACTTGGGATTGAAGTTCCGGCTGGGGCTTGCTTGTGCTTGCGCGAGCTTTCGTCGCTTCCGTTACGGCCCAGAAAATTGTCCGTCCCGGGGTGGTTGGGGAAGAACCCGGGGAAGTATCCTTCCTACTAACCCTTGCCCCTCACCTTCCGCGAAGAAGCGAGACTAAGAACGAAGGTGTGAAAATGTCGGGAAGAGATTTTTTTTGTTCGCTGTTAAGAATTTCCGCAAGCAAAATATACGAAGTGATTCGTGAGCTGGTGAAGATTCGCGATAGAGCTTAATCTACTGACTGGAGTTGTTATCGAGAAACGAAGTGAAGAATCCCCGCGGTTAGGAGGAGGGAGGTAGGGGCGGAAGCATAGGTTTGGACATAAAGTGCGGACGCTCGGATCGCTATCGGCCATTTGCTTGTTCGATAAAAGCTCCATTTATATTTAAGGGCATTTTTGAGAGACAACATGTGAATAGATCAATAAATAAATAAATGAATGAATGAATGAATGAATAAATAAATAAATAAATAAATAAATAAATAAATAAATAAATAAATAAATAAATAAATAAATAAATAAATAAATAAATAAATAAATAAATAAATAAATAAATAAATAAATAAATAAATAAATAAATAAATAAATAAATAAATAAATAAATAAATAAATAAATAAATAAATAAATAAATAAATAAATAAATGAATAAATAAATAAATAAATAAATAAATAAATAAATAAATAAATAAATAAATAAATAAATAAATAAATAAATAAATAAATAAATAAATAAATAAATAAATAAATAAATAAATAAATAAATAAATAAATAAATAAATAAATAAATAAATAAATAAATAAATAAATAAATAAATAAATAAATAAATAAATAAATAAATAAATAAATAAATAAATAAATAAATAAATAAATAAATAAATAAATAAATAAATAAATAAATAAATAAATAAATAAATAAATAAATAAATAAATAAATAAATAAATAAATAAATAAATAAATAAATAAATAAATAAATAAATAAATAAATAAATAAATAAATAAATAAATAAATAAATAAATAAATAAATAAATAAATAAATAAATAAATAAATAAATAAATAAATAAATAAATAAATAAATAAATAAATAAATAAATAAATAAATAAATAAATAAATAAATAAATAAATAAATAAATAAATAAATAAATAAATAAATAAATAAATAAATAAATAAATAAATAAATAAATAAATAAATAAATAAATAAATAAATAAATAAATGAATAAATAAATAAATAAATAAATAAATAAATAAATAAATAAATAAATAAATAAATAACTAAATGTATTAGAACTCCTAGTGCCCTTGTGGTAAGCATTCCTCAATTCGTCAACCTCAATCGCGTAAATCCGACGAACATTCATCGCAAATTTCAATTCCACCGAAGAATTTACGAGGATAATAATTACACTGGAGTATTAAAATTCTCATATCGTGTAGAAGTTTCTGTGCGCTAGTTACCGGGGTAGGTACTGCACACGAACGAGCGAACCGTGAGAGCGACGGTCGGAGAAATTAACGATGAAGTGGCGACGAGGCTGTAGCTTTCGCCGTCGATCTTTCTCTTATCTGCTTCTGGGGTTCTACGGGGCCCGCGCGCTTTACGCACCCTCTCGGCATAATTGCTCGGGCGTTCGGAGCACGTTCGCGTTCATCAGGTGCTTCGCTCGACGCCTCGTTTCCCGGTGAAGTTTGACAATGTCGGTGCAGCAATGACGAGCGAATACACGTACCACACCTGCAACTACAATATTTGCAACAACCCTTACCTCTCCGGCAAGCACCAACGTCTCGTTAACCGTAACCACGCGCTCGCGTTAATCACCGTTGCACATATAAATCGTATATTGTGCATCGTCTATCGCGCATAAGCAAACGCGATACGTTTTATGTCGCAACCTGCCTTTGATCTGATGTATCCGTGTTTTCGAGGCTAAATCGAATGAGTCCATAAAACGTGTTTTCGAGAAATAACGATTTTATGTTACGAACGCTCTGTCACAGTGGAGAACCCGATGTGAACGGTAATTGCAAGCAGTTCACACTTAGCTTTTCGCTCTATTTAAGGT